>CM060630.1:11155000-11470000 GCA_030578275.1 Meda fulgida
ATATTTCTTGCATGTCATCTGAGGTTCAAACCACACCTGGCTGACTAACCGACCTCATGTTTGCAACTGCTGATAGATCAAACAGAGGTCAGCTCAAAGAACTCCTAAAAAACAGATAAAAAAAACAAGGACCTAAATCGGGTCAATTTGCCTTAACATAAAGTGACACTAAAGTTATTTTATGATTGCACTGTACATTGGTTAATAATTTGCTTTAAACCCAGTTTCCAAAAGTGTCACAAGATCTGGAGCAGCAATCAATAGTGAACAAATGGGGTTGTTTTCCCAGCAGGCATTGCAATTTGAGTGAAACCTATAATGATGCATTCAGAGTTAAAAAAGTGTGTATGCTATGCATTGTTTGAACAAATCAGCAAAACATATGGTACACTGACAACCTATGGTTCACGCTATTGATAGACCGAGAAGTCTAGAAAATATATTTCTGTTATGTAACATTCAATACTTTAGCTGGGATGCATTACTGCTCTATTGTATTATACATAGTCATATTTTACATAATATAGGCCTACACTACCAGTCAAAAGTTCTCAGTCTTTATTATGACTATTTCCACATTTAAGAATATTACCAGAGTTTTCAAAATTATGACCACAATATGTAAAACAAATCCAAAATGTCTTTTATTTTAGCTTCCTGCACATTCTGGACATTCACTGAGCTTTATGAGATGAATCCTAGGAGGATTTTTAAACAGTTTTGATTAAGTGTATTCTGAACACTTGTGCTCATACAGAGATTAAATAAAAAAGCTGCAAACAGCAATTAAGGGGCCAGGAGGCAAATATCAGAGGCAAAGTGATGAGCAGCGAGCATCAGACTAACTGCAAAATTGATTTTAAGCAAAATGGCTGAAAACTCAAATACAATTGACTTACATTATGACACAATTGCTTATTACTTTTGACCAATAAGTGGCGCTGACACTGAATTTATTTAGTGCGGTCAGTGTTGGGTGGAAATGGCACACACAAAGTTTGGTCTCAATATGGCAAAGGCTTGCAGAGATACAACCTTAGATGCAGTTTGCCATTATGCCAGCAAATTTGTTGATGCAGTAAATGAAACCGACATGCAATCCATAACTTTTTGCCAGCATAGTCTGAAGATGATCCGAGTCGAATTTGGTGAAAATTGGACCGATTCTCTAGGAGGAGATATAGCCTCACATACGCTTTGCCGTGTTTTTCGTGAAGTAATTAGTGAGTTTTCGAGAATGGTTTGACTAATCAACTTAAATTGCATGTTTTCTTTTGTTTTCTGCATGGACTGAAGATGATTTGATTCGATTTTCATGAAAACTGGACAAAGGGTCTAGGAGTTTGAAAAATAATTAAAAATGGTGGACATTTTTTCAATTGGGGGCACTAGAGGGATTGAGTTAGAGACCCCAAAATTACTGTGGTTAATGTTCAGGCTCTCCTCTATTTGTGTGCCGAATTTCACATCTTTCCACCATAAGGTTCTATGGGCCGCCATAGACTTCAAGAGCAGAAGAAGAAGAAAAAGAACACGAACAACAACTCTTTTTGTAAAGGAAATTCATGCAAAGGGATCATTTATATTTTTCTGACTATGCACAATGATATATCAACATTTCAAGCATTTTTGGTGAACTATGCCTTTAAGCAAAAATACATTTAGTTCAAAGATAGTTAGTTAGATAGATAGTTCAAGAGAATGCAAATTCAATCAATTGTCTACAATCTTTTTATATTGACTAATGGTCATATTTTTGGATGCCCTGTGTGTTTGTTGTTGTGGACTTCACAAATAAACACTGATAATGTAGGTGTTTTTTTTTAAATATTAACCTTTTTCAGAGAGAATTGTTTCCTGGTCCACGTTTGTAAGGGTAACAATGCTGCATAGACTTTGTACAGCGAGACTGGGGGATTACCGTACAGACTGTGTACATTGGACTTACACAAACTTATGAGGCATTACAAAACAAACACACTCACTTTAACCTCAGCAGAGGAGTAAATGCCTTGACAACCATAGTCTCATTCTCACACACTCACCCTCTCACTCTTCATATTCACACCAAACAGTGATTCTGTAAAAAAGATGTGCCAAATTCCAGAATAGCACATATACGCACTGACACGTACACTCACAAAGAGTTACAGACAACTGCAAAAATCAAACACCACACCAGAGCAGATAGTGTGACTTAACCCAAAAGATAGAACTGTATACAAACTGCCACAGAATAAAAAAAAAAAGGTAATTTTTAAAGACTTTTTATTCACAACTGCAAGTTTCTATCTCTCAATTCGGAATTGAGACTTTTTCACAGAACTCTGCATGTGTATATGGTCAGGTCAGGTGTTTCAAAACTCTGAATTCCAAATTGTGACAAAGTCAGAAACGTACAATCCTGAGATTGTGTGTGGTGGGCGTTCTGGCACAATATGGCTGCCGTCGCATCATCCAGATGGATGCTGCACATTGGTGGTGGTTGAGGAGATCTCCCTCCCCCCCCCCCCCCTCCATGTAAAGCGCTTTGAATGCAGAGAAAAGCGCTATATAAATGTAAAGAATTATATATATATATATATATATACACACACACACACACACACATAGTACCAGAGATACCAGAAAATATTCAGCGTCACTGTTAGTCCAATTCACGATTCACTGTTCTTTTTGTTTAATTTAAAAAAATGGGGAAAAATACACTCAAAAGGTTCAAAAGCTGTCACTGGGATAGATACCTTTAAAAAGGTTCTAATATGTACAATTTAGGTACTAATATACACTTTTGGTATGAGTGTAGGTCAGATTCTTTAATCTTGAGTAAAATACTAAAAGATATATTGTGCAACCACAAATGACACACAGCGCCGCATCAAGTTGAACACACCTAAAGACTCACCGATTTGACGAATTGATTTGACGAACGCTGTGCAAACGATTACTGAATCTGACTCACTAAACGATCTGCATGTTATCATTATTTTCAATGACGTGCTCGCTAATATGTTATGGGGAGCTTTTTTTATCTTTTTCGTCTATGCCCTTTTTATCTATGAACACAAATTCACATTGCAAATCCAACATTTAAAAGAACTGTTAGTCAAATAGGCAATAAGGATCATTACGAATAAAGATATTTAAGATTCAATAATAGTATCATGCAGAATTTAGCACACATTTTCCTCTGATGTTTCTTAAGTTTCTAGTTTTATCTTCAGCAGAGTCAAGTTAATGTATTTGAATGACAAAAGAAATCAGGTGTGCTTGACTTTACACAAATATGAAAAGCCACTTAAAACAGCTCTCTCTGGAAAAACAGGTGAGGCACAATCCATAATACAATCATTAACCATGCCACATAAAATGCAAAATATGCTGTTGTGCATACTGTTAGTATCAATTACCTTCCTCATGCCTAGGACTTCACTCAATGAGAGAAGCTGTAAATGGAGGTCTGCACACCAAGGACCTTTTCTGTAGACCAGACTAGTAAAATATCTAAAATAATGTTTTGCTGAATAGCTTTATCAGTTAGATTTTGTAACTACAACATTATGTGGTCCAAATGTCCACTGAAGGCCAATCAAAAGACACCATATTCAGACTTTAAAGGGCTCTTAAAAGGATGAAAATGACTTGTGTTTTTCTGTTTGCTGCAGGAACCTCTAATATAAAGTGGTTTAAGTGATGGGTTTATACAATTGTCAATGGAAAACTGAATGCCCAAGAAGCATGTGTTAGCATGTGTCACCATTGAGAAAAACTGAAATGCTAACAGATAGCTTTCTCCAATGGTCTCTTGGACTTTATAGCCCCTTTCACACAGAGATTCCGGTAAATACACAGATAAAGTGACCTGGGATTTGACCCGGGTTCGTTTGATTTTGGTTCACACTGCCACTGATTTTCCGGAATCAGAGAGTGCGTTCACACACATCCCATAAAAATCCCGTAAAGACACGTGACATCGATGTGACCTGTAATGTCTCAGCAGCGTCTTAAGTTTGCTTAAGAGCTGCGATTTCTCTTTCGAGAAACCACGCTTGTGCATGTTTTTCTCTGATTCGATCATAAACTAGCACATTGAGATCCAGGCTTCAGCGTCATCATTACGGCGTGGCATTGATTACGGCTTTTGTTCACACAGCGCGCATTCCGGGACTGAATACGGGAATGTTACTAGGTCCCCAACCCGGCATCGATCCCGGCATCAGTCCCGGGTCGTGTTTGTGTTCACAGAAGGCGTTCTGGCAATTTCCCTGAAATTTCCCAGGATCAACGCGCCATGTGAAAGGGGCTTAAGCTGACACCTATAGACCTTACTCAGAGCAGCGCCATGACAGTTAGTAAAGCAAGGCTGTAAGAGAAAGACATTGTTTTCAATGGCATCCACTGTAAAAAGCTGTATAAAGCTCCAAGATCACATATAATTTGACACAGCTCATGTTTGGAGTGTTTTGTATTTATATTTTTGCAGGTTCATCAGCAGAATGATTCAGAAACACATTAAATTACAGTACAACCCACTGAAGAGATGTATGTCTATCCCTCTTCATTCCTGTTAAAAGTCAATGGCGCTGCTGTGAAGGTCCATTGACGTGGAGGTGCCATAACACAAAATCAAAGGTCTTCAGTTGTAGCAATACCTAATACACATTTGTCAACCAAAAGCGACTGATAATAAGATGGCTACTGAGATAAAGTGAAACATTCATGTGATCTCAATAGGCTATAGCTGTCACCATAAAGTGGGGCCGTCCTTACAGCGGCTTTTAGGCCACTGATCTCAGCATGATCCAAAAGACTTGGTCAAAACTACAATTAATTTAACTTTTGTGTATAGAAAAGGCAAGAGCCATTTGAAGCCTACGTAGAGAATATGTCTGGTTTATTGTGACGTGAATAGAGGTGTGCTGATGAAAGTGATTTCAGATTCATTGTTTATGGGTTTACATCCGACTGTCATAATAATAGAGCAGGTCATCTTTCAACATCATAGTTGCATCTTCAATCCTGAAATCCACAAAGCTCAAATTCAACAAAAGAGTCGCAAATAAGTAATTTGTCATTCAAATTTTACAGATTGGTCAATTTGGTCTCAGTAATGCAAATACACACGGCATTCATAAAGATGCTCATAAAAACACGCACACGTGTAATTCTCAGAGGAATTAAACAGTGAACAATTAAACCAGTTTCTCGAGTTTCGACTGCTTTGTGGGCACTTACCTCAGGGCAAAATCATGTGCTTTCACTCTCTCTCTCTCTCAGAAAATCTCTAGGATTAGTACTGGTGTATAAGCCATTAAAATGCACTAAATGTTTTTTGGATCTTACTAGAACTATTGTTTGACAGTCAAATCTATCACTGCTGTCACTATTAGCATCAACATGAAAATAATCTAAAAAATGTCAAACTTATCAAGTATGCATCAGCCTGTATGTATTTTTTTTTTTAAACTGCTGTTAAAATTTCATTTGAGGTTTTATCTTCAATATAAAAAAAAAATAAAAAAAAAATAAAAATAAAGGTTCCAAAAGGGCAGTTTTTGCAATGATGACAGTAGGTTGGTTGCCCAAAGAACCTTTCATTGAGCACTTCTTATGATACTCGATTTTAAAGAAACTTTTTTGCGTAATGGAAAGATTCCATGGATGTTAAAGGTTCTTAAACCATCATTTTTAAGAGTTTTGCACAGTACAGGTAACTCAAGTAAAAGGTAGAGGGTTAATTCAATTGAGCTAGACTTCATAAACCATAGCAAACTGTTTTACAACATTCAGTGAACAATTAGTACACTCTGTTTAGACCCACTACTGCTAGGTAACGTTAATACAGCAAACATGTCAGTTTCAGTAGCATACATTGTGTTTCAAAACCAGTATTCAAACAATCTGCACGGTTACGACTTAATGATAATGTTCTCCTTTAAAACAAATTGGACACTTTTGTTATCATGACGACTTTCAAATAGTAGACCAATTCACATATAAATGAACATAAAATCCACACACAATAATAGTTCATGAAAGGTTTCTAGTTCAAATCAAATCAGAATGATTCTCACTTTCTTGTTGTTCTGAAGACAGCTTCTTCTTCCTCATTGAGCGGTAAAAGCGTGAATTCCTGCGAATTGGAGCTCTTGTCAACGTCTCGTCATCGTCCTCGTCATCCTCGCTGGGCAGACGGGGCACTGGCGTCTGAGTTTTGGTCTGGACCTCTTGAGGTTTATGTCCCCATCTAATTCGGAACAGGGCTGTCATCGCCATCCGCTATCTGTAACGAGATCCAGCCGATCATGGAATAATCCCCATTGGACTTGCACAGGAGGAATTCCAATCCAGACTGGATCCAAACGCTCAGGTTCCCAAAGACAAAATCCCACAGTCACACAGTTATGCACCTTTTCTAGATAATCAACTCTCTCATTATTATTCGGGGTACGCCTGTTGTTAGTGACTTCAGAAGTTTAAAGTCTGTGTTTCTCTCTCGCTCTCTGAACCCTGTACTGTCTCACAAACGTGTCCTCTCTCTCTCTCTCTCTCTCTCTCTCTCTCTCTCTCTCTCTCTCTCTCTCCCGCCCTCTTTTCAGTCACTCACTTGCATTACTCTGTTCTCCTCTGAGCGCATAACTTATTGCCCCATGCACGTGCGTATAAAACAGGTAAAGTCAGTCATGTCAAACAACAGATCTTGTATTTTGAGTTGTAAGTTGGCTAATGAACATAGACACCTCACCCATGATGTCTCATCAAATGACACTTCAAACAACATGACTGTGACTTCGGGTCAACTTGGAAAGCACGTCTTTCCAAAGGCTGTGTTCATCTGTCTTGATTTGTGTTTTGTATGCAGTATCAAAACTTTTGTCTTCATTTTCAAAACAAAACAACAAAGAAAAGTGTGTGTGTGTGTGTGTGTGTGTGTGTGTGTGTGTGTGTGTGTGTGTGTGTGTGTGTGTGTGTGTGTGTGTGTGTGTGTGTGTGTGTGTGTACAAAAATATGTACAAAAAAAGTATAGGCCTTTATGTAGGCTATGTAGTGACCTTATTGACTTATTAATATGTCAGCACGTTTTACTGATTCGTTCGTTTTAAGAATAATTTGCACACAATATAATAATTTGTTCCCTCATTTTATGAAATCGTGGCACTGTTGGAATAATTTGTTCCCTTTTTGAAGTTAAATCAAAATCAAAACAAGGGAGACGAATGGCCACAGTTTACTAAAACGAAGAAATGATTTTTTAACTATATATTTATTTTTGTCCACATCTCATGTCCATTTAATTTTGTAGGATTTTTTTTATGTTTTTTTATATATTTTGATGTTTATTTTACTTTGGCAAATATTTTTTTTATTATTATTATGCATATATTTAACAAAGCTTATGTGGTTTATGCTTAAAACAATAATAAAAAAACTATTTATCAGTGGGGTAAGAAAACCTATTTTACACAACTTTATCTACTAAATTTGTCTTTAAGAATGTTGAGGTGTTTTTCATGGAAAACAAGACAAAAATGCTGATTCAAAAAATATATTTTCGTGAAAACTAAAATTACAACAACAACAAAAAACTTGTCAAAAAATACTAAAATGTTTGACAAAAAAAGTACTTAACCAGTATTGTTTAATATTTACAGTATGTACTGATATTTTGAGTTTTATTAGTTATAATTAAATATCTCTTATATATTGAATGTATTTTTTATTTCAGTTTTAGCCATTTTAGTCCCTAAACTAGTTGCCAGAGCAACATTTCTAATTTTCGTTAAAGTTTTCCATTTAATATTTATATTTGATTTTATTCCAGCTTTTTTTTTCATAAAATGCAAATGGTTTTAATAGTTTTAGTCGTTAACAATAACAACACGTATCCGTCACCGCTTTAGTCAACATTCTTTGTAACACCCTGCTCTCTACAGTCAGCTGACCACTCAGGGTTAAAAAGTTCTCTCTCTCCTGCTAGGCCAAAAACACTCCGTTTAATCCCATTGTGCTCCTGCTGATTAACACGCATTGACACGTATACAAAAGCATGGACACACACACAGAGAAAGAGAGAGAACAGTATATAGGATGTGCATGCACATTAACAGAAATGCTATCCTAAAATTTCCATTAAAGCACAAAAGACACACGCACGTGAGATAACATGCAGCAAGCACAGACATCAATTAGGCAGGACTGTGTCATGCAAGCTTTAACAAAGAAAAGAGAAACGCCTCCTACTATTAACTAGTCAAGTTAAAGATCAGAATTACATTACAAGGAGAAAGAGCATGCCTACCTGAGAGAGAAATAAGGATTATGGGACTTCTGTGTGTGTTTCTAATCTAACCGTGCTGTCGAGCCAAAATTGCTGAATAGGCTAATGTAAGTTAATTAAATCTGTCAAACCAAATTTGGAAAAAGTTAAAAAGTTATTATTTTAAAATATAAAATGTTTTAAAAACTTTTCTTTTTAGCAGTAAGATTTGGGTTTGCATTTTGCAACCATATTTTAGATCTGTTTTAGTTATTTTTGTCCTCGTGTAGATAGCTAGTTGACTTTGTGTGTGTGTGTGTGTGTGTGTGTGTGTGTGTGTGTGTGTGTGTGTGTGTGTGTGTGTGTGTGTGTGTGTGTGTGTGTGTGTGTGTGTGTGTCGGAGTTTTCGGGATGGATTGGAATGTGGATTCACTGAATCCTCGGTATCCTGTGGTTGCGTAACGCCAGTGAAAAGAGCGCAGCGTCATTGTGACAGGCACTCCTCTCTCTTCTAAACTTCACCTGTGAAGAACAGGTGTGCCGCTAGATGAAACTGCCCAGCCTCGTCTAAAGAATCATCAGCAGTGTGATCGAAGTCCGTGTGGCCTGTCGATAAGAGATTTACCTCTAGAATGCTTAATCATTAACTGTGTGTGAACAAATATTGTTTGTGCTGTTGCTCTGGTCTATCAGTTGCATGATAGTTTTTAATTATATAGATAATTTATATATCTATATAAATTATATACCTATATATAATTTTAGAAATTTAAGGATGGCTGGAAAACGAGCTGAAGATCAGCTTATAGGTTGGGAAAACAGCTAAAAGTAACGTGGGCTGTTTTTTTAGCAGGTTCATGTACCATTTTGCATACTAACCGCCCTAAATGGTGTTCTAAATTAGAATTAGTGTGTCCCAAATCGTAGAAGGCTATGTTGAAATTGGTATTCCAAAGATACGCGGTTAGAATCCGAAGTGCGGATCCACGCACACTCTAACGGTTAATATTGCCCACAAGCCATTGCGTTGAACGAGGATTCGATTAGAACATAAGCCGTTTCTCAATACGCGTGCATCCTAGTGTTCTTGTACTACGTCATCATCATCAACTGTCTGTCAACAAGTCTGATTCCAATTCTCAAGAACACAAGTACAGTGAGCGCATTAACGTACCCAGATGTGTTCTTGATATCGAGGATGCATTGAATGCAGACTTGAGAGAATCGAACCATTAAAGTCCCCCTGTGGTAAAAGTTTTTAATGTTGTTTATATGTCTATGTGGTGTTTTTATTATGCTTTAAGACCTAAAAATTTCCATTAAAGCACAAAAGACACACGCACGTGAGATAACATGCAGCAAGCACAGACATCAATTAGGCAGGACTGTGTCATGCAAGCTTTAACAAAGAAAAGAGAAACGCCTCCTACTATTATTATAACTGTCAACGAGTGGATCTCTGAGCTGCTGTGAGTGAGTGGAGGCGGGGCTAATTTGCATTTTCATAGAACAGTGTATACTAAATGAGGCAAAGGTGTTATAAGTGTATAAGTTATACAATTATTGACTACAGGGGGACTTTAACACATTAAAAATCCCAGAAGTCATCCCAGGCAGGCGACGTATGGAAGCCTGTAAGCTTGTTCTCATTCAAGAGAAACAGTCATCTATGGATTTAAACTACAAACACGGGAAAATAGTGTTAAAAACTACAAACATGGCAGATGAGTGAAACCGGTGGTTAAGTAGAGAGGTTTAAATAAAGGGGGTTGAATGATTAATAATCAGTAGCCTATATCTAACCTGATGAAAATATCTTGATTCAATGTTATCCACAACATCTGTAACAGCATTGTGAACTTTTATCCATTAACTTTTAAATGCATCATTATGTGAACACATGAGGAAAATCTCTGCATGAAAGACCCACAACTGGCAGATCAAAGTGCTATGGCTATATTTCTCTCCGATACAGGAAGTTAAACTACATTGAATGTGGAGAATTTTAACTGTGACAAGATGATTGACAGGGCAGGTTAAAGGCCCTCTAAAGTGCCTTGAAACGCACAGCATTATTCAATGTTTTGATGTAATTTCCACTGAAACAGGAAGACAGGGCGGGACATATCAAATAACCCCTCCCCCTTTTTAGAATAGCCAATTGCGTTTAGTTTATATCACTGCTCGGCCAGAGCCGTTGAGCTCGGTAAAGCCGCAGTTTCCTCCGAATCTTCTCCATATCACTTTAAAATATAGCATTCTGTGGTCCGATTCATTTTTTGGTCTGTGCCGACTCTCACATATGATCTCTGTGCTCTCATGTCTCTGGACCGGAGCAGACTGTGAGGCGGTTCACATGACACTAACGTGAGACCAGACTTCCTTTGCCCCAATGGAAAGCATATTTACACTGGCTGAATCGTTTAAATATACCTATCCCTAGTGCACTATGTGCCATTCACCATGGAGAAAATAGTAATTGTGTGAACAACTCTGCTTCTCAATGTCCATACTATCCATCCTAAACAGTATGTGAGATTAAAATAAGTGTGTCCCAAAGCGTAATAGCATGTTGAAAAGAGTATGCCAGAAGTCCCCGGATGGTCTACTATTTCCAGTGGATTTTCGAAGTGTGGATCCGTGCACACTATAACGGCTAATATTACCCACAACCCGTTGCGCTTTGGAGGAGTGAACTATATATGGCGGATATGCGCGACCGACGGTGAGAGGTTTAGAGAGTATTTAAAGTTTAACCTTATAAAAAGTATGTATTAATGTTATCCGTGTTATATTTCATCTGCAATAACAATATGGACTTTCATAAAGATCTGTTTGGCCATTAAACGCATCATTATGCATTAATATGAGGAGAGTCTCCGCATGAAAGACCCGCGACTGCAGATCAATGTGCTTCTGCATTTCTTTCTAATATGGAATGAAATGTGGAGGATTTTAACTGACAATATGATTGACAGGTCAGTTTACTGTGACAGGATGCGACAGAGAGCAACAGTTAAAGACAATTGTATGACGTGATAGTAGGCTACATGTTGCTGCTGATTGGACTGCAGTTCTGACACACCCACCAAACAAGAGAAAACGTATCTCAAACCCCGCTGCACACCGGTGTACGCCGTTTCCAGGAAACTTGACGTTCAACCCGAAAACCGTAGCAAAACGTTGCACACCGTTTTGAACTTGAACGCACCACCGTTTCCGTTTAAAAAAAACGCTTTGCAACTTTTTGTTGGGGCTGAACGCAGCCCTGAAGTGCAGAGTGATGTCATCAAAATCATTGATCCCTATTGGTGGAAGTGAGAGACAGTAGACTACGTTCTGAATGATTATATATATTCTAAATGGAAATTGTGTCATTGTTTTGGAGCACACTATAGAAACCTTAAGGTTAACATACAGCTACTAAAAGCCAAAAACTTTTTGATTTCATGGGGTCTTTAAAAAGTGACAGGATCCAAGTAACTGAAAGACAAAGCGGTCTGTTATGACAAGTAGGCTATGTCCCAAAGCTGGTCTAATATTCTGTTACACACTCAAAAGGTTTCTTCTCAAAAACAGTAGCCTACATATGCCTAGCTACTACTAGGGCATATTAAGAGTGCAATGGTTTTGCGAGTCAGTAAACGTGACTATCTGTCGTCATCTGGTTTTGAGGTTTGGTACTGTACCATTTGGCTGTTTCCCATTTAGGCTATAACGTGTTGCTGTCGTGAGAAAACCCTGAATGTTGCCAATTAGAATGTCAAAATGGTTATTCGGTCTTTTTTTAGCTAAGTTATTAGATCGTCCCTTGTTAACTGGGTTCCAACTTTGACATCTACTATAGTGTGTCAAAAAGCCATATAATTGGGCACAAAATGACTTAAGCATCGGTGGGTGTAAGTGTATTTATTTGGCTTCTCACTTTACTAAAACCACAAACACACACACACACACACTGCGCGCGTGAGCGCATCTAACCGTTTCTCTTTTGTCAGATCAAACTCACCAGTTTCTGTCTGACTGCGGAGTTGGTCTTCTGCGGAAACAAACGAAACAGAACTCATCCAACAGTCACGCAATGCTTCAGAGACATTTTTCACAAGTCAACTCCCGCGAGGATCTACAACCTGCCCTGACGTCTGGATAACGGCAGACACCAACGGGACAAATCATTTAACCGTGGGGATGAGCTCCAGCCATTCATGTAAGTAACCGCGAGATAGTGCGTTCATTACAAAAATCTACTAGGTAACCGTAGTTTCCGACTAAATTAACGTTAAGCGATAGCTATCTACGATTGTATTAAACTCAAGACCGTTTTTCAGTCATTCTGATATGTTGGCATATTTTACTACAGTTAAAAACGTATATTAGCCTATTTGCTAGAACATAAAACATGTGACCAACGTGTTTTTAAATGGCTTGTTTTGGTTCAGATCAACCGAATTCATAAAATACTATTCTGTAAAAAATAAAATAAACTATCGCATCTATCTTGTCATGATAATTTATGTAGTCCAATTTCTAGGCTAGGCTACTTGATTTTTTTATGAGTTTCAAGTTAGGCTACTGGATTTTCTTCAGCAGTAATTCAGTTCAAAGTGGTAAATCTATCAAATAAACAAGGCTAAGGGTTCAAGTTTAATGTGATTATTGAACAAAAGAAGAAAAGGAAAATACAAAGAAAAAAAATCCCCCAAAGACCACATTTCCATTTGCCGCCTTTTATCGTGAGATCATCAGAGAATGTCCATCTATCGGTGTTTGATCTGAAGACACCCTACAGATCTAACCTACTTCTGGAGACATTTGACATTTCACACCAATGCCTTGCGTTCGGATGGAAAGCAGCCCTCTTGAATCTCAAGTTAATCTTAGTCAGAAGATGTAGCCTATATCTATTTGACCAATTTATAATTGGAAATGCGCAACCATGTTTCTCTGTGATAATTCTGTATTTTAATATGATATAGGCTACCCGGATGCGGTTATTTCCAGCCAAGGCTATTTGCATTTTCATAAATTGTTTGTTTTAGATCAGATGAGACAAGGGATACGACTTTCATCTCTCTTTACACCTCATGGTTGGTACTCACAGCAAAATTCAACAATTCTATCTTCAAACATGTTTAACTTGAATTATGCCATTAGGCTATGTAAATTAATAAATATAATTTTATTTTGATAGTCCACTTTAGACAGTATTAGTAGACTGTCTGCTTATAATCGGCTAACACATTATTTTGATGCCCACAACAAACATTCTACTAACTAGAAGTAACTTTAAGTACATGTCAACTTATTAACCTGAACCCAACAGTCTACTAACACTAAAGGAGAGGTAATTGACATGTAGGCTACTTGCAAAGTAACTTAGAATGTCTAAAGTGGACTATTGCAATTAAGTAACTTCAATATACTGGGTAGGCCTAAGCTATATACACTGTATTTACAAAAAAAATATTCAGGATAGACAATGCAGGAAAGTTGGAAACTTTAGCTTGCTGTTCTGAAAATTAAACCTCTAGGCTCAGTATTTAAAACCATCATATTGGAAAATTGGCACATAAAATATGACACAAACTATTTTTATACAAAAGTGCTATCAGTAGGTACGTGTTAAAAAGGGTAGGCAGCACATTTATTCTGGAAGGAAATACATATCAGATTGTGCTGCCACCAAAATAAACCTCAAACCTTTACCTTAAAAAAAGGCACAAACGTAGGTAGAGCAGGAAATCGGCACTAGCTTCGGCAAACATGAGTAAACTAAAACCATGATGTCACTAATGTACATATCTTGTTCTGTCTCGTGTGCCGTTTCATAGCTGTAAGCAACAGTACATTTTCCATCCTAAAAAAAGTTTCTGTCTTGATTTCATTAACATGTCTAAATATTAAAGACAGACATTTGTGTTTCAGCCAATGAAGTCAAACCCAAAGAAGTTTGCTTTTTAGAAGAACAATCAACATGTCGAAATACAAAACACCGTCGCACAGTACATTTGTTCATGAAAGCCAATAATAATTGTATACTGTGGGCTCATAATTGTCACGAACTGCTCTGAGACAAGAAGGTGGAGATCCAAATGCAGTTTTTATTAAGGGGCAATCCAGACACGTAATCCAATATACAGGCAATAGGTCAAAACACAGGTGGGCAGTCCAAACAAAACAAACAGGCAGGGGTCAGAAGCAAAAGAGAACAGAACAGGCAAAAAAAACAAGAGACATGAAACAAGGGAAAACGCTCAGAAATGCAGTGCAACAACATACAAAACTTTGCAGTGAGTGAATGTGTTAACATGGTATAAATAGGCTGAGACTAACAGGGTAATGAGACGGGTGAATGCAATCAGTGATGATGAGTCCGGGCACTGAGTTAAGGAAATGTAGATTGTGAGGGAGTGATAATAGTCTGGTGTGGAGTGCCCTCTGGTGGCTCTCAAGGGCACTCCAGCTGGGGACGTTACAATGATAGGTGCAGCGTTGGTCAATTATTAATGAATAAAGTCTGCTCTGCTATACAACCAATGAGCCATATAACAGACCATTTTTGCAAATATTTATTTAGGCAGACACATTGCTTGTGGTGTAGTTGTGTTTGTATTAATGCAAATATGATCTGTACGATAAGGTGTCACATTGAATATTTGCATCTTTAGAATTTCATGTCAAAACTATTGAATGATCAGTAATCTTAATTATAAACATCACACCAGTTACAGCATCATAGTACATTTACATGAGTTCCCCCATTATATGTTTTCACCAAGTGTAAGATGGAATTTGCAGTAGGCTATACACAGTATAAATGGTGGGAGATACTGTTTGCACCAAGTGTACAAACAGTAACCTTCTTCTGAAAAAAGATGAACGTTCTGCCATCCGATTACTCGCCTATTGTTCCAAATCTGCATGACTGACGTTCTTCACGGAACACAAAAGTAGATGTTTTGGTAACGCTTTAGATTACAGCCCGGAAAGTACTACGTAATTAAAGCGATTTTACAGCGTAACCTTCGGTAATTGTAGTGTACCTATAACGTACTTACAAAATAAGCAGAAGGGAACAATATTTTAAGTTTGGGGAATAAAGGGGTAACAACCAGTAACAACCAAAACATCATTTATACTGTAAGTATTATAGAACTAAGGGGTACTTATTCTACTATTATGATATAACAATCTTACATTTGGGAGCAATTTAGCAAGAACATACTTCATTAAAAAGATCGTACCTTTTTGAAATAATGGTGAACCAGTACATACTGTGTAGGCTTTTTAAAAATTACAGGGTACATATCTATGCATTTATAAAGTAATCTTTTTAACAAAAGTGCACTAAGAAACGAAAACTATTGCAACTTTTGCTTAAATGAAGGGGAAAGATACTCTTGTTTCATGTAGTGGTACTTGTTACCCTCTTGTTCCATGTAGTTACAGGGTAAGTACAATAAAAATGCATACACAAGATTATATCACTGCCTCAGAAACCTTTATTAATTATACAAGCACCACTTACCCTGTAAATACATCAAACAAGATATATTTCCCAGGATTTAAAAAAAATTGCAATAGTCTTAGCTTTTATTGCCTTGAAACATGTTTGCTATCAAAAAAATAAAATAATAATTAAATGCATATATACCCTGTCATTTGTAAAAAGTCAATACAGTATGTATTGGTACACCATTATTACAAAAAGGTACACAGTGCATGTTCTCGCTAAATTGCTCCCAAATGTAAGATTGCTGTATCATAATATTAGAATAAGTGCCCCTTAGTTCTATAATACTTACAGTATAAATATTTTTTTTAATTCTCCTAGTTGTTTCCCCTTTATTCCTCAAACTTTACATATTGTTCCCTTATACTTACATGCAAGTGCTTTATAGGTACACTATAATCACCGAAAGTTACACTGTAACTTCCTCTTAATTACACAGTACTTTCCGGGCTGTAATCTAAAGCGTTACCGATGTTTTTTAGCAAAATGTTTGCAATTATTTGAACTACATGGCCTACTTTTGGAGAATTTAAAAGCAGATGTGATGCTTATTTTATATTTTATAAAAACACATACATTAACTCTTCTGTTAAAATGAGTAACTTCTGTTTCACAGCTGTTTTAGAGTTATGGCCTTGCATTGTAGCTGTCAAATTTAATATACACTAATGTTCTCTTCTGCTCACCAAGGCTGCACCTATTTTATAGTTAAAACAGTTATATTGTAAAATATTATTACAATATAAAATAACTGTTTTTCTCTATTTCTCAATATTTTGAAAGTTGAAAACAGTTCTGCTGCTTCATATTTTTGTGGGAACTGTGATACATGTTTTTTCAGGATTCTTTGATGAATAGAAAGTTCAAAAGAACAGCGTTTATTTGAAATAGAAATCTTGGTAACACTTTACAATAAGGTTCATTTGTTAACATTAGTTATCTAACATGAACTAATAATGAACAATAATTCTACAGCATTAGTTAATCTTAGTTAATATTAATTTCAACATTTACTAATACATTATAAAAATCAAAGGTTGTATTTGTTAATGTTAGTTAATGCACTGTGTACTATTTTTATTAACTAAGATTAAAAAGATAGTGTAAAAAAGTGTCGCTCATTGTTAGTTCATGTTAGTTAATACATTATCTAATGTTAACTCATTAACCTTATTGTAAAGTGTTACATTATTGTGAAATATTTTGTGATATTATAAATGTAGGCTTTTTACTGTCGCTTTTGATCATTTTAATGCATCAACATTATGCCACAAATGCTCTAGATTGATCTTAACTTGTACTTCAATCCAGAATGTCCAGTTTTTAAATGTTTTAAAAATGTTTTTTCTTGTTTATACGAACATTTAGGAAACATTTAATAAATCCTTCACACATTATAGGAATGTTACTTTTCCTATATCTTACTTTTAGGAATGTGACTTGGGTGTACAGTAGTACATACGCTATATAAATGCCTCATTCATTCATTCATACTTTTGAATGTTCTCTGAACATTCTGAAACAAGTAGTAACTTTTAAAAAATATTAGACGAATGTCCAAAAGATGTTTTTTTTTGGTTCTAATGTTTTGAGGGCGTTATTAAAGACCTGATGAATTTGACCAAAAGTTCTATTAATGTTACTAGAAGAACATTTGTTCTTAACTTTTGATAGAACCTAGCCAGAACATTAGCCGATGTTCTGAGAACGTTCAGTTAGCTGGGATACTAACCTCTCTTTTTCTCTTCCTCATAGCAGCACACTGTGACTGGGTGTGCTTGATCCAGTGGTGCGTGTATGTGCCCATACTGGCCGTCGGCCTCCCTCTGAACCTGGCCGCTCTGTGGCTGCTGCTCTTCCGTGTTCGCCGCTTGAGCGAATCCACGGTTTACCTCATCAACCTGATCATCAACGACAGCCTGCTGATTCTGTCGCTGCCCTTCAAGATACACGCATACAAGAAGGAATGGACTCTTGGTAATACCTTCTGCTCCCTGCTGGAGAGCCTGCTCTACGTCAACATCTACGGCAGCATCATGCTGAGCATGTGCATCGCGGTCGACCGCTACATCGCTCTTCAGTTTCCATTCGCTGCGCTTCGTTTGCGTTCTCCGCGCAAGGCGATGCTCGTGTGCCTGGTCGTGTGGATGATGGTCTTTGGATGCAGCATCCCCATCTTCAATCTTCACGAAAATCCAAAAAACACTTCAACTTACTGCTTCCAGCAATTCTCCAACAGAACTTGGTCCAAAAGTTGGATTCTGGTCTCAATGGAGACGGTGTTTTGCAGCAGCGCCTTGTTGATGGTGTTCTGCTCCGTGCGCGTGGTGCAGATTCTGCACGACCTGAGGAGTCGCAATCCAGGCGATGCCAAACTGCGCAACAACAAGAGCATGAAGATTGTCCTCAGCAACCTGGTGGTGTTCCTCACATGCTTCATTCCTTACCACATAGCGGCGCTGATATACTTCCATGCCAAGACAAGCGGCTCATCCAGCATCGTTCATCTGCGCTATTTTATGCACATAAGCATATGTATTAGCAACGTGAACATCTTGGCAGATGGCGTGTGTTACTACTTCATTCTTAAAGAGAACCTGGAGTCTGCAAAGCGAGATAGGAGAATGGCTATATACATCAGAGAGACGCGCATACGTTCAAAGAATCAAATGTTATTTGGCAAAACGCATAATGGTTCATCCACAAACACTGAGTAGATGGAAATATGTGTGGTTGCTGGTTATACATAAAGACTTAAAGGAAATTCAGGAAGACTGAACTCTGGGATGATTAATCCTACAGTAACACAGCAAAGGAGGATAGTAGACAGTAAGACACATGCTTGAATAGATGAGCTGAGTGTGCTGTCCTGCAGAGTTTAGCTCCAACCCTGAGCCCTTAAACACACCTGAGCCAGCTAATCAAGGTCTTCAGGACAAAGAGGGCCTTTCTCAGTCTGTGTTCTTGTGAAACGTCATCTTGTTTGGGTATATGTTTGGGTAATGCAGACGGCGTCTGTGCGGGGGTATTATTGCGCAATACCAGCAAGAACACATCGTCTCAAACTATCAGCAGCGTTCTGTGTGAGTTCATTCTTCCAAGAACAACTAGCAAGACTGTCTCCCCAAGAACACAAGTCCGTTCTTTGTATTCTTGGTTTTGAGAAACACCCAGAGAATAGAAGACAAAGAGGCGAAACTCTGATGCTTTTTTGGCTTCGGTAGCGCAGCCGCCATTTTGGAGTGAAAATGCCAACTGGACAACAGCACAGATACACAGAAACAGACAGAATGACAACGATTAAGTCATCAGTAAATTTTATGACACCTACAGTAGCCTACATTTTGTATTGTCTTATTCGGATTTTATGTTACCAGCTGTGGAATCAGTATTAGAAATATTATTAGGTACTATTACTCCACTAGGTCTGAAATATGTATTGTACGTTTAAATCCCCTAGATCACACTACAAACATGATGATCTTATAGAACATGATGCATCGCTGTGTCTGTTATCTCCTAATTGGCTTTCCTTTTTCTTTTCTGTTTTACATAATGTTGCTTTAATGGACATTAATATAATACATACTGCAAAAACAGTTTATTGTCAAGCTGTTAATTCCTGTTTATTTATTGTCCAACATTTTTCTGATGCATGTCCTTAATTTAATTTCATATGCTGCTATTCTATCTATCTATCTATCTATCTATCTATCTATCTATCTATCTATCTATCTATCTATCTATCTATCCATCTATCTATCTGTGTTTATAATGCCAATACTTGAACTTCAGTATTTCAACCCAAACTGACATGGTTTATAGAGAGCAAAGGTTTTGTGAAAAAAAGTGGTAGACTTCAACATAAAGTCTGTCAAATAAACTGTAAAAAGGATTTGGATGGTCGAGTGATTGTACGTTATTCATCATTCAGGTGGGATTTCAGTCTATTTATTTATTTTTTAACCAAAGCAGCTGATAATTGCGATAGCGAGAAGCTAGTGTACTGCCGAGCCGCTTTCACCCCAAAATGGTGGAAGTGCAGCGCTGCTGCCGGCCCCCGGTGTTGCAATGAAACGTTCTATTAGCTTTCACTTCTTGTCAATACAAGTTCACTAGAAACTCACAGGTAGGTGTGTTTGATCAGGGTTGGAGCTAAACTCTGCAGGACAGTGGCCCTCCAGGGCAGAGTTTGAGGAACCCTGGTATACAATATTTTGGAGTGAATTTTATGTTTACTTAAAGCAGCAGTCCGTAGCTTTTTTGGGTTAAAAATTATCCAAAATAAATTTGTAGGCCTTTTTTTTTATCAAGTAGGTACATTTCCAAATCTGTTTGCCTTAGCTCGATTCAAAACAGTAAGCTTGTAATAATGTTTTTAATTCCAGTGGTACTGGTGTATTTCCGCGGGAAATTTGAGCATGTCTTTGCGTCATTACGTCACATCTGTACACATAAAGAAGGTGTCTCGGCTAGTAGGCTAGTAACAAAAATTCTTATGTTGGTCATACATCCAAAAAGTAGAAGCTGTGATTCTGAATGACAGTATCCACACCGTGCGGTGACTGACAGCCGCACAATCTCCTCAAAACATTGGATTCATGCGCGCCGTGCCGTGCCGAGGCACAACTCACGTAAAGTTGATAATACCGTGAATAACTGCAATTGCAGACTTCGAACAGAGATGGCGACAAAGAGGAAAAACTGTGGAGTTTATTTTAAAACATTACAAACAGCATTTTTACACTAACACATTAATTAAAATAATTACAAATTGCATGTATTAGTGATGAGAATAACAATTTAAGAATAATTAAGAAAAGATGGGAGCAAAATGTGCTTATTTATTTTGACAGTACTAAAGCATAAAAATACCATAATATGTTTGCAGATATTAAGGAAACATGATAAGTTCAAATACTTGTTTCTCTGAAAAACACAATGCTACAACCAGTTATTTTAGTTTGAAAATTGTTCCCTGTGGGAATGTCTGTTTTTGTTTTGGTCTGTTTGATCCCGCCCACTTCCAAGTAACCCAATAGTGTTTCGACACCCCGGGTTGTCAGTTAGGGGGAAACACAGGGAATTCCAGCAATGGAAGTTTGTGTCCTCAATCGGGCAACCCACATGAGCATGACTCCAATGTGGAGGGGGTGGAAAAACTCTCCAATTTGTTTTATTTGGACTGCATTACCCATTTCAACCACTAGCTATCTTTTATATAATGCACCTTTAATTTGTCCTAAAAATGTCACAATGCTAAAAAATTAAATAAATAAAGTCCTAATGGTAGATTACATTTTGCTTGTGCAAAATATAAAATACTGTTTAATCAAATACATATTTAATCAAAGACAGTATTTTGAAACCTAATTATGTAAGGAATGTGCACCTGTTTTCTTGATTAATTTTGTTTGGTCCAAACTCTGTTCCTCTTCTCACCAGCAGAGGATGAACTTCTGCTTCAAGGATTTCCATAGCTTGTCAGCCAACAAGATACAGGTCCTTCTAAAAAAATTAGCATATTGTGATAAAGTTCATTATTTTCCATAATGTAATGAAAAAAAAAAAACTTTCATATATTTTAGATTCATTGCACACCAACTGAAATATTTCAGGTATTTTATTGTTTTAATACTGATGATTTTGGCATACAGCTCATGAAAACCCCAAATTCCTGTCTCAAAAAATTAGCATATTTCATTCGACCAATAAAATAAGTGTTTTTTAATACAAAAAAAGTCAACCTTCAAATAACGATGTTCAGTTATGCACTCAATACTTGGTCGGGAATCCTTTTGCAGAAATGACTGCTTCAATGCGGCGTGGCATGGAGGCAATCAGCCTGTGGCACTGCTGAGGTGTTATGGAGGCCCAGGATGCTTCGAGAGCGGCCTTAAGCTCATCCAGAGTGTTGGGTCTTGCGTCTCTCAACTTTCTCTTCACAATATCCCACAGATTCTCTATGGGGTTCAGGTCAGGAGAGTTGGCAGGCCAATTGAGCACAGTAATACCATGGTCAGTAAACCATTTACCAGTGGTTTGGGCACTGTGAGTAGGTGCCAGGTCGTGCTGAAAAATGAAATCGTCATCTCCATAAAGCTTTTCAGCAGGTGGAAGCATGAAGTGCTCCAAAATCTCCTGATAGCTGCTGCATTGACCCTACCCTTGATACAGTGGACCAACACCAGCAGCTGACATGGCACCCCAGACCATCACTGACTGTGGGTACTTGACACTGGACTTCAGGCATTTTGGCATTTCCTTCTCCCCAGTCTTCCTCCAGACTCTGGCACCTTGATTTCCGAATGACATGCAACCACTGAGCAACAGTCCAGTGCTGCTTCTCTGTAGCCCAGGTCAGGCGCTTCTGCCGCTGTTTCTGGTTCAAAAGTGGCTTGACCTGGGGAATGCGGCACCTGTAGCCCATTTCCTGCACACGCCTGTGCACGGTGGCTCTGGATGTTTCTACTCCAGACTCAGTCCACTGCTTCCGCAGGTCCCCCAAGGTCTGGAATCGGTCCTTCTCCACAATCTTCCTCAGGGTCCGGTCACCTCTTCTCGTTGTGCAGCGTTTTTTGCCACACTTTTTCCTTCCCACTGAGGTGCCTTGATACAGCACTCTGGGAACAGCCTATTAGTTCAGAAATGTCTTTCTGTGTCTTACCCTCTTGCTTGAGGGTGTCAATGATGGCCTTCTGGACAGCAGTCAGGTCGGCAGTCTTACCCATGATTGTCTTTTTACCACATAAAGCCAGTTCAGTGACAGTGCTCATGTTATAAGAAATGATTAACTTTAACGCTATCTTCCTGCAACAGAATAAAGTTTAAGTTGATGTCAAAGGTTTCCGTTCTAAAGCAGAAGCATTTGATTGAAAATATGCATAGAAATGTGTTATGAGTGGGTAAAGGTTAAATGCAATTGACAGGGAGTGTCTTGTTTTATAGCAGTGAAGTTTGACAAAACGTTACATTTTAGTATTTTATTTCAAATGAACTTTAATGCCATAACCTGTACTTCTGACTGTTGTCGACATCTCTATTTGTCTGTTTGATACTCATGTTATTTATTACAATAAATTTCACTTTGTAAAAAAATAGGTGTATACCATTTGAGGTGTATTTAGCTTCCTTTTTGAAGATGATTTCCAGTGCAGCTACAGAAATCATGATCTGTACAATAAAACCCACAAGAAGACTTATTTTTAGCTATGGTAATGTATTAGATGTCACAAGGGCTCTCAAGTGTGTGTGTTTTTTTGTTTTGTTTTTTTGAGCACAACACAACTAGCCTACACTAACATACATTCTCTTAAATTTGAAAGGTTGACCTGTTCGGTTAAATTTATTCTTCTTAAATATCAAGTTGGGACATGTAGACATATCTGTTAGAATTTACGAATGTACAATTTATTAACCATATGGTTATAATTAAAAATATAATTTGTTATTGGCAGTAGAAATTACATATAAAGGAGTATGCAGGTAGATGTGAAGTCTGTAGTATACACACAGAACATTATATGTGTGTGTGTGTGTGTGTGTGTTTGTGTGTGTGCAGGTGAACATAGATGTGCTTTTGTGTGTGTGTGTGTGTGTGTGTGTGTGTGTGTGTGTGTGTGTGTGTGTGTGTGTGTGTGTGTGTGTGTGTGTGTAGAGGTTGCAGGTGAATTTGCGGGTTCCAAAATTCACAGTAACTGATTATAACTGATTTTTTTAAATATGAAATTTTACAATTTCAGGAAGATTTTTGGGGCTATATGTAGAATTCAGAAAAGCTTGTTATTGGCGACACTGGTGGCCATTAAAGGTGTCATCCGATGCCCATTTTCTACAAGTTGGTATGATTTTTTAGGGTCTTCATGTAAAGTTTGTAACATACTTTGGTTAAAATTCCTCAATGATTGTGTAAAACAACACCTTTTACCTCTTTAAAAACAGCTCTGTTCACAGCGACCCGTTTCGGTGCATGTCTCTTTAAATGATCTGTGGGTGCATTGACACAAGACACAAACAGTGCTGCCTTGGCAGACAGTATACAAATATGCTAATACGGGACAGACATCAGCGGTCGTAGGCGGAGCATGAGCAATATGACATAATTTTGCTTTGAAAAAATCCAAACGCCTTGATTATTGAGAGTGTTTAGGCTTTTTGAGGATTAAAAAAAGGAGTGTGAAGTGAAGTATACTATGGGCTTTAACGTGATTTAATGCCCTGATACACTCAAAGCAAAGTTATTTTTCTTTCTTTGCTTAGAAGTAAAAAGAAGTTGGAAATACCTTTGCAGAGATATACTGTTAACGAACATCGCAACGCCACGTTTAGATTCATATGTAAATATGCTTGTTCGACTTAATGCAGCGCTGTGCAGACCGATCGGCAGCTGACTCGAAGCAGTGCATGCAGGTTAAAATGTTTCGCCGACTTGATACAGCGCCGAGGCCACGTGACTGTGACGTATGCCATCAAAGTACAGCGAGAGCGATTCGAGAGCAGTCAGCTGACTCATAGTTTCAGTTTCTCGAGCGGCTGCACGGGCTCTGATGACGACACAACTGGCCGAATTCACCGCATGACAATGATCACATGACTTTCGTGTTTATTCTCACACCTTCAGTTCCACTAATGCTCACAAATATGCATTTTTATAACAGTAAAAGCACTTTTCATGTAGTTGCAAAGCTATATTGTGTCGTTTATCGAAGTAAAACTGATTAACCAGCCCACTTTATTGCTATTTAAATAGTAGGCTATAGGCTTATGTTACTTTATTTTTGTACATATAGACGATGTATTAAGCAGTATGTAAAGTATTGAATGAAAACGTTTGTGTAGGCTATTTGACAGATATTGCATTAATTTCACTTCAGCTGTGATCAAGTATGCAAAACAGCTCGAGCATCTATGGGAAGCAGAAAGTGTCTCCTTATTATTAACAATTTAATTAGTTACATATTTTTTTTACAAAAATAAACAAAACATTTTCAAGTAGACCTATATCAAATATGTATTACCTTAAACTTAATTCGAAATTAATGGATAGGCTATTAATTTAACAACATTGAAAAATATATGTTAGGCCTATACAGTAATTCAGATTAATAAAACAATTAAAAATTACATGTAGCCTTTTTTAGTGATAAAATCACTTAACCAGATGCAATTTCTTCTTTTTTTGTCACCTTTAACGTTTTCCTGTTTTTGTATTGTTTCGTGCGTTATAATTATTTCACTGTTTAAATTTTACTAAAAGCCTAGATAATGGCCATGTGACATCTTAAGCCATATTGTGACAACCCAAAAAGGTCAAAATGAGGTCAGTGAACTTTATAATTTTCCTGAGCATTGACAAATGGCAATGTTCAACTTTTTGCAGCCAATACCTCATTTAAAAAATGAACTTACCGTGAGAATTAGGACAAGCTCCACTGAAGAGGCGGAGAAACCCCCCTCACCTTAAACTACATCCTTCCTCATAGTCGTTTCATTTCTCTCTGGGTTATGTCAAAACCGTTATTGAAATCCACCAGAGGTCAATTAAAAACCAAGAGGCAACCTCGACTTTCTGATTTCGTACGCCTGAAACATGTCTGTGAACATGTCTGTGAACACCAGCACCTCGTGCATTGAGGCACTCATACCTTCCAACCGGTTCTTGGTGTCGGCTGTCGTGTATGGACTGGTTCTGGCCGTGGGTCTTCCCCTCAACACGGTGTCCCTGTGGATCCTCCTGCGCGGTCACGGGCTCCGGTCACCGTGCGCCGTGCTCATGGTGAACCTCGCCGCGTCCGACCTGCTCCTCGCGCTCTCCCTGCCGCTGCGCGTCTACTTTTACGCAACGCTCCAGTGGCCTTTTGGAGTGGGCACGTGCACCGCTGCAATCATGCTGTTTCGCATCAACTTCAGGACGAGCTGTATCTTCATCACTTTAATAAGCGTGGACCGGTTGGTCGCCTTGGTCTTCCCTCTGCGCTCCCGCTCTCTGCGAACCACCGCGTGCGCCTGCAAGGTTTGCGCGGTTGTGTGGATCCTCATCACCATTCTTTGCATCCCGGAGATAATAGGTCTTCACAGCAACCTGAAAGATTGCCCCTACAACACACCGTGCTTCGAGTTTCAAGTGCTCTCCAAGGGTTCGCCAGCCTCCGCGCTTCCACAGGCGATATTTATTTTAATTCTGCTGGTGGTCAATATCGTCTCCACAGTCGTGGTCATAGTCGCGCTGAGTAAGCGTCCCTGCACTGGCGCTGCCAAGATCAACAACAAAATGAACGTGATACTGATTTTTGCAGTCAACATGTTGGTGTTCATGATATTCTTCCTGCCGTTTACTATAAAACTCTTAATAAACACGCAGGACAAAGAAGGAAAGCTTTTACGAGGGCTCATCTGCCTGGCGAGTGTCAACTGCTGTCTGGATCCGCTCATCTACTATTTCTCCCTGGACTCCTTCTGGCAGGACAAGGGGAAAAGGCAAACGGATGTGGGATCGTATTCTCTCAGCAGGACGATGGAAAGGTCTTGAGTAGCTGGAAATAGTAAGGATATAGCCTACAGTAGATACTACGGAGACCCTAAGGGGACATGTCATGATGAAAAACAAAAAAAAATATTTCATTACCTCGAAAAAGCACTATAGGTTATGTTTTTCTTCCGCGCAAGGCCTACTTTTTTTCCGCAAAAGTTTGGACTCTGTGCCCAATCTGTGCCCACAGAAATGTGGTAAGAAAGAAAGTAATTATAAAACAATATAGGTGTTCAGAACGTATCTGGACACTTTATCTGTGTCAAACGTGATAAATAGATCTACGGTGTTCAATCTTTCAGAACACCTGTGTGAACTTCAGAACTCATTTCATACACCATGGTTAAACGGCATAAAAAAGATGGTTGGATATTTTGTTTAAATGTCTTATTCAGATGTCCTAATACGTGGTCTAAATAGACCACAGGCTATTGGATATGTTTGACTAGAATATCGTATTGTTAGTAGTCTATATAATAATATTTAATTGCATTATATTTTAACTGGCTTAGATAAGACTTATCAGTGTCAGTATCACATGTGGTTTTCAGAATATCTCCAACAGAGGAAAGTAATATATTTGCTGATAATGTAGCCTATAAAACATGTTATTAGTAGAACTTCTTAGATTTTTTTTAATGTCCAGAATATTTTTTTAGGACTTGTTTTTGTTTCTTCATATAAAAAGTCTTAAGTGACCTCTATAAACCACAAGTTTAAAAAAAAAAAACACGTATGTGTGTGTGTACAGGTGACAGGTAAAAAGTCTTAAAAGTGACTTCTATAAACCACAATACTATATATAATTTTTTAAAATCAACATGAAATCAGCAAGAATCTGATGTTTCTGGGATTTCTCAATCAAGGTGTCTTTGTTAGTTGTCATATTATATTAAAAGGGTGTTTATATTAATGCCCTGACATATGTACAGTATGTTTCAGTGTTTATGGTTAACATACATTTTAAAATGTGTCAAACAGTTGCCTTGTTTATATTTTTACGTTGAGTCATGTTTCCTGTTTCTTTCCTCGCCTTGTGCCAAACAACTAGATACACTAATACAGTATAGATTTAAATATGACTGTTAAATATAAAGAGCAGAAGTGACAATTGTAAACTATTTTCATCCGTTTTAGATTGATTAATGCAAAATAGTGTTTTTGTTGTTTTGTAGACCCATTGGTGAAAGTCTCATGCTTGCATGACTTAACTGCTAAGAATGTGTTCTATAAACTGTGTTTAGATTGTGTAAACTAACACTGCTGATGCATAAAGAAGAAGGATTGGTAACTATGCTGTGTTTGGAAGTGGACCTTTTTCCTACGTCCCATAATGCTTTCTGTGCATTATAGGAGTAACTTCCGTTATCTGTAAACTGGTAAAAGGTTCGCTTTATGAGTGTAATAATAAGCATTTTCAAAAACTGGGTACAATGAGATGACATTATTCTACTCATCCTTCAACCATCAACATTAAAAAGACATTTAAAAGTGTAAAAGCTTTAACAAAGTAGGCTACTTCAACAGACCACGAATAACCCCAAAATCGAGATTCTTTCAGCAGCAATATTACTGTAGTAATGTATGTCAGTATTATGTAACACGTTGCCTTAACCGATGTTCATTAACTAATTAAGTGATAATATTTCAAAATGCTTCCTGTTTTGAGTTTTGACCGATAACAAATAATCTTTATTTACCTAGGAACATTCCTGTAAACACTGCTAATAGGGATTAGAAGTGAAAAGGGGATTTGAAATTATCCGTTTCTGTCTTTTTTAGTGGAAGTTCCCCAAACCTGAAGTGCCTTGTCTGCACATAATTCAAAACGCAGATTCGTCAGGAAAAAGGTGGACATAACCACAAAAATCATTACGTGATAGTCAAAAGTCATTCAAATACCATAAATATGAGTTATTATAGGTATTGCTCGCCGGGTTTTTGTCAGTAATATCTAGTTTACTCACATTAAAAACAATTTTACATGAGGATTCTGTTATTTATACCTTCATGTTGTTCACCTGTTGGGCCTACTGTTTGAAGAATCTGTAAAAAGCTATTTTCTTACAATAGTCATAGCATCATAGCTCAAGTTCACACCAAGAACGATAACAGATAACTATTAGCGTCCACCCCAGCGGACCATAGACATAATAAATGCATAGACGCCCTATTGGCCGCTGGAGCGTACGTTAACGGCGCCGCCATATTGCGGAGGGCAACTTTCCCATACCTCTCATGCCAGGAATTGAGAAAAATGCCTGTTTCGTGCGCTGCTTGGGGCTGTACAAATCGCCACACAATTGAAAACAGGTCTCGAGGAATGACCTTTCACAAGCAAGACTGAACATTTGTTTCTGGTTGTATTTGGTCATGATATAATTAGTAATAGTAATATTCTAATATAGCTCACCCGTTTACTTGCATTTGATTACAGTGCAGTCTTGCCCTCAGCAAAATGGCGGACGCGTTGACGTATCGCAGCAACGTTCCAAAGCGGCCAATGTAATATTGACAACTAGTGGTTGAAATGTGTACTGCAGTCCGAATTTAAATATTGAGGAGAGTTGTTTCCCTACTCCCTTTACCTCAGACTCGACGCTCATGCGCGTTGCCAGATTGAGGACACACAACTAGAGCAAACGGAATTGACAATGGAAGGTGAGGACGCTTACACTTTAAATTGATGAAGTAATCCAGATATATTACATTTGCCATGTTGTCACTATCATGTGACCTACCAGCGTCAGTTACTGTCGCTTCACTGTCATTCACAAATCCTCTCCTGTGGCCTCATGGGATAGTAAAGTGTCCATGGAATCATATTCACTCTGTATAGAACATACTTTTTAGCGGTCATGAAGTAATTACTTATTCAAAATAAATACCTGAGAGTATGCGATTTTGTTATGCAGCCCTTATAAAAATTATATAAATACAGCAATATTATACCTATAATAGTATATCGAGGGGTGAGAACCAGAGGGGTGTAAGTGACATTTTGGGTGAAATGGAGATATATATTTCAAATTAAAGCTCTTAATGAGCTCTTTCTACTGCCAAAAGGACACAAGTGAATTCTTAAACAATTTGGAGTTATTCATTAGATGCCAAAAGACTTAACACTGCACATACTAGTTAGTGCCAGTTAGTGCCAAAAAGAGTAACTTATGACCTTTTGGTATTGAGAAATATATTGTGGGTAAAGCCTGTGGACAGCACACGAGTCAAAATGGCTGACACCATGTAAGCCTGTCAACCATGAGAAGAAAACGGATTTAACTGCCGAAGATGAATTATTAAGCTTATTTTGTGTCAGAGCAGGATGATGATGGAGGATATTAAAATATCCAGACGTCTCTTATTATTATTATTACATTATCATCTTGAATAAAATAGGCAATTTGTTACAAATAGCTGATTTAATCATTTTTATAAATTTAATCTTTTCATTTTAACTGTCAAATCAAAGACTTTTGTGTAATGAACATTTATATTTAGTAATTTAAAAGCTTTTGTCCTAGTGAATTACAAATTAAAATATAATATATATATACTGTAATACATATAATAGAGATCAGAGGTTATCATGGAATGGAACCTAAAAAGTTATACAGATGTCCACCATGGGGTCACTGCTGTGAAAAAGAAAGTCTTATACACTGTGCACAAATGGCAGTTTCCCGCAGTCTTATATAGACTTCTAACAGGCTTTACAAGTCACTATCTCATATACAAATCCATCTGAAATGTTCTTTAAGACACAGATTGTTTTTGTTATGTTCTCATGTCGTCAGTATTCAGTAACCTATTTTATATGCTCATATGGTATTAGTTGTTAATAATAATTAGTTATGCAATTCATTACTTCAGTATCATTCAGTTAATGGTATTTGCTATATCATATTCTTTTTTATTATTACAAAGGCACCTAATCACATTAAATTAACATTTTATGTAATATTTTACAAACAAACAAAGCCGCTGCCATTTTGCAAGGATTGTTTTGTACACTGTTGGATTATAAGATAACAGGTGCGATTTTAAAAACAGTTTAATCTCAAATCAATATCTCTTATCCCCATAATTATTTATGTGGTGAAATATAATGTAATAAGTGACTGTACTGTATCCCTTAAATTTTCGGAGATAATAACCGACTGGATGTACATTATCCCTTACATATATTATATATTATATAAGATTTAACAGTTAGTTATTAGGATTGAAGCTCCAAAGCCAATCAAATTTGTTAATATTATTCATTAATACATTATTCTAATGAGCCAGTTCTTTTTAATAAACCAGTTGGTCCAATTTAGAAATCGAATGATTTGTTCACAAAGTGAACTGATTCAGTTCTAGAATCAACTCGCAGTGTTTCTCAAGTTAACAGTGAATATAATGACCTAAATGATTTAAATGTGTTCTTCCCTCAAATCTATCACATGACTTCAAAAAACTTTAAGGGCATTATATTAATTATTGTTATGGTGCCTTTTGTAAGTTTGGTACTTTTCAGATACAGTTAATATTAACTATCATTGCATTCGTGTTCCACAGAAAGTCAGATGTGTTTGAAACAACAGAATGTTTTTGATTGAACTATTCATGTGCTGTCAAACTATGATCCACTACATATGACTGACACACAGTATGTAACAAACTTACAGTCTTATTTGTAATGGCTGACTGAACCGAGAGGGGAAAGATTGGCATGTGTAGATCACTGATTAACTTTTGAGAATAAGTTAGACAAGATCATCTTATGATCTTGCAAGATTATCTTATGCAAGGGTGCACGATGATGCAAGATCATTTCAAAGACTTGCACAAGGTTCACAGTGACAGAAAGAGCCCAAGATTCCTGCTGATTTCACATCAAAATGGTCTACAGTATGTGTTCTGCAAGCTGTTTGGTCACCAGGATATCTTTGCCTGAAAAGGGTGTGGAACACGCAATTATGCAATTATTAATTGTGAAATGTGCTCGCTCATGCTGTCAGTGTTTTGTAACAGAAAGATGCTCAATGACTTAGATAGGTCTTACTGATTTATTTTCGTTTGATTCACCTAACTAAACCAGTTTTTTTGAAGTTCAACACACATATAAACACGAAGAGCTTTTGAGATTGTATACATTAGTCCAGGGCATGAATCTGGCCTAAGGCTTCACTCATATGATAAGAACATACTCAAACAATGCACGTGTTCTCTTCAAAAGCATGCAGAGAGAGAAAAGAAATGAGGAAGTGGCACAAGAAGCGTGTTGTAGAAGCTCTAAAGTGGCATACGGCGGCGAGTACTGGATATCGAGATAGATACGTAGTAAACAAACACATGTGATAAATGCAATGATGGCTGTGGTTTTTCATCAGGCGCTATGACTGGCACTAGGATCAGTTAGGATCTCCATGAGTAGTGATGCACCGAAAGAAAAGAATACACAACACAGGGCAAGACACAGTTTAGCTAAAGATGTAAATTTACCTTTACAAATGTGTGACGATTTGTCTTGACGTTTATTACACAAGAAGTTGAGCAAAATGGCCTCTAATAACGTGCCTTTAACCAAGACTGTGATCGATAAGTTTTAAATTAAAGTATAACAAGAAAACGTGAATAGTGAATTTGCCATTTCTACCACAATATGCATCTACTTCAGTGACTTTTTTTTTGTGCTCATCAATCATACAGAAAGATGTAAATGAGATATATTTCCATTTACATATGATCTAACCTCATTTACATTGAACAAAAATGGATTTCTAGTGTTTCCAGTACAAATATCTAAACATTCTTAAATCAAGATACATTTACATGAAGTGAAATAAGCTAAGATATTAAGTCTTGCTTTCTGAAAAATGTACCAAAAATGAAGCAAGTTTCGTCAACCAGTCACACATAGGACCTTCACGGTCATAAGTGACCGGACCCCTAAAAAAAAAAAAAAAGAAAAAAAAGTAAAATCAATGAAATGTATTTTTGTTCAAAAATATTTTTTCTTTTTTTCTTTGGTGTTTTGAGAGAATTCTATGATAATAATTAATATTTATGCAATAATTATGATCAATTTTTTCCCATTGAAAACAATAGAAAATGTATATATTTTTTAATTATTTTTTAATTAATGCTGTATTTCAGGTTAAAGTAGAGACTAGGCCTATAGAGAACATTTTTTGAAAGCAGTTTGGAGCCATCTGTTGGAAGTAGTGAGCATATTTATCATGCAATATCATATTGTAACCACTAGACGGATTTACAGCTCTCTGTAGAAGGGCTTCTGAATTCTAGTTGTTTTGCACATATTTGCCTATTTTTTTTTCAGGTTGTGGATTTTAATATATAATAAGAGATTCTCAAAGACTTTTTGTCAAGTTTTTTGTTTGTTTGGTTGGATTAAAATTATTTTTTGTACAATTCAATGAACAGTAACTCTTATTCAAATTGGCAACAGCAAATATGAATAAAAAACTAAAATAACAGCAAAAGTATAATAATTATCAAACAGTAAATGGAAAATAGGATGATATTTAAAACACTTTTTTATTTCTCTATTTTTTTGACAATTATACTTTTGCTGTTATTTTAGTTTTTTGTTCATAATTGCTGTTGCCTTTTGAATAAGAGTTACTGTTCATTGAATATGTAAATAATATACACATAATATGTAAATATAGTTAGGATGATATTTAAAACACTTTTATTTCTCTAACTATATTTACACATTTACATACTAACTGTAGTTGTAACTAACTGTAACTATTTTATTTCACATATTCTCACATTTCTGTTACAGTTTCACAGTCTCATATTTCCCTGTTTGTGTGTGTGTGTGTGTGTGTGTATCTATTTTGCAACCTTGATTGTCTCATGCTTTCATTGCTGTGTGCTTTTTATTCCTTACATTGATGAATAATTGCTTTTATTTCACACATTTCCCAAAATTAGCTTTTTTAATGACACACGTTCATTTGTGTGTGCGTGTGTTTTTGTGTGTATAAGTATGTGTGTGTGAGAGTGTATGTGTCTGTTTTTCACTCGTGATGTTTTAGAGAGTCACCCCTTGACTGTTGAGTGCTTTTTATCTGCATCGTGGCTGATTTGTAGATTGTACGCACAAAAAAACTCAGAATTTTCATATTTTTGCCAATTTCCCATTCATTTCCTATGGGCGGTCAATTATGACCGAAGGTCCCGAGTGTGACTATTTTTTTTACGACCACTTAGACTTTTCAAATCATGTCCCCAATTTTTTTCTGTGTTCATATACCAATTACCATAAAAGTCACCAAGTTTCGTACCATTCCGATGAAGCTACGATTAAAAAAAAAAAGTATTTACAAAATTCCAATCAGAAATGACCGAATAACCCCAGAGGGTTAAGAATAAGACAAAAAAATCTGTCAATGGGGTCAGAAAAATATACTTAACTCAAAAGGGACCCAATATTATTTTTCTCACCCCAATCACATATTCGTTCTTGTTTTATGCATTAACTCTCTGAATTTTTAGATTTTTTTATAGAAAATAAGACTTAATATCTTCTTAAGTTATGCATTGATTTTGTTAAAAGATTTTTTTTTTGTTGATATTTTTGATGGAAAAAAACCCCCAAGAAAATCTTTTTTTGCAGTGTACATTAAGCTACATTAAAGATCGGATGTTAGAGTAATGCTTTCTGTGAACATTTTTGGCCGTTTTTCTCATCATTGTATGGCATTTTGGCCAAAATTTCGATGCATCCCTATCCATGACTGAGAAGAATAGATCTAAAAACACGCAAATATATAAGAGAGCAAAGAGCAGTTGAAGGTGCACAAACAGCCAGTCACACGCAGGTACAAGCATGCAAGCATTGTGCAGCTTAATGCCCATGTATTCTTCTCATTTTAAGACTTCAGATGCTACTGTTATATTTTTAAATGCATCAAGTTAAAAATGCTCATTATTGCAAATATGCAGAAACAACTGTTCAGATAACTTCAAGAGAACATTTGTAATGATACACATTACTAGAGAGAAAAGTACAAAAACAGAGAGCGAAATGGGATTTAAAGACATAAGGGATTAGAGGTAAAGAGTGTGATTTTCAAAGGGGTGTGGCTACTGAGAACAACAGATGTGATCTCATCAGAAGTGGGCGGGGCAATGAAGCAAACAGCCTATGGAGTCTCACAAATCACTGTCTCCACCACGAACGTGTTCTCGAAGTGACGGATTCGGTGACAGTTCTGCGCATCACGCTTGGTGATACCTAATGGAAAGAATATGAAAATGATGTAAACAAAACAAAAAATAGTTATGAGTTACTTGCATTAAAGTCCCCCTGTGGAGAAAATCAAGCTTTTAATGTTGTTTATATGTCTATGTGGTGTTTTTATTATGCTTTAAGACGAACCATGTGTAAATTCATAAGTCGACACCATTGCTGAGTATTTTCTCCTTAAAGCTGCAGTGAACCAAAGACAGTCTCAAACACACGGTTTGAAATCGCTGGTGTTTCTGACGTCACAAACTACCTTGTAACCAATCAGGTCAACGTGATCGTCAACGAGTGGATCTCTGAGCTGCTGTGAGTGAGTGGAGGCGGGGCTCATTTGCATATTCATAGAACCACGTATACTAAATGAGGCAAGGGTGTAGAGTTGCATTCAAGCCATTTTAAGGCATATGGTGATCAAAGATGAGTTTTAAGGGATACAATTATTGACTACAGGGAGGCTTTAAGAAATGTTTTACATACTTACACTATTATTTATTTAGCATATGGATTAGTATCCCAGCTAACAAAAAAATGTTCTAAGAACATTTTGCTAATGTTCCTATTAAAGGAAGAGTTCACCCAAAACTTCTGTCATCATTTACTCATCCTCAAGCTGTTACAAACAGGTATGGATTCCTTTCTTCTGCTGAACACAAAAGAAGATATGTTTAAAGAATTTCGGTGACAAATCAGTTGATGGACTGCATTGACTTGTATGAAAAAAAAAAAAATATATATATATATATATATATATATATACTATGGAAGTCAATATGGCCTATCAAACTTTTGGTTACCGACATTCTTCAAAATATCTTTTTTGTTCAACAGAAGAAAGAAACTCATACAGGTTTGGAACAATATTGAAGGTGAGTAAATGATGACAGAATTTTCATTTTGGGGCGAAATATCCCTTTAAGTTATGAAAATTTTACAATCTCTGAATGTTCAAAATGTTTTTTCTTATTTTTATTTTTATTTTTTTGGGGGGGGGTTGCAAATGTTTAGGGAATATTTCATTTTATAATTTTACACATATTATGGGAATGTTACTTATGAATGTTCTCTGAATGTTCTGAAAACGTTAGACGACCAGTTTAAAACAGTTTCATGAACGATGTATAAATAACGTTTCTGTGCTAATGTTTTGAGAGCATCATTGAAGACCTGCTTCCATGAAATCGTCCCAGTTTCCCCAAAGTTTGTGGTTGTCATGGATATTATCATATTATATTCTCACAAAAAAGGCTTGGATCTTCAGGAACCAGGGAGAAATAAATTGCTTAATACAGGAAGCCATAACGTGGGTGTTACTTAATTTTTCCGCTAATTAGCTGCAATGAGCTATTAAGCTGGACGTCAATCAGATTTGCATGGCAGCTGTGAAGCCACACCGGAGCAGTTTCCTCCCACCAAGAAGATGAAGATGGCCGTAAGTTGGCATTGCCAAATTGGACTCGTAGCTCAGGATTGGCAAATTTATTATTTAGAGATGAAAGATTTATACCTCAGTTTTAACAATGAAGATATTTGATATTTCATTTTTGGGTGAACTATACCTTTAAATATGATGTAAAATCAATGTTTATATTATTTCAGTTGAGTGATGTGATTCTCTCTAGATGTCAACATGGACTAAACTGTATCAGTCGAACCACAACTATTAACACTTCGGAAAAAAGACAAACATTTGTCAACTTACGACGGCGTGAGTTGCGGCGACGGAGCCTGTACGTATCTTTACCGTTACACAGACGGTAAATAAAGCGGCCGAGCTGATGCATATTATTAACACGTCCAGCCACGACCATCTCTTCCTGGACAATGTATGTCTGGGGGAGGTAAGTCCCCTTCTACAAAAAGATAGAAAGGCAACATCAAGTAGATATAATTCACATTTCAAAAATGACATTACACAGAAACAATACAGGTACCTTGACGTTGATGAGCAGTTCCCAGAGGTTACGTGGTGGCATTACCACACTGGTGTTGAGCTCGATGACATAACACTTGTCTAAGGCAATGTCATGGTAGGCCGTCAGACCCTAAAAAACCCAAACACATTCACATAATTCAGATAAAACTCAAGTCAAGTCATCTTTATTTATATAGCACTTTATACAATACAGATTGTTTCAATAAACAGAAAAATAATGATTCAGTGATGCAAACAGTTCAATTCTGCTGTAAAGCAGCTCTAAAAAGACAATAGTAAACAATAATGTGAAAACGTGCTCTGCAAGTATGCATAATGGAAACTAAGTCATGTGTAACTGTGAGGATTTGTGAGCTGTTCAAGTGTTACCCTGTGGAAATCATGAATGATATCAGCAGGGTCGGTGTTGCTGAAGTCGGGCACAGGCACGCTGATCTGCTCATAGTTTTCCTTCAGGTAGATCCCCACGTTCTCCTCCAGCTCCTGAGAGCCTCGCAGTGGAGCAGCCACCGAGTCCTCGTACACAACACGGCAGTGGAACCGACTCTGATCCGGAACCTGAACCGCCATCATTTCAAATACATGATTTAAAGTTATATTATAATACTGTTTTGATCTTATGACTGATATCTTTTAACACAAGAACATAAGATAACAACAGTATTTATATTAGGGATGCACTGATAGGACTTTTTTTGGTCGATATGGATACCGATTTTAACAAACAAATATTGGGCGATACTTCTCACTCGCTCTCTTATTTGAACTTTTTTCATTAAAATAGATTAGTGTTTTGATCATGTTTTGAATTAGAAAAGTCCAAAAACGCATGCATTAAGGTATACTAGCTAGTTTATTGATGCATCATTGAATGGCTGATAAGTCTTTCAGTAAAATTTCAACAGGGTACATCGATATTTTTACACCAGTAGGTGGCAACAAACTGTATTTTATCATCGAGCCATTCGTTCAACTAATTCTTTCAAAACACTGATTCATTCAGGAATGAATCGCAACTGTCACTGAAATATTGGAGGTGTTCGACTTGAAGCTGCGCTGCACAGGCCGATTGGTGCAAGACATCATTGGTCATTCGAAAGCAAACAGAAACTCTGTTTAGAAGATCTGCTCTCTAATCGATCTCGCTGCACTTTGATGTCATACACCGATCGGTCTGCGCAGCACTTCTTCAAGTCAGATACACCTAATAACACCAGAAGATAAAACATTAGCTCTGGCGGAGCCAAAAAGAAACAATTGGCACTACTGGAATCTGCCGCTTATCATCTAATTATCTATTCATTATTTTGTGTTTTATGCCACTCGTATATTTGTGTGCTACCTGAGGAATGATGTAGTAACGGTAGATATATACTGAAGCATATATCAAACTGCAGGTGAAGACAATCAGTGCAGTTGTCAGACAGCAAAGTCCACTCAGAGAGGAGCGTTTCCATCCGACAGGCAAAACCAGCTCCTCTTCCACCTACAAACACACACATTTTTATAACATTTGGTTTTATTTCCCTTAAATAAAGCATATTTTACCCACAATGTAGCTCATTTCAGGTTGTAGCCTATACTATCTGAGGACATTTGGTCTTAATCAAGATGGCAAGACCCACTCACACACTGAATGAATTCATCATGTCCTCAAAATACCGTGCCACTTTCAATGCAAACACCCACACGCTGGGAGACGTGCTACAGTCGTCACTACATTCACTAGTATCATGTGCAGACAAGAATGGATTATTCAGCGCTCTCTCGTACTACTGAAGGAAATTATTAGATGTGGCACTAGGCAATGACTAATAACGCCCCCAGTCTTGCAAACCATCTGCCAAACTGCACGGCACATGGCCTGAGCTGGCCTTGTTCTTAACTTACACACGCACGTTTGGTTTATTATCATGATGGAGACTTTCTGTTGACTAATAGGCCTATTGTTTTTATATTAAGATCATTAGATTTAAAATATTTGAAACACACCAACCCAACACTTACACTATACAATCGCTTTTTAAAATAAAAAATATTATTGAAAGTGAAGGTTTTTTTTTTCTCCTCCTGTTTTATTTTTCAGTTCTGGTTCCTCAGCTCCCATGGTTTTATGGGATAGCAACGTGTCCACTAATATTTTGAAAATGTTATTAAAGATAATAAATGAATGTTCAAAAGTTCTGAGAATGTTTCCTGTTACCTGGGTGTTCAATTACTGTTTCATGAATTCTGCATAGTCATATTTGACATGTTTTCTGTTGAGAAGGCAAGTATGTGTATTCTTACTAAGGGAATCATTAGAGACAGACTAGGCTATATTTAGTGGCTCAGAAATGACATACTTCATCTTTAAATTGTTTTCATCGTGGGGAGGTCATTTGGCCTATAAAGACAGTGAACACACACATGCACCCCTTTTAGTAAAGGAGCGATATTAAACAGCTAAAGCTCACCAAAATCATTTCTCCTCACCCTAGCCATCTGCCATTTTGTCTCTGATGAATTTGTGTGTTTGTGTGTGTGTGTGTGTGTGTGTGTTGCTTAGACACATAAACCTCTGCTGCACTGTCAAATTTCAGTCCCAGCCATTATAAGCTCTTAAGAATAAGGCCTTAACCTATGACAATAACAACCCATATATTGCAGGTAATATCTTTTAAAATGCAGGGCAAAATGTTTAAAGCTATTTTATATTAATTTTATCAAGATGTTTACCCCATCACTTGGTTAAACTGTTAAAGCAGAGCAATTTGATAAAAACATCACAATAATGCACACATATTGAGTGCACAAGGATATAAAGTGCAAATTATATGGCAGAAATGGATATGATGAGTGTTGCATGATATGATGTTATTGGTGCAGGTGCTGCAGCATCCATGTCCTCTTGTTATGAAACCAAAGGGCAACAATATTTATATGCAAAACAGCTACAAATATATACACGCGTGTTAATAGAGCATTATCAATAGATAATTTTGCCCCACCAAATGACGTAATTGGTGGTTTATCGTGGATGTTCTTTTCTTTTCCGGCTGTTGGTTACTTTGAACCGCTGTTTTCCGTGACATTATGCACGTAGGCTACACAAAGCGAAACTTACATGTGGATGCGGTATGAATATTTGAGTTTTATCTCCATCTCCGTCCTCTTTCTCGGCTTTTTGTCCTGTGATGGGCTGAAAGCTGATCTTCACCATGTTGAAAGGAGAAAATAACGCTGTTTTAGCGTGCACGGAGATCCTTTATCCCCTGGCTTTGACACAATATTTGCCGTTTGTTTTAATAGACCGGAAGAATCTATTATTATTTATTTATATATATATTTATATATATATATAAATATATCTCGCTCTCCCTCTCTCTCTCTATATATAAAATCGTTCTTAAAGTCACAGTGCTAGCGACACTGGTGATGATGCGCGCGATCCAGGAGCAAGCGCGCGCACGTATTGTATACATCATGTCTGTACGATTTTTTTTTATTTTATAAATATATATATATATATATCGTTTTATCTATCTATTTGATGGTAATACTGTGGTACTTGCATATGCCTAATGATAATGACCGAGGATGAGAAAATATGCTAACGTTCAAAAATCATACGTCTATCTATCTGGCTACAGATAAGGTGCCAGAATGTTAAACGAAATTATTCCAGAATCAATGTAATATAATATAGGCTAACGTATTTTTATAATATCATTTTTGGCATTACTAAAATGGTTGTAGCCTAGGCTACGTTTGTTGAATAACCACCGCTTTTTAATCAAAGAACAAAAGACAGTAGAAACATGTATTTTATTCCAAACTTTATTTTCAACTGTTAGTCTGTCTACGGATTGACATTTCAGATGAAACTCCAGGTTTCTGTGCCCAAGTCTTATTACTCGGGCCAGATCTATATACGTTAGATTGGACTGTTTATTGAACAGACAGCAGGCCAAGAAGTTTCCAGCTTGTCTTTTAGATGCCCATGCTTAATCTAAGGCTGCAAAATAGAAACATGCACTGATGCAAGATAAGTTTACTAATTCTCAGAAATCTTAATGCTTTCGGCCATAATGATGTCAGGCTTACAAGATGACTGTGATTGTCAGTTGTTACATGTGCCAACCAAGGAAAATGAGTTCAACCTGAACCACAGATGCAGACTAAACCACAAATTATGGTGAGTTGCCGGTCACCATTTACACAGGATATGCTCAGACTGAAATATGAAAAATGTACATCTTTAATCTACGCAAGGTTTACTGTATTTTCCACTAAAATAAAATACTGTTATAGACATGTCAATCCCTGTTATTCTGACCAGTGCTGTAAACATTCGATAGAACATACTTTAATGGGAGTTTGTCAAAGTTCTGCATTGAAAATGAGTAGGGATACCATTATGAATTACAGTTGAATTTGTTTAAGAGAGAAATTAAGGATTTATGATAGATGATTGTGGCTGTCTTGTGAGTAAAAGTAGTAATAACTTGAAAATAATCAACCAAAACCCTCCAAATCACTTTCAGGTTTGTGTAGTTTTGCACCAACTTTAAAGTATTAAATGACAACCCCCATAAACGCACTGATATTAAAACAAACCTAAGTTACAACATTCATAAAGGATGTGGGTGATCAAATTGCCTTTTCCCTCAGCAGCCACAATTAGGTGATAATATGCGTAAGAGCGGCTCCATTACATCCAACCATTTCAGATTAGTCTGCTGCTAATAATATCACATTTATTTTTCCCAAACTAAAAACAGCAAGGCAAGAGATACAGTATCTTTAGCTGTTTATATATGCATTATGAATGTTGGGGGGATAATTGTCAAATTTATATATTACTGTAACAGTAATATATATATATATTGTCATTTATACTTGTAAAGATTCTACTACTCTGGTAAAAAAAAATAATTAAATAAAAGAAATTAAAAGCTTATTGAGAATTTAATGAAAAGTACTATTGACAATTATGAAAATGTAAAAATTAAAATGAATTAAGACCAGATGCTTTAGTAATAAGTCTCATGAACATATTTTCCTTTTGATTTTGAGGTTAAATGTGATTTGTTTTGTGAGATTCAGTCATGCACTCACCAAATGATCAAACCAAAGGCCCTAGTTAACACAAATGTATACACTATGCCAGTGGGGGTTTAGTTTTACTGAAAACAAGACTAAGCAGGGCACACATTTTAATGTCACGACCACAAGAAAGCTTTCAGATTTCACAAGTCAACTTTCCATTAACACCCCCTTAACGCAGTGACTAAAACAATAAGAAAGGAATGGCAAAGTTAAATCAGAATCGACAGCACGACCACAACTAACTCACCAAAAAACTCATTTACTCCTTTCCATATGACTTTCAAAATGAATCTGGAACAACCATAAACCGTTAAAGAGGCTGTGAGGTGCCGTCACACATCCAATGAGGTCTACAAAGCCAAAACAAAAAAGGGAAGATGGAAAAAGCCTACAGTATGTAGGGCCTACACATTTATTCACTCAGGATACGCAACCTCAAAATGTGCAAAACATGCTGAAGCGTCACATTTGTAGCTTTTATGCAACTCCCCGGGCGATAGTGAGCAAATGAGTTGACAGGAGTGTGTTTGCATGAATTACTGCATAAGTGCTTTATGCATGTCAAATTTCCTTGTATTCATTAATATCCTCAACTTGCGTAATTAGCATAAAGAGACATTTGAGTGTATGGTTGTGTATGAGGTACAAAACCCTCCTTCTTTATGTGCAATAAAGCAGCAGCATCTACATCCATCCTTTGTTCATTTTGCTCGTTTTTTTGAAACATGAGAATAAAACATTGTAAGGGGAAGAGGTTGTATGTCCAGCGAAGCAAGACTCTTCTTCATCCTCGTCGCCACATTACTCGCCCCACCGAGCTCAAACGGCATTTAACGGTTGCTGCAAAACACAAAAACATGCCCTGTGCTACGGCCACTCAACGTCCCAGAGAGCCAAACATCGTCCAGACGTTGCCTAAAACTGTCTAGACGTCCTCTTTGCACTTTTAACCATTCGTCACCCTTCTCAAGCGTCCTGCGGGGTCGGCCTCTTGAGGTCTCGGATCTGTTTGATTAGATAGGTCTTCTCGTCGCTGAACTGCTCGTCCTCGGCTCGGTCGTTCTGGAACTTGCTGAGGAACTCGATGAGTTTGGTCTGGTTCTTCAGCAGGATGTCGAGGATGGGCTGAATCTTGTTCGGATTGGCCACAAACACCTGAATGCACAGAGAAAGACCCTTTCAGTCAGAATTTTGAAGATTGAGACAAGATTTGGGTTGACATTCTGGTGAGTTGGTGAAATAATAATAGATTCAAACCTTAAACACATGGAAAGCCTCAAACTGGATGTTGCGGCTCTTGTCTCTCAGTAGGTTCATCATGAGTTTGAGGTTCTCTGGTTTGCTAATGTACTTCGTCATTATAGTGAAGTTGTGTCTGTCCAAAAGCAGCTCTCCCAAAAGCTGAGAGGAAGAGGAAATACATAAAACACACCAGAAGCACTTAAAAATAAATATCTAATGGCTACAGTAAACATGCGGACAGTTCAGTTTAAATGCATTATAAAGCTGTACAATAACACAACTGCTATACACACATATAGATATACACTACTGTTCAAAAGGTTTGGGAGCAAAATTATTAAGAAATTGTTTATTTTATTCAGCAAGGACACATTAAACTGATCAAAAGTAGAGACATTTATAATATTACAAAAAAATGCTGTTTTTTAAACTTTCTATTCATTAAAGAATACTGACAAAAATAATCCGTTTTATGAAGGATCATGTGACACTGAAGACTGGAGTAATGATGCTGAAAATTCAGCTTTGCATCACAGGACTAAATAACATTTTCAAATATATTCATACAGCAAGTAGTTCTTTTAAATTGTAATCATATTTCACAAAATTACTGTTTTATGATTAAATAAAAAGCTTATTTCAAAAACTCCCAAAAGACCCCAACCTTTTCAACAGTAGTTTTAATAAGCACAACAACATACAAATCAACCCGTTCCTTACCTTTAGCGACTGCCTCTTAGTCACATAGTTTTCTGAGTGAAGCAGTTTCTCATATTCACTAAAGAACTGAAGACCAAAAGTGGAGAAAAGAGGACAGAGATATACAGTAAATATCAAATTGTCTGGCAGTGGCTTCTTTGCATACAATAGCCCAAAAAAGTAAAGCATACTTACAACACACTGGCATTAGATAAAATATCAAATCAAGTGGTATTTATATTAAAGAAAGAAATCACTTTACAAGCGAAAACACTTAAAACACGTCCTCTATTTGAGTCCATATGTTTATGTTCACACACGGTTCAGTTATTTACGGGAGTGACAACAGCATTCTATAACCGAATTCACACCCGTACATTTTCAGGACTCGCAACACAACCGCATTCTCGGAAAACCCGCGATGTGTGAAAGGAACCGGACTCGACAACTAGTTGTCTCGCGATGCATTTGGAGAGGGATACCCTACACTGCACAAGCGCTTCTCTACAATGTGTTGCGGGTTTGCATATGTAGTTTTGATATCAGTAACTTACAGTAACTTTCAGTAACTCCAGTCAGTTTTGTGTTCTACGTGCGAGACAAATGCTTCTCTCCACCCAGGTATAAAAGCTGCGGTTGGTTAACGAATATTTGTCAGACAAATTCAAACGCAGCTCAATTCGACTCTTCTTGTCGTGTCAAAAGTGATGAGGCTTTTTAGTTTTAAAAACGGTACCATCTTTGATATTAATTTTGTTACTACAGCTATGGTTACTAGTAAGAGAATACTAGCTTGACTCTCATTGCATGTTTATACAGACGGTATTCGAGACTACTGTAAGTTGCAGTGGGAATGGGACATTTCGAGACTCACACCTGTAGTAAATGTGGTTGTTAATCCAATAACTAGCAGTGTGAACAGCAATATTGTCTAAAATTAGTATTTGGACATGTGGTTGTCTAATGTTACAAAAAGCTGTTGCTGATGTGAAGAACTTCATACATCCACTAAAATCAACTTGACACTGAAGTAATTATGGAAATATGATTTTTTGCATTTGTAGAAATTATATTCATATCTAAATTCATCATTTGTAAAGAAATTGGAATATTTTAAAGTGTGAATAAAGTGTTTTTTTTTTGGGCCCACTTCACATTCAAATCACTTCCAAAATGTATTGACTTTCACATTAAGTGCGAAGAAACAAATGCAAATTCGAGGAACTTGACAAATGACTGACAGATCCAATCAGATGCAATGACAACAGACAGTGATGGAAACCAAATAAATGAAAAGAAAAGTCATTGACTCACTCTATCATAGTGTTGCTCCAGAAACTCAGCGCTGAGCAGTTTGTGTCTCGTCAGCAAATCCTGGAAGAAAACCAAACAAATGGAATTTATCAGACAGAATAATTATACAGAGCATCTGAAGATTAAATACTCAACCACCGCCGCCCAGACAAAACATGTCTGTCAACATACTAACTTTAAAAGTGGCAAATGCATCCGAGGCGATGTCGAAGGTGGACATCTCCACATATCTGAAGAAATCGTAGAACTGCTCAGAGCAGAGGGTGATCTTTGCCAGCGGCTCATGCCGTATACATTCCCTCAGCATGATCCCGCAGTTCAGAGCGATGTCTGGAGACTCGTAACTGCAAAAAAGACAGGAACATTTGGCCACGATATACATATCCTCATGTTGTTCTAAGACTTTCTTTCATTCATAGACCCAGAAGGAGATTTAAAGGTGCAGTATGTAATATTAACAGCTAGTGGTTGAAATGGGTCCTGCAGTCCAAATTAAAAAAAAATTGAGTTTTTTCCCCGCACCCTCCTCATTGGAGTCGATGCTCATGTGGGTTGCCAGATTGAGGACACAAACTGCATTCTCTGAACCAGTTTGTTTGCTGGCTTCCATTGCTGCAGTTCCATGTGTTTCCCTCTAACTGGCAACACGGGAGTCAAATACTATTGGGTAACTTGGAAGAGGGCGGGATCAAACAGACCAAAACAAAAACAAGACATTCCCACACGGAACACAAAATTCTAAAGCACAATAACTGACTGTCGCATTGTGTTTTTCAGAGAAACTCGTTTTTGAACTTAGCATGTTTCCAAAATTATGGTATTTTTATGATTTAGTACAGTCAAAAAATTACATACAGCACATTTAAGTTGGATGTTCATGCTACTTGTTCATACATTGAAATTTTCATACAGTGGTCAGGGGTTGTGAGGAATAATAGTTACTCTATATATGAAGTAGGATGTAATTATTATCAAACTTTCTTCTCATACACTCACGTAATGCAATATTTAGTAAATAGCTAATCTCAACTGCTTGATTTTTCCATAAAACATAACCATCGCCCAGATCTTTATATGAATTTGGATATAAAAGTATGTCTAACTTTATCTGCATACACAACATACTAGTGTAGGGTGATATATATTGCATATCTCAAATCTGCTAAATGTGACTAAGGCATGAATATATAAAAAGGGATAGTTCACCCAAAAATGAGAATTCTGTCAGTATTTACTCAACCTCATGTTGTCCCAACCCCGTAAGACCTTCGTTCATCTTCGGAGCACAAATTACGATATTTTTGATTAAATCTGAGAGCTGGATCACTCCTCTATAGGCTAAAACAAACGTATAACACAGAAGCGCTGCGCTGTTACACTACGTGAAATCTCAAGGCCCACTGGGAAGGAAATGAGTAATTGAATAAAGTCGTTATTTTGTTTGTTTTTTTGTGCACAAAAAGTATTCTCGTTGCTTGATAAACTTAAGATTGAGCCACTGTAGTCACTCGGACTATTTTAACGATGTCTTTCATAACTTTTGGGCCGGCCAGTTTCGATCCCTTAAGAAGCCTATGGAGGAGTGATCCAGCTCTCAGATTTAATCAAAAATATCTGAATTTGTGTTCCGAAGATAAACGAAGGTCTTACGGGGTTGGAACAACATGAGGGTGAGTAAATACTGACAGAATTTTCATTTTTGGGTGAACTAACGCTTTAAGATATTATAAACATTAAAATCATGATTTTCTGTAAAGCTTCTTTGTGGCAATGTGTATTGTAAATTTGACTTGCCCATAACTTGTCTGCTATATTCTTGACTTTTTTCCAAGTCATATGTTATGTGGCTTCAAGTCATATGGCTTACTTTTAAGTTAAGGAGTTTAAAAGCACTTACATGTTGTGAACTATCTAAACAATTCACATTTAAGATGGCATTGCTGATGTAGGATAAGATGTACCACTGCTAATGCTGACTCGCTAGAGTAAATACTCATCTGGGATCAGATAGCTCATCTAAAATATTTACTTAGTCTCATACTAGACACCAAACCAGTTCCTTGGTATCTTAGTTTGAGATATGATCTTAACACCAGCTCCAAAATTAGAAAAGTAGATCGAACTAGTCTGAAAACTGCCACATTTTAGGTTATATATTAAATAGGTGAATATGAAAATCAAATGAATGTCTTCACAATATGTTTGTGTGTGTGTCTTACCCTTTAAGTAGCATGAAGAGTATATTTTGTTGAGTGCACAGGTATTCAACAGTGGGTGTCCGTGTGCCGATTTGACGTCTCAAAATATTATTAAAGATCTGTGCCACGTCTTTCTTGCCCTAAAGAAAAAAATGCAGAATAGTTACTGAAAAGCTCAATTAATTAAGAATTTGAGAAATAATGTAGACATGTAAAACTGTTTACACCTGGTATTTGAACTGTCTCGGCTGATCCGATCACAAGTGGCCAGTCGAGACAGTTTGCCATTGACATCTGTTAATACACGCAATATTAACGTCTCTCAGTTGCATAATAAGAAGCCACTTATGATTAGAGGAGAGCATCTCTTTTGTGGCTATTGTGAAGGATTTTTCTTTTTTTATAAAATAGTGAATTGTATTTTAAACTAATTATAATTCTAACATTACTTCTCCTACAGGTCTAACATTCTAACACTTGAAGAACAAAATGTACTCTGTTGATGTGTTGAAACCAGTGGAAACTTTTAGATGTTGGCTAGACAATTTCCCAAAATAGTCTGGTGACATAAGTAATCAAATGAACTTCTAACCTCTTCCATTTTTTTTAATGATTTTGAGATCTAAATTAGCTCTTCCAGTAACAGAGGGTGAACTAGGGGCTTGTTTTGCACAGATTGAATAGTGAATGATCATATTGAAAGAAAATGATCATGAGTCATAGGTCATGTCAATCTTACTGTTGTATATGTCTATCCTATAATAACCACCTTCTTTTTGGGAGAGCTTTTCTGAGAATTGCACTAGAACTCTCCCAGCCGTGATTAAATCATTTAAAGAGCATTTGCTGAAGTCGGTCTGTTATTGCTGCAGAGCAAGTTAGTTAGTGGAGCACTAGACTAGACACTAGATATCTTACTTTGATAGCGATATAGAAAAAGGGACAAAACTTCGTCCGACTCAAAGCCGAAAGGGTCTTTGCATTTGCCCAAAAATATAACTTTTTTGTTAGAAAAAAAAACTAGCCCAGCCCAGGGGAAAAAGAGTAACGCCAAAGTAATGGAACGCATTAGGGTACCTTTCCCCAACACTGCATATTTTACATATACATCTAAACATCTACATCTACGTCGCTCTCAGAAGCGTGGACGCCGTCTGGATGTTCGCCAACGGTATTTCACTGGTCACGTATTTCAAACTTCTTTTTAAGAAGTCTCTTAAAAATAGCGAAAAATCTTTTCTTAAGAATAACGAAAAAGAAGTATATTGGGCATTTGAGAGCGGCTCAGTGGATTTTGAGGGACTTTACATTTCATGTAAAAAGTATATTTTTTTTAGCTTAGTCTATTAAACTCATCCCCGCACCTCAAAGTCAATGAGCTGCAGATCTGCGACGAGGGTGCTGAGCAGGCCGCTGTTGTAGAGCTCCTGAGCCAGCTGAGCCACGGCTTCTGTCTGCGGCTCCTTCTCACTCGTGCCGTAGAGAATCTCCTTCATCGCCAACAGAGATTTGGACACCTCTTCAGAGGCCTGCGGACACACACCCCTCTTATTAATGGCCTCATGAAACTCTTTAACAGTACAAGCCCAAACACACTGTAACACACCCGTGTGTAACAGCGCATTCTGCAAATACCTTCTCAGCCTTCTTGTCCGAGATGTCCTGCTTCTCCAGAATGGTCATGCTGTCCTTTAGATTCTTCACGATGTCCGCGGGACACTTGTGAGACTTACCGAAAGGGAACGGCATGGCAACACCTTATCAGGGCAACCAGGTAGCAGAGAGCCCAGCTGTGAAAAAGTGAACGAGAAACAGAGAGAACGTCAAAGGGAGGGAAAGAAGAAAAAGAACGAATGGACAAACAAGCAAACGATAACTCATTCATTCATGAGCAAAAGAATAACCAAAACAAAATAACAGATAATAGAATTGACAACCAACTTCAGCAAACCAGCAAAAGAAAAGCGGAACTCTGAAGTCACAGAAAGAAATAGAGCAAGTGAAAACAAACAGTAATAAACAAAACAAATGAACAAAAACAGAAAAAAATGAATGACTTAAAAACATAAGAATGAATAAATACATAAATGAAAGAATGAACAAAAAGAAAAACGAATGAAACAAATTAAACCAATGAAATAATGAAAAAATGAATAAATTAAGGACCGAAACAAATGAAAGAATGAATGAACTAACACGTATATACATGAATGCATTTGGAAGACTTTACACTGCGTACATTGTACACTTCTAATCAGTTCTTGCTTTCTCTGGGAAACAATGAGCTTCTTGTAACATTGTGCAGCCTCTAGTTGGAAAAACCGCAGTTGAAATTCCCCCCAAAAATGGGATAGCCTTTCACAGGTGAGAATGTGTTAGTTTGTATCTCTTTATATGCATTAACTCAATATTACAGGTTTTTATACTATGGTAACTTTTAATAGTCATATTAGCTAACGCCTTTGTCTTGTTGTATTTATTGTGTTCATCTGCTGAAGTCTATATAGATATTCATAGATGCGTCTTACTACGTTTGCAGACGCACAGTCGCCTGTGTGTGTGTATATAAAACAACAACAAAAACCTAAAGTAAAGGAAATAAAGGAAAAATAACCAGATTAAAGGAATGTTCAGTGCTCACTGCCATCAACATTTCTCTGAATTTTAGGTAAGTCCTTTTCAGCTGATTGTAGAAGGAAGTTGATCTCCACCGGCTAGGGTGTGAGTTCACACTTTAATGTTCAAACAAACACACACAAACACAAGTGTCAGACAAATGCAAGGTGAGCTTTGCAAAGTCGATAAACAGGAAATGTGCAGCAGGAACCTCTTCAATGAATACGGCTGTGTGCTGGTTTCCTCCATAAAGATCACAGCAGCCGAACTCAAGCATGAAGTACTGACCTGAAAAAAAATCACTCATAACTCCTGCTGTTTTTTCATGACTCTTTTCCAAAACACAAACTATTATTAATATTACATTAATATTATGTGCTCTGAATACTCCATGTGGCAGCTCCGTGCGTCACAGGACCATACGTCCAGCCGGTTAATCTCCACTAGCCAGTGCAAGTGGCTTTTCATGATATGCTAATTTTTTGAGACAGGAATTTGGGGTTTTCATGAGCTGTATGCCAAAATCACCAGCATAAATATTATACAACAGCAATAAAACACCTGAAATATTTCAGTTGGTGTGCAATGAATGAGTTTATTAATTCCAATTTCTGTTGATCTATTATATATTTATTATAAATAAATACACACACAGTTTGATGGAGACCCCATATTATAGTGTTACAATAGTACAAATAACTTGGAAATATAAGGAAACTGAATAAGCAATACAGGGATGTATGTATTATGCATATTTATACGAGAACTCTAAAACTAAAGATTCTTATCAAATGAAAATATAACAGTGAGGTACACAATTATTTACATTTAAAAATGGAGTTGGATATTGCAGGGTATATTTATTTTTTATAATTATGTAATATGTAAAATGTGTCTAAATCTTTATGGTATATATTCTGGGATATGCCTATTCTGTGAAATAGTTATTTAATATTATTTTGATATAAATAATATTCATATTTATTGAACATTTTTAAATATTATTTTAAATATAATGAATTATTATCTTATAAATAACATTATTTACTTAATTTCACTCAAATACACAGATCCTCTAGGCAACAGGGAGTTATCGGCTGATGTCAGCAATATTAAAATTGTCATAAAGACTAGTTTAATGGCATCATCTAATGACAAAGATTCGGAACAGGTCAAAAGAAAAGCAGTAGCATGCATACTTGTGTCCTTATAATGTACTAGATAATACATCAAAATCACAACTATGTATTGTTCAGCTGTGAAGTATTGGTATATTTGACGGTGCAACTTATATTTGAGACTATATTTGAGAGGGGCTTCACTCTGACTGTGTGAGCTGTCTACCTAGAATCAATCTATAACGCCCCAAAATGATGATTCCCCAGTTCAGACATGTCTATGATGTTGCCTGGGTAGGTTGCAGACTAGTTTGAGACACAGCCCCCTACTTTTGGGCAAGCAGAGGCCCAGTGTGATGGAAAGGATACAGATAAGGCAGGCATCTAGTCTAGTCAACTCCCTTGTTTGTATTTAAATCAGTGATGTACAAACCACAAAAGATACAAGTCCCTTCTCATCTTTAGTGTCACTCCAGACTCACACTGTGTGCGTAAATGCAGTTGCGGTTTTGCATAGGATGGCTCTGATGGGCCTCTGCATGCACTTTACAATATATAGCTTCACAAATAGAGCCAACAAAAGAGAAGTAAACAATATCACACCTTATTTTTGGGTCTCCTTAGGCCTTTTCTAGCGAATAGCGGTGTGATTCCTGGAATATGAAGTTTTGGTGTGTTATTTCTTAGCCAGATTTGAGCGGAGAACCGTCTGTGTATGTGTGTGTGTTTTAGGCTACAATCAGCAGAACTTCCGCGAACCTGCAGTGTGAGGCGGATTTCAAAATAAAAGCCGCAAACAAACGCTCTCCCAGCAGTCTCCATGGAGAAAGACAATAGAACTGTTCTAAACAAATGCAAATGACTACTCTTTACTACAAAAAGCTTTAAATTAGGTATAGCTTATTGCCTTCATACATCAACAGCATCATCAAAGCAAAAAGACCGTAAATTACCGTAAAGACCTAATTATTTCCATTGATTTAATGCATGCTAACATGTTGTAGCCCTTATGCTATTTGCCTATCAAGTAGTTATCAAGATGCTGATATACCGTATATATGCTGATATTTGTATTATTTATTTATTTTTTCTTTTTATCTTCTATTAATATTCTTCTGTTGACTTAGGAATTTGATTTGCGATTGATTGTTATTGTTAAAAATGTTGCAATAAAACAATATAATAAAAAAGATGAATACAATATTTTTGTAATTAAAGATGCACATACTTTTAAAATCATTTTTTATGAAGAAGACAACTAAATAATTATAAACACATTGAAACCCAATAACTGACAAATAACAGTGAGGAAGATGGATCAGTTTCCCAATACAGATTTTGCCATTGTTTCTGTGTCTGTCACTTATTGTTACAAATGCAACTCATTCATTCATTCATTCATTCATTCATTCATTCATTCATTCATTCATTCATATATAGGCCTACATACATACATGCATACATAGCCTACATACATACATACATACATACATATACATGCATCATAAATAAATAAATAAATAAATAAAGGTGAAAGTGAAACTGAAGTTAAATTAAACTAAAGTAAACTGGCATAACATACAATAAACAGATACGTGCAAAATAAAAAAAATAAAAACATGCAGTTTTATATTTTTGGCAACTCATTTTCAAACTTATCGTATGAAGATATACCAATAGCCTATAACACAAAATTAGAAAATAATTGTATTATTTAGGGAGCTGGAGTTTAATTTGCTTGACATATTGTCCACGTACACTTAGTAGACCATGAGGTGTTATCGTCCAATTTACAAAATAAATCTTTATTCAGACAAAATCCTACAACATAAAAGGGATTTGGATGAGGAGTGTCTTAAAGCAGTTTGACTCCCTTTGTCCAAGACATTATTTGAAGGTCCTCTTGTCTATGCTGATATGTGCCTCTGGTACTTTTGTTGTAACAAAAATAAATAAACTCAAAAATATGTCAATTTAAATATGTAGGCCTACATTAAAAAAAATGCATTTATTTTATTTATTATTCAATTATTTTAATTTTATTTTTTGTGTTTTTAAAGCCTTTTCATTAAGTTTATGTTATAAATTATTCAAAATAATTTTAATATTTACTGAGGCCCCCAAAAGTTTGCTGAGGGCCCCCGGGCTTCTGGTTGAGAACCTCTGCCTCATAGCTCGAGTCTGTCCAAATACATGACCAGAGACCACTTGTCTACTTAACCAGACGTATTTTCGGAGTTTGGCCAAAGTGTTCAAGTGGCCTTGAAGTGTTTTAAGATTTGTGTTTACTCAAATTGGACACATGATTGTGGGGCTTCATTTTCAAACGTTTTACAAAATACATATAATCTCTGCAGTTTCTACACCACTAAAATGCGCAACAATTTACGTTTGTATCCGAATTATATGCAATATCTAATTAATTTAATTAACGTACAATTGAAAGTTATCCTTGACATGACGCGAAATCCGAAGACGTAGCTCTGCTCGTGAATGACGGGATACGCTCAGCCTCAAAGACCGCTATGATAGTGTGGATTTAGTGTGCGTTGAGTGTAGGCTACGGAACTTTGCCATTTTTCAGACCAGGGACAATGCAAAGTAGCCTACCTTAAGAGTGTGGGTATTTGGACCCGATGATTTCCACTGGCCCCTTATGCATATGGTAAAGCCCAGAGTGACTGTAAAAAAAAAAAAAAGTGTGCAAAAAAAGCCAAGTAGCCTAATGTGTGTCTATGCTTCACCGCCCTCTACTGGTTAAATAATATACTTCAATAGAGATCCTGGATAATGCATTTGCGTTTGTTCTAGGTATTCAGATAGACACACACCAAATTATTTATTTGTAAAATGGTGCAAATAACAACAACAACAACAAAAAAACAGGATTTGTGTTAAGGTGTCATTAGCTGGATCTCTGAAGATGTAATGCCTGCTAAAATAACAAATAAACTACACAAACAGCATGTAAAAAAGTGTCGTGTGTAAAGCGGCTTTAAGTCTTAATTCCTAATTGATCAAACATTTGTTTTTAATTTATCGGAAATGCAGGCGTAATTTGTGGGTGGGACATGTCCCCACCACTTTTTGCCAGGGTTGATATTGTCCCCACCACTTTTGAAACATCTCGCGGCATGGATGTATCAATACAAATAAATAAACATCTCCAGTTAACTTACAGAGCATTCATTTCGTTCATCTATCTATAAATTACAGGAACATCTTTCTGTCTGTGTGTGTGTGTGTGTGTGTGTGTGTGTGTGTGTGTGTGTGTGTGTGTGTGTGTGTGTGTGTGTGTGTGTGTGTGTGTGTGTGTGTGTGTGTGTGTGTGTGTGTGTGTGTGTGTGTGTGTGTGTGTCTGTTATTCGCATATCTCTCGAACCATTACGCCGATGGATTTCAAACTTGACAGGTGTCTTGCTACGGGCACGAGTAGACTAAGTGCAGTGCCAAGTTTCGTTGTTTGGATTAGAAACGCAAAATATATCGTTAAATATATCGTAAAAGAAGCACACATTTGCTTTTGCCGCTCTAGCCGCTGGCCACTCCCCCTCTCACAATGCATACTGAGTGGCCACTCCCCCCTCACACTGCGCACTGAGTGGCCACTCCCCCTCTCACTGCACACTGAGTGACCACTCCCCCCTCACACTGCACACTGAGTGACCACTCCCCCCTCACACTGCACACTGAGTGACCACTCCCCCTCTCACACTGAGTGACCACTCCCCCCCCACACTGCACACTGAGTGACCACTACCCCTCTCACACTGAGTGACCACTCCCCCCACACTGCACACTGAGTGATCACAACCCCCCACACTGCACACTGAGTGACCACTCCCCCCCTCACACTGCACACTGAGTGACCACTCCCCCTCACACTCCACACTGAGTGACCACTCCCCCCTCACACTGCACACTGAGTGGCCACTCCCCCTCTCACACTGCACACTGAGTGGCCACTCCCCCCTCACACTGCGCACTGAGTGGCCACTCCCCCTCTCACTGCACACTGAGTGACCACTCCCCCCTCACACTGCACACTGAGTGACCACTCCCCCCTCACACTGCACACTGAGTGGCCACTCCCCCTCTCACTGCACACTGAGTGACCACTCCCCCCTCACACTGCGCACTGAGTGGCCACTCCCCCTCTCACTGCACACTGAGTGACCACTCCCCCTCTCACACTGAGTGACCACTCCCCCCCCACACTGCACACTGAGTGACCACTACCCCTCTCACACTGAGTGACCACTCCCCCCACACTGCACACTGAGTGATCACAACCCCCCACACTGCACACTGAGTGACCACTCCCCCCTCACACTGCACACTGAGTGACCACTCCCCCTCACACTCCACACTGAGTGACCACTCCCCCCTCACACTGCACACTGAGTGGCCACTCCCCCTCTCACACTGCACACTGAGTGGCCACTCCCCCTCTCACACTTCACACTGAGTGGCCACTCACCCTCTCACTGCACACTGAGTGACCACTACCCCTCTCACACTGAGTGACCACTCCCCCCACACTGCACACTGAGTGATCACAACCCCTCTCACACTGAGTGACCACTCCCCCTCTCACACTCCACACTGAGTGACCACTCCCCCCTCACACTGCACAGTGAGTGGCCACTCCCCCTCTCACTGCACACTGAGTGACCACTCCCCCCTCACACTGCACACTGAGTGACCACTCCCCCTCTCACACTCCACACTGAGTGACCACTCCCCCTCTCACTGCACACTGAGTGGCCACTCCCCCTCTCACACTGCACACTGAGTGGCCACTCCCCCTCTCACACTGCACACTGAGTGGCCACTCACCCTCTCACTGCACACTGAGTGATCACAACCCCTCTCACACTGAGTGACCACTCCCCCCTCACACTGCACACTGAGTGACCACTCCCCCCTCACACTGCACACTGAGTGGCCACTCCCCCTCTCACTGCACACTGAGTGACCACTCCCCCCTCACACTGCACACGGAGTGGCCACTCCCCCTCTCACACTGCACACTGTACACTGGGTGACCACTCCCCCCTCACACTGCACACTGAGTGACCACTCCCCCTCTCACACTCCACACTGAGTGACCACTCCCCCCTCACACTGCACACTGAGTGGCCACTCCCCCTCTCACTGCACACTGAGTGACCACTCCCCCTCTCACACTGCACACTGAGTGGCCACTCCCCCTCTCACACTGCACACTGAGTGGCCACTCCCCCCTCACACTGCACACTGAGTGGCCACTCCCCCCTCACACTGCACACTGAGTGGCCACTCCCCCTCTCACACTGCACACTGACTGGCCGCTCCCCCCTCACACTGCACACTGAGTGGCCACTCCCCCCTCACACTGCACACTGAGTGGCCACTCCCCCCTCACACTGCACACTGAGTGGCCACTCCCCCTCTCACACTGCACACTGAGTGGCCACTCCCCCTCTCACACTGCACACTGAGTGGCCACTCCCCCTCTCACACTGCACACTGAGTGGCCACTCCCCCACTCCCCCTCTCACACTGCACACTGAGTGGCCACTCCCCCTCTCACACTTCACACTGAGTGGCCACTCACCCTCTCACTGCACACTGAGTGACCACTACCCCTCTCACACTGAGTGACCACTCCCCCCACACTGCACACTGAGTGATCACAACCCCTCTCACACTGAGTGACCACTCCCCCTCTCACACTGAGTGACCACTCCCCCTCTCACACTCCACACTGAGTGACCACTCCCCCCTCACACTCCACACTGAGTGGCCACTCCCCCTCTCACACTGCACACTGAGTGACCACTCCCCCTCTCACACTGCACACTGAGTGACCACTCACCCTCTCACTGCACACTGAGTGGCCACTCCCCCTCTCACACTGCACACTGAGTGGCCACTCCCCCTCTCACACTTCACACTGAGTGGCCACTCACCCTCTCACTGCACACTGAGTGACCACTACCCCTCTCACACTGAGTGACCACTCCCCCCACACTGCACACTGAGTGATCACAACCCCTCTCACACTGAGTGACCACTCCCCCGCTCACACTCCACACTGAGTGACCACTCCCCCCTCACACTGCACACTGAGTGGCCACTCCCCCTCTCACTGCACACTGAGTGGCCACTCCCCCTCTCACACTGCACACTGAGTGGCCACTCCCCCTCTCACACTGAGTGGCCACTCCCCCTTTCACACTGGACACTGAGTGGCCACTCCCCCTCTCACACTGCACACTGAGTGGCCACTCCCCCTCTCACACTGCACACTGAGTGGCCACTCCCCCTCTCACACTGCACACTGAGTGGCCACTCCCCCTCTCACACTGCACACTGACTGGCCGCTCCCCCCTCACACTGCACACTGAGTGGCCACTCCCCCTTTCACACTGCACACTGAGTGACCACTCCCCCTCTCACACTGAGTGACCACTCCCCCCTCACTGCACACTGAGTGACCACTCCCCCTCTCACACTGCACACTGAGTGGCCGCTCCCCCCTCACACTGCACACTGAGTGCAAAAACTGATTTTGCACGGGCACTTTGCACTAGTTTGTTAAATGATCTAGCACGCTGAAATGTGTTGTTTTTGAAATCAAGTGATCAAAGTGCTCATTGCCGCTGCGATCAGTGATGTGTTCTCTTCACACAGACGCGCGCTTTAATCCATTGCGGAGACTCTCGTTCCGGTGAAATCACGAAATAAAATGCACCTCTCCCGCACCGCTCCCTGATGCCCGCAAATTAGTTAAAATCTCTCTACTGTGCTGAGTGTGCTCCTTGCCATGTAGCGCGCGTACGAGAGAGAGAGAGAGAGAGAGAGAGAGAGAGAGAGAGAGAGAGAGAGAGAGAGAGAGAGAGAGAGAGAGAGAGAGAGAGAGAGAGAGAGAGAAAAGCATTCGATTCAATTTGGCATGATGGTCTACTATACAAAATCTAACAAATTGGCATTGGCGGAAAAACATTTGATATAATAAAATCTCTATACAGCAACAGCAAAAGTGCGGTGAAAATCTGGAACCACAGAAGCGGGTTCTTCCAGCAGGGCCGCGGAGTGAGGCAGGGCTTTAGTCTGAGTCCGACTCTATTCAACATCTACATCAATGATCTGGCATCAGCGCTGGAGAGCTCGACTGTGCCCGGCCTCACTCTACAGCACACACAGGCCAGGGGTCAGGGGTCAGATGTCTGCTGTACGTGGATGATCTGGTCCTGCTGTCCCGCACACCTGAGGGCCTTCAGCAGAGCCTGTCCCTGCTGGAACAATACTGTCACGACTGGACCCTGACAGTCAATCTGGACAAAACCAGAGTCATGGTGTTCCAGAAGAAGGCCAGATCTCAGACACACAAACACCAGTTCCTGTATAAAGGCCAGGTCTTGCAGCACAGCACGAGCTATAGCTATCTGGGCATCGACATCAGCGCTTCGGGACGCTTCGGTCTGGCTGTCAAAACTCTGAGGGAAAAGGCTCAGAGCTTTTTATGCAATAAAGTCACGATGCGGACACTTAAAATTACCCATTAAAACCTGGATAAAATTATACTATTCAATAATTAAACCAATTCTTTTATATGGATGTGAAATTTGGGGACCAGTACTAAATTTAAAAAATTGGGATAAAACATCAGTAGAAAAACTACAATTGGAAATTGGCAAAAATATTTTAGGGGTTCACCGAAACACATCCACTGCCGCCTGCAGGGCTGAGCTAGGCCTGTACCCGCTGGACATCGAGATCCAGAAGAGATGTGTTCAGTTCTGGCATCACCTCCATCAGTCTGATCCAGAGTCAGTGTAATATAAAGCCCTCCTCGCCAACGAAAGCTCAGCAGAACCTCATCCTCCACACACACTCGCTCTTCAGCTCGTCCACCAGACTATACTCCCCACTGACCACAGCTACAGCCCCAAAACTAGTGCTAAAGAAATCCACACACATCTAAAAGACACTCATGATGAGTCACTGAAAGCAAGTTTTGAACTTCAAAATGAACTCCAATGTTACTCGACCTTCAATAGAACCACTAAATTGGCCAGTTATCTATTTACTAAACATTTTAAAGGAAGACAAATCCTCTCCAAATACAGATTAAGTGACCATGATCTAGAGATAGAGAGAGGAAGACGTAGACAAACATGGACAGAGAGAGAGCAGAGGATCTGTAGACACTGTGATCTACAGCACATAGAGGATGAGGATCACTGTCTGCTCTTCCGTACTAAATACACCAATATGAGAGAAACGTTTCTGCCCAGATTTGAAACCCTGATTCCATCATTGTTTGAACTGAGTGACACTGAAAAAATGTCCTTCTTACTTGGAGAAGATGATAATACAGCTGCACTAGCGGCTAAATATGTGCTAGCTATTCACAACGCCAGAGACAGCTAATTCTCTTGAGTGACCCTATGTATTTATTTATTTATTTATTAAGATTTATTTACAATGCTACATATGACATGATTTATACTTATATGTTTTACTTGTTTATTATTTATAATATGTTGATGCTTTTGCAACATTGTGTTACACAGTCATGCTAATAAAGCAAATTTGAGATTGACAATTGAAATTGAGAGAGAGAGAGAGAGAGAGAGAGAGAGAGGGAGAGAGAGAGAGAGAGAGAGAGAGAGAGAGAGAGAGAGAGAGAGAGAGAGAGAGAGAGAGAGAGGGAGAGGGAGAGAGAGAGAGAGAGAGAGAGAGAGAGAGAGAGAGAGAGAGAGAGAGAGAGAGAGAGAGAGAGAGAGATGTCTGCAAACATGTCCATGCTTAATATACAACCACTGATAAACATAATCGGTTTTAATGAGGAAAAAAGAAAACTATACGAGTGCGGATTAGAACCCACAACCTCTGACACGCTTGGCAAAAGTTCTGAGACTACAAATCTACAAATTAAACCCAAAGTAGCCTACTATTTAAATCGATTGCTGTACAGCGTCATGTTATTGTACATAGGTACACGTAATTTATGATTTAGCATTGTATTACACACACACTTTATGATTTAGCATTGTATCACACACACACACACACACACACACACACACACACACACACACACACACACACACACACACACACACACACACACACACACACACACACACACACACACACACACACACACACACACACACACACACACACACACACACACACCTGTCCCACCCACTTTTTAAAGCAAAGTTACGCCACTCTACTTTTATTTCTCGTTTTTTCTTACAGGTTTTTTTACTTGTTAGCGTACCTCAACCCTAAAACAACAAAACCCATTGAAAAGCACATTTTTTTTAAAACAATAAAAAAAAAACTTTTCTTTTTAGGAGCGTACTCTTGTGTACTGTTATATTCGCAGTAAGTGGCAGGTGGCGACAACTCCCCTCAAACGTCCACAGAGAGAGTAGAAGAAGAGCGCGACACGGAAGCGCTTCGAGCGGAAGTGGTTTTTTTTCTCGGCCCTCGTGTCGCTCTTCCTTTCCTCCTGCTCGAGTGCGCCATACACACACACGCTGCGAAGGTAACGACGAAAAATAGATTTTAAACCCGTTATACCCTTTCCATCCACATCAAAATATACTCACCTGGTTGTTAACATAATCATATTAATATTTTGACTCGTATATGTCATGTAGCTCGGTAAAGCGATGATTTTGTGCGTGTTCTGTAAGCGGTCCATGAGCCCGCTGTCTCTTCCTTAGAAAAGATTAAGAGTGAACCCTCGCATGTGAATTATGACATTTTGTTTTCTATTTCATAAAGTGGTAAATTTGGATGAATCATGTTAACTGTATTATTGAGTTACGCCGTACTGATTAAGAGTAAATTTAGGATTTAAGTTAATTAGGTTGGGGTCATATTCATAATCTGTATGAAGACTGGAGATCGTTATTATCCTTTTAACTTCCAACATTTGTTTAAAGGGAATAAAACATTTATTGTATTAATTCAAATTCACTGCACCTTCTTTGTGTGGGACACCCTTATCTTTCAAAATAGTATTGCGTTATTATATGAAATTTAACTGTTGTTTTTGTTGAATTCAGCTTGCTTTTTCTCCCTCAATTAATATAAGATTATTTTGCTACCTCTATGATTTTTATAGGTTGGTCTGTGTGTTGTGGACAGCCTTGTGTACATACAATTTTGACTTTTCTCATTTCATTGTAAAGATGGCTGAAGATTGGGAGGCTGCGCCGGCTGTTGCTGAGACACCAGAGATCAAACTCTTTGGCAAATGGAGTACAGATGATGTGCAGATCAATGACATCTCACTGCAGGTGTGTTTGACACTCTCACAGCTGGACATAAACATGACATGGACACGGTTTTGTAAGGATTGCATACTTGTTTCTTATTTGCCATTAATCTTATAAAGTCTGACATGAAATCATTCATTTATATATTAGACAAAGCCTTTTTGTTCAGCATTGTGCACTAGGCTTTTATGGCACACAGTATTGTAAGTGAGATTATGGAGCTTGCAGATGGTATTTGAATGGTCAAAAGGCAAGATGAAATTCTGGTAGTTTTTTTTATAACAAGTTATTTAATGCATCAGTTGTCATTTTATATCTGTCAATATGTCTTGGTAAGATATTAAAATGCTTTATGATCAAAGCAATGTAGTTTTAATTTTGGACAAAACAATGCCATACAATACGAGTGAGATGTACAAATGTTCCTCAAAAGCCTGTTTAATATTTTTAACATGATTTAAAAAGTTATATATGAATCAAGTCAATCTAGGTTGTTTCATTCTCTGTATATGTTGAAATATCAATAACAATATGAAAGTTATTCTTAGTTTACTATATAAAAATCTTTAAATATTGCACAACAAAAATATCACAACCTGAAAGTGGACATTTTTACAATTACACTAACAGAAGGCATGAAGAAGATTTTTTGCCATTGTTTTGATCATGTTTATTTGGAAGCTGTAAATTAAGCTCATCAACGTATGTCTCTCTATAGGATTACATTGCCGTGAAGGAGAAATATGCCAAATACCTCCCCCATTCCAGCGGCAGATACGCAGCCAAGCGTTTCCGTAAGGCTCAGTGTCCCATCGTGGAGCGCGTCACTAACTCCATGATGATGCACGGACGCAACAACGGCAAGAAACTGCTGACCGTCCGCATCGTGAAACACGCCTTTGAGATCATCCACCTGCTCACTGGCGAGGTCAGACCGTTTTACACATGTATTCATGCTTGGTTATCTTGTTTTGTCATAGCAAAGTATAAGGCCTGTTAAAATATATTGCAGAATGAAAATTTGGTAATGATTTTTTCAAACCATTTCTGAGATCTTAATAGTTTGTATTAATAATAGACCATTTCTATTTCGTTTCCAGAATCCTCTGCAGATTCTGGTGAACGCCATCATCAACAGCGGCCCTCGTGAAGACTCCACTCGTATCGGACGTGCCGGAACCGTGAGGAGACAGGCTGTTGATGTGTCTCCCCTGCGCAGGGTCAACCAGGTCTGATTTTCTTGAAGTCTTTTGAGTGAGAACTTGCTAAAAGTCTCTAAATAGCTATCTGGCTATTTAAAGTTTCTTTAGGGGCTGTTTATACGACATGGAAAACTTTTAATGCATTTTGGCCGTTCATTCTTAGTGTTTTGGTGGCTAGAAAACGCAAACATCATCTAAGCACAAGTTTCTGAAAATTGTGTACATCACTGTAACACAAGTTAACCAATAGCCAAAAGTATGCTAAATGAGATATATATATATATTACCCTTTACAAAAAAAGTTCCAAAAGGGTGTTTTCACACTGATGCCGTTGAATAACTTTTAGTTCCCCAAAGAACCGTTCAGTGATCAGTTCTTAAAAGAACCCCGTTTTTTTTCTCTGTGTGAAGAACATTTTAATAATCTTACAAACCTTTTGTGCGATGTAAAGGTTCCATGGATGTTTTGTTTTTCGTAGAACCATAGATGCCAATAAACAAACTTTAAAATTTCAAATTTAAACTTTTTTTGAGAGTGCATATCAGTGACACCAGGAAAAAGGTTATTTTGAAGTTAAAGTGAGTTATTGTGGGTTGCATATTGACTTTTAAGGAAATTAGGATGCTTTTGGTACTTCGAGACACCTGTATGGTGAAAGTGGTCACTTATTGTCTGTTGGTGTTGTGTTTTTAGGCCATCTGGCTGCTCTGCACTGGTGCAAGAGAAGCTGCTTTCAGGAACATCAAGACTATTGCAGAGTGTCTTGCTGATGAGCTCATCAATGCCGCCAAGGTGGGACAATCTGATTGGAGATTTTTATTATCTACACCTTGTACAGTTAGTGTTAATTAATGTAGGAATCTTGTTGTTTTATAAATTGTTCTACGATTACAAAGTTCTTTTTCTGGTTGTATTGCAGGGTTCATCCAACTCTTATGCCATCAAGAAGAAAGATGAGCTGGAGAGAGTGGCCAAATCTAACCGCTAATCTCCATTTTGTAGAAACTTGGATTACAATAAAAGAAGTGTGAAATGTATTCATGTCTGGTTGTTTTTGTCTCTTAATACAATGATGCAATGCTGATATATATCCTGTATTTAGGGTCAGGTGAACGAGAATGAACTCTTTAAGGACTGTGTGAATCTTGGTAAATGTGTGATCTATCTCAGATAAAGTTTTTTTTCCCCAAAGTAATGAGTGAATGCTCCTTGTGTTATTTCAGCAGTTGCATTGTCTAAAATGACAACTGATTGGCTGTAACATTTCATATCTTGTTTTACTTGCACTGCTTTAAGTTTCTGATCTAAGCTGCCTTGAGAGCTCACTGAATTAAGTAGTTAAATCTTTATATAGAACTGGTTTTAACCATCTTTTTGAATCCTACAGTCACAAGACCCTCAGTCATTTGACATTCCATCCTCTACCCAGCATGATGTCTTTCATTAACAAATATATTCTGCAATTAAATTTGTGCAGCTGCTCCACCTTTGCCAGTAAAGGCATCAGACCGTAACCTTAAGATTTTAAAGTCCTCTAGCTGCATGCTGAAATGAAGAGATGTAGTTTTGATGTCTGGTTGTAGCTTGTGTCTGCCTGCATGTTTGACAATGTAGTATGTGACGTTAAACCCATATTGAATCTGTACATCTACAATAACTGCCAAACTGAATGGATTGAATGCATACATACGCTATGAGGTGAATCCAACACTAAATCAAGGAGTTACTAATTGTTATTATTTTGAGAATAGATGCTTGCGTAGTAATATAAAGGGCATTCAGAGACCTCTGCCAGTGATATTCTGACCTCAGGGCTTAATCAACAAACTGCTGAAGCCTGAATTGAATAATGTTCTAGGGTGGAGTCGTATTTTGATGTTAAAAAGGCAGGGTTAGAAGAAAAGAGGATAATGTACAAACTGGACCATTCTGCCCTGTAAAAGGATTGCGCTGTAGACTAAGAAAATCTAAATATGTCTCAACATTTTAGACACATCCTCTTCTTTTGTCTTCTCCCATCTGTGGGTAAGTTAAAGTAATTGATAAAGTGATACCATTGTTTTTCACTTTTGTTGTAATAGTTTTTCACTTCCATAAGCTTTATCACTTAAAATAGCATTTATATACTGTTATTATATAGCACTTAAACAGTTTATGTATGTGTGTATCATCCCTTTTATATTACAGTCATTTTTAGGAATAGAAAGTGATCGTGCTTTAGGGTGCACTTTAATGTTTTTTTTGTTGTTGTTTGTTTGTTTTACAATGCACTAAGAAAATGGAAAGCTTCTAATTGAATTCCATTGTGTCTTTGCACATCATCTTCTACAAATTTTGCTAATATAATTCTTTTCATCTGTCCTCTTACAGTTCCTCTGTTCTGTTATACATGTGTATTTCCTTCCATCTCACCCCTGGACTGTCTCAAGTTCCCCACCAAGTGTTCGCCGGGTCAGCTCTGTCTTTCTAGCAAAGCTGTAGGGCAGCGAGGTATGTACATGTTTCATTAAAGTCATTCAGAATAATGTGCTTGATTTACTCGCAAGCAATGAGAACTTTAAATTCCAGTGATCATGCTGTGTTGAGCATTTTGGATGTTGTAATTGAACAAACATTGAGCATGTAGCCTATTTCTGTGCTTGTCATTCTGTGTGTTTTTCTTTGACCAGGGGATTTTCAGGTCACCCTGTATGAAAAGAGCTGTGCTCTCCCTGCCCTGTGTGGATTAACAGGGGAGAAGTTTGCCTTTGGTTTAAACTTTACCTTCACCAGTGACTGCTGTGATACTCTGCTCTGCAACGGCATCTCAGCCAGTTCTGCTGGCATATGGTCCAGCATCCTGCCCTTGCTTCTTCTGCCATTGCTTTATTCACAGTAAACTCAACTAATCGACACCAAACCCCCCCACCAAAAAAACAAAAAAAAAAACAGACACAATGTAGGCTATCACCACCAACAACAATAACACACTTTTTGGGGATATCTTGAATAATTATAAGTTTGGTTAAAAAATAAAGTTTTTCCTAGAACCCTTGGGTTACACTTTATTTGCAGGTGTCTGTACTAATTTAAGTAATAATTAACTACATGTATTACTATTGGGGTTTGGTTTAGGGTTAGTTGCATGTAATTATGCATAATTTATAGTTATTACTATAGTGTTAACGCTTTACAATAAGGTTCATTTGTTAACATTAGTTTATGTATTAAATATTATTTTAATAATGTATTAGTAAATGTTGAAATTAACATTAACAAAGATGAATAAATGCTGTCAAAGTGCAGTTCATTATTAGTTCATGTTAACTAATGTAGTTAACTAATAAAACCTTATTGTTAAGTGTTATGTGCAACAAGGACACTGTAAAATAAAGTGTTACCAACCCTTGTATCTATTTTTATAACAATCCTAACAAGAAGCCTTTACTGTTGTAATCCGCATTGCTGCATTTCACACGTGGATGAACTTAATAAATAACCTTATTTGTGCATAGTCTTGCTTGATTTTTTTTTCTTTCTTAGTAGAAATGAATGCATTTTTGTAAGGTTTTTTTTTAAATTAAATTCTGCCCGCGGTGTTTTGCGCATTAATCACACACTAGTTTTTTTTAATGAAAATATAAAAAGAAATACAGTTGCAACTCAAAACAACAACAATATTAGAATTATAAACAGTAGACAAAGAGCCAGTTAAATAATGAAAAAACTACAAAAAAAACAAAACATTGAGCCATGGTGATAGGCTTTTAGGCTAATTTAAAATAAAGAGAAAAATAAAGAAAATAATAGAGAAAATAAAAAAAAAGTATAGAGACCCATTTTGGTAGGCTACATTATAAAAAAAAGCATAAATATTATACTTTGTGCGCAACGTAAAGCTTTCGTTGACATTGTTGGAAGAAGAGAAAATAGCATAACCCAAATAACATTTCAGGTCTTTGCAAAAAAAAAATAAAAAGTGGTTTAACAGACAAGAAATGCACGTATGTATAAAAGAAAACTTGACTAGAAAAATAAATAGATTAGACGAATGTATAAGAAAATACGTGTCTTTAAGATTATTGTCAGAAAAAATCCAAATAAGAAAAATATTAAAAAACAAACAAACAAACAAACAAACAAAAAACCACCAGTGACGTGATCGAGGCGCGCGCTCGTGCTTAGTTGTCAGAAGACTGAAAAATAGCGGCGACATTTTGTCGAATATCACAGAAAAAACTAAAGAAATATTAAAAAAGCTGGTAACCAGTCTCTTTAACGCGTTCGTTCTCTAACGTTAACTACATAACGTTACTCGAACACAACTTCAGAAACTCACCTCAGAGAATTTCCTCTCTTTATTCACACCGTATTTTCCTCAGGGTTAATTATTTTAAGACACAAAATGATGGTGTCCATCATCAAGAATGGCATGATAAGTGTTAATGTCTAAATTTACAGTGTTTTTACACAGCGAAATATGTCTGAAAGCGATATTTTAAAAGATCCAGAAAGTAGAGCTGTGAGTATAAATGAAGATGAGGAGTATGAGGGAAACTGTGAGGTAAATAATTATAATTATTTAATAATATCTCAGTAATAATGTTCTTAATTGCGTTAGTAACATGGATATGTGGTCGTTTTGTTTAATTTTAGATTTTTCTGAGTATATTTGTTCAACAAGCTAAAATTGGACTGAGTTATTATGACAGTAGCGATTATACACTGCACTACATGCTGGACACGATGGACAATGGCGACCTCCACCTGCTGGATAGAGGTACTGCATCTCTCTCTCTCTCTCTCTCTCTCTCTCTCTCTCTCTCTCTCTCTCTCTCTCTCTCTCTCTCTCTCTCTCTCTCTCTCTCTCTCTCTCTCTCTCTCTCTCTCTCTCTCTCTCTCTCTCTCTCTCTCTCTCTCTCTCTCTCTCTCTCTCTCTCTCTCTCTCTCTCTCTCTCTCTCTGCTGTAGCTATTTGCCATTATTAATTTTCTGTTTCAGTCATTCAAGAGCTGAGTCCAAACGTCATAATAACAAGTGCCAAACAAGAGCGCAGCTTGACCCAGTTTATCGAAACGCTTGGTAAACTCTTCAATTTTCTCCAAATCAGGATTTTAGATGATCAGCATCTTTGTAAAAAAAAAAAAAAAAATGTCATACTAACAAACTTTTACTTTAATTTCAGAATTAAACCGTGATTATAAGCCTGAAATAGTCATGTTTCCAGATGCAAACTTTGGTAAGTGTTCACCTATAGATTTATTTTGTTCTCCATCACAATTTCATGAACATTTGTATTCTGTGTAACACAAAACAAAAGTTGTTCATGGATGTTCATGCTGCTCTTTTCCTGGATGGGGATTCTGTAGTATTCAAACAATGACACAAAAAGCTTTGATATGCATAACATTTAGATCTGGTCAGTCTTTCCCCAAAATCTGTCAGTTACTGTGTATATATACCAATACAAAATGAATCATAACAAATAGAGGTATTGTCAAATACTGCATATGTGTGCATGACATTTTGCAGCGTTTTACCAGCTTAGTGAGAAACGGCTCACAGTAATTGATCCTCTCCCATCCTCTGCAGGTCTGGAGGTCAGCAAACAGCGACTTCTCTCAGCACACCTCCACTTTCTCCCTCCCACCATCACGGAGAGCGAGAAAATCCCGTATCTCTCCTCCTGCATCCCATTAGACTCAGTGCTGATGGTGAGACATCAGAGCTCATTTATGCTGGATAAATGAACAGGCAAATGATGGTAATCTTCTTTGTCGTAGGTGAGGTCAATAGGAGGACTGTTGAAGTGTCTGGAGAGGAGAAGAGTTGGCTTAGACCTGGAGGACTGCATAGGCGTCCCCATAATCCAGTTTCTGACGTACACGCTGTAAGACATCAGCCAAAGATTTAATATATAGTTCTAATTTTTTCAGTGAGTACAATACAATAGAATACCATATTTATTTATAAAGCACATTTAAAAACAACCGAAGTTGACCTGTACAAAAAGGAAAAATACTTTTTAAAACATTCAATAAAAGTAAACAACAAATACTATATGATACTATAAATACTATATATACATACAGTGCTGGGTAGTTACTGATTATATGTAATCTACAGTTCCTTCCCAAACCCTAGTTACGGAAACCCTCAAGTAATATAATGCACTTCATGTTGTTTTTATCAAAAAGTGGAATCATTTTTCTTTCTCTTTGTATTTTCTATCAATATGGTACAATATTATACTACTCAAATCAATGTTATAAACACGTTTGGTCAAAATTGACCAACTACAATTAATTAACAGATTAAAAATCTGTTTTGTACACTTTGTTCATTCATTATTTTGCAGGAAAGATGTTGTGTACATCGACAGAGACACATACAGGTTGGTCGTATGAACAGGTCTTTTCATTTGTTCTATTTGGTCTACATTTTAGAGATGTAAAAAGCTGTTTGCACTTCTTCCTCAGTGCACTACAGATCTTTAAATCTGAGCTGCATCCTTCCGTCTTTAAACTGCAGTCAGGAGAGAAAGAGGGATTGAGTCTTTATGGTAAAACATTCTTTTGTCCACCATCTACAGTTAATTAAGTCCTGTTGTGTTTTAGTGCAGGTTTTTTTTTTTTTTAAACTGGGGTGCACAGGGGAGCGGTAGCAGGTCTGTGGAAAATTGTAGCGAATAAATAATAATAATAAAAAGATTAAACAAAATAAATAAAAAATGTATTTCAATAAATAATAAAAAAAAATATTTTAAAAGTACAGCACTATAGTAGAGTAGAAAATCCAATAATGTAATGTAATATAAACAATATTTTCCAAATAATATTTTACACATATTTATAATATTCATTTTTCACAGTTTAAATTGGGTCTTTATACATGAAAAGATAGCGGCCTTATACATTTTAGGATGGGGGTCCCTTGCACAAGGATGATATTTAGGGGTCCTTTGAAATTCCCTGTGTGGTATAAACTCCCCTATGAATTCTTAATAACTTAAAACTATTACTTAAACTAGGCTTCTCCATTTCCACTTCTACACAATTATCTGACGTCTCACCCCCTATGAACACTGTCACTTGGGAATATTATCTTAAGTTTATCCTGCTAACCAGACAGAATCCAGACAATTTCTTTGAAATCTTCAATCATGGCCGGGAGGATCTCAGACCAATCTCAGAGAGATCCCACCAGCAAAAAGATTAAAACAGTTTATATAGCTATTCTATGTGCATGGGCAAAGGTAACATGATTCATTACATAATTTGTCTCTAATATGGTTGGTACTTCATATATGAAATTCAACAAAGCCCTGCTCTGTTCCTAGGCAAAAGAAAATCTTGTCATGAGGTTAAATATACATTCTGTCTTAAAACTGTCTTATACTGATTTCCTCTTTTGTTATCACGACTCTCTAACTTTGGCCCAAGCGTTGGAACGTTTAGTTCTCAAAACATATAAATGTTAATCCTGTAAGAAAAAGAATTAGTTATAATTTATTAAAATTGTCCTTCCCACTTGTTTAAGTGGGTACTCAGAGAAGTTGGAAATGGTTGTTGCTTTAGTTCAAGGGTTTTTAAAGTCGAAGACAGTGAGACTTTTTGACACTGTACACAATGGCACCTAACCACTTCCGTAATTTCTAAAAATGTTCAGTAGCGATCAGAATGTGCCAAGAGCGTTCCACAAACACGATAAATAATAACAGACTCTCATCTCGTGCGCCAAATCTATGACTCCTGTATGTCACTGTATCGCCTTCACCTCGATTACAATTGTCATCCATCAAAACTAGCACGACACTGGTTTTCTTTATCCAACCGAGAGATGTAGTTTGCGTATTATTATGTTCATGCAGCGGTTGGTTGCTTAAAGCCATAGTTCAGCAAAATGAGAATGGGCTGCTCCGAAACTATCAGAAAATATGTAGGAGAGAGATCGTGCTCTGAAGCCAATCTGATCGAAAACAGAGGATCGGAAACATAACAACTCAACTTGCTATTTCTTATTAATCAATAATGAATTAATTAAAAAAAATGTTTTTTTACCGCTTTTGCGCGCCTCTCCTGACATGCTCTGCCGCCCCCTGGGGAGGTGCACCCCACACTTTGAAAACCCCTGCTTTAGTTTATGGAAAGTTATCCTTTGCAGTTCTGTCGTCATTTACACACTCTCATATCATTTACAAACCGTCCATGCAACACTATAGGAGAAGTCAGTGAAAATAATTCTGAAGAATATTTATGCTAATCATGCAACAAAAGTGAATTGGAATAAATTATGCCATAATTATAATTTTAGGGTGAGCTATTCCTTCAAGAATAGTTTTAGTTCTTTATATTTGTGGAAAACTCTATGTGCTTTCTGAAGGTATTCTGAATCGCTGTCGGAGCAAGTTTGGATCTCTGCTTTTACGGTAATGCCCCCTAGTTTTATAACAGAGACTTTATCACATTTAAAAGTTGTTTAAGTCCTTATTGGATGAAATATAGACTTCCTTTCCCCCTCTGTGCTTCAGGCAGTGGTTCCACAGACCAACTCGAGATCTGAACATCCTGAATAGACGCCAGGAAGTGATCCGTTTCTTCACATCCCCTCGTAACTTTGCTGATCTTGGCACTTTACAAAGTTGCCTGCGAAATATTAAGAACATCTTGGTACAGTTTTCAACATTTTGTCTAACGCTCAATATTAAGCAGAGCCAAACATCAAAATGTCCCCCAAATGAACTGACTCTTAACTTATCTTTCATATAGACATTGCTGCATAAAATGTCTCTCTCTACTCCGAAGGTCGCAGTCTGGCAAAGTCTATATAAGGTGTGGGCACAACACTCAGATTAGGTTAATTTATTCCTCCTAAAGAGGCTTGGCTATCCTGGTTTTATTTTCCCCCCATGTTTCTCTTTTATAAGACGGTGTACAGTGCATTGTGCATTAGGGACACCATTCGCTCCATGCCCCAATCCATCCAACTTTTCAGTGAAATCAGTGAAAACTTCACCGATGATCTTTTCTACATCGCCACATACATCAGTAAAGTGGTGAGACTGAGTAATGGAACATGGAGCAGTGCATGTTTTTTAACCAATGTTTATGTTAAATTATTACTGGTTTAATGTAATTGCTTTGACTTTGTCATTCTCCATTGCAGGTGGACTTTGAAGGAAGTTTAGCCGAGAACCGATTCACTGTTAGGCCGGATGTCGACCCTGTTATCGACGAGAGTGAGTGGTTTCCATGGATTTCTTCACTTTTGGTTTTGATTGTATTGTAACTTAAGTTTCACGATATGTCGGAGGCTGATATATTTTTCACTGATAACTGGGAATATTCAATTATTGTTTAATTATGCACTTTATTTTTCAATGTGAACGTAAGCTATTTCCTGTGGACGTGCAAGACTACTGATTCGATTCTGATTTTTGTCAGCACATCTCTATGATATTTTTAATTGATTCCTGATAATTCTTTGATTATTTCTAATTATCGGTGAATAATCCTAGGTCTGTGAGTAAGGGCAAGCTCACACTACAAGACTGTAAGACTACTTGAGTTGCTGTGGTGCTCACACTACACATAGCATAGCAGTACGCTTACTACAAAACACAATGCTGATGAAGTGCACAAACTGCAAGACATTTGGTCAAGAGGCAATCCCAACCGACAGCGGAAAAAATGCTTTCTCACTTGAAATTCACGCAAGAAATGATTACAAGATTTTTCCATTTATACCATTTGCCTTTGAGATTTTAAAAAAGTGACTATTCCTTTAAAATGACCTGTATTTTCGAAAAGGCCACAAGCACTTGGTGATTATCAGTTATTATTTCAGTGGTTTGAATCATGAGATTTGTAAAGTTTGCTTCACTTTTATTATATACATTTTATATTTTTGTTTTATCCTCTTCTTTACAGAAAAAAGAAGGATGATGGGTCTGCCAAATTTCCTGACAGACGTGGCTCGTACAGAGCTGGAAAACCTGGACCCTCGTTTCTCCACCTGCAGTATAATCTACATCCCTCTGGTCAGGACGTGATTAACGCTTGTCTTCGTTCATTAAAATGTGTAACCTAATTGTTGACACCGAGCTGTTAACATGTAGCCTGGGAAAACTCAGACGAACTTCCGGCGAATTTAGATTTGCTCTGCAAGTTAGTCTGGCGAAGAGCCCATTCAAGCTCATTTCCAAATCGAGGCACCAAACGTAGAGGCGGGCTTTACAAGATGACGATCGATCTGATTGGTTTCAGGTCTATCCAATTGCACCCAGAGGCATTTGAGCGACGTCCGTTGGTGACGCCCCTTTGGAAACGAGCTGTCAATGAACCTTCCCCAGACCCTAGTTCAGTTACGACTGAGAAGGGTCTGGTTTTAACCAGGCTAGTTAACATGAAGGTTGCAGATTAAAATCCATGTTAGAGCGAGCCAATAAATGAAGAGTCAGTAATGTTGGCATTGTGCCCCTGAGCAGGCCACTTAACCCCAACTTGCTCCAGGATGACTGTTCCTGTAATTAGTGTACAGAAGTGTAGCTAAACGACAAGCAGCTGTAACAACCGTGTTGTAACGGCTATGACATCTCATAGAGTAAGCAAAAGCAGCAAGCGCCGCTGTTTTATTAAATAGTGAAATAACTTGTAATTGGTCACAGAATTTCATATTTTGTGACATATCTGTGCCACCAAATAGAATTGCAAAAATAATGATTGTTTCCAAACATATTTCCCAAAAGCTAAGCCTCTTGTTCCATTGTTCATGAAAACAGGAAGTCCTTTCCCAAACTCATGCCATACAGACACACTGCAATGTTGAAAGCACCACTCTTTCTGGGGAAAATCAGCATATTAAAGGTTTACTTATAGAGGTCTATGCATATTAAACATTGACAGGAGAAAATATTTTTAACATGAAAACATTTACACCTTTTCACCTTAGGAGATCGTATCATTGAAATAACAAAATGAGTAGGTTTTAGAGATGCTAACTGATAACTGAGCAGCATAAGGTATGCATTTCAAGGCTAATTTAGTTAGAGCTAGTATAATAAAATGCCTGTATAAATGATGATGGATAGTGATTACATTTTTTAACTGATTTACATGATGACATCCTGGTATTTCATTCTGTGTTGGATGACAGATTGGATTTTTACTGTCAGTGCCAAAATTACCCAGCATGATGGATAAACAGAGTTTTGAGATAGAGGGTCTTGATTTCATCGTGAGTATGCCAGTGCTTTTTTATTACAGTGCTTATAAGGCAACACAATTCCATTACTTTAAATATCCTGGTCAGGGTTTGTTTTAAATTGGAAGACAGTGAGTATTATACTTTTGCAGTTAATTTGGCCTGAACTGCTTAATGCACAGATTCCATTCAGACTTTATTTCACAGATAATTTCAGTCTTATGTGTGCTTTTCTATTTTTTGGTTCCTATAAACTCACTGTTGTTTAAAATTAAAGAATGATTTTTTAATTCTTTTTTAATTATTTCAGTTTCTATCAAAAGACCAACTGCATTACCGCAGCACTCAAACCAAAGAGCTGGACAGCATGCTGGGAGACCTGCATTGTGACATCCTAGGTCTTTCTTTCTTTCCTTCTTTCTTTTCCTTTGTCTTTAAAAACTGTATGTAACCGTGTTATTTTTTGTAGATATGGAGATGGCGGTAATGAGGAAGCTTCAGGCCTCAGTGCTTCAGCGTAGCGGCTGTCTGCATAAGGTCATGTCCCTGTGTGCAGAGCTGGACTGTCTCATTGCTCTGGCTCAGGCCTCTCGAGATCACGGCTACTGCTGTCCAACCCTGACTCCAAGCCAAAGACTGGCCCTGATTGAGTCACGGTAAAAATCATCTCTTCAAATGAAATTAATGTTACATTTAGGTTTTTTGCAGTTCTCTATTCTTCTGTATATATCTTCCACTCTTTCTCTTTCAGACATCCTTTGCTGGAGCTGTGTACTCCAGTATTTGTGTCAAACAACTACATCAGCTCTGAAACTGAATGCAAAGTGAAAGTCATTACAGGACCAAACTCATCCGGCAAGAGCATCTATTTAAAACAGGCAAACGCAGCAATAAACTTTACAGGCCTTACATTCACATAACACTGTAAATTGAACTTATTTTGATAAATTAAATTGCACAACAATACTTGAAACAAAGACTGTAAGACAGTTTACTCATATTACTATGAATGGGAGAAAGTGCAATATGGTGGAATAAGTCCCGCCTTCTAAATAAAGGAGCCGATCAGCAATGGGGAAAGTCATTACTGCATCTGCCATTAAAAGCTCCAGTTCCTATAGCAACAGTCACGTGTTCTGAGATGTGCGCTTTAGACTACATTGCTGGAGCAAGTTAAATACACATTTTTTTAAGGATATTTAAGGATAGGAAACAACATTTATGGGTCAGTTCATTGCAGTTTTTTATTGCTGATTTGAAATATTTTATTTAAATGTGAGTTTGGCAATTTCTCTGTATTTTCCCCATTCGCGTGGACAGGAGTTGCATGCCCTACAATAGATTGCTGCAGGAATGATGTATTTTTTTTGGGCCAAAACCTGGAAACAAGATAACATTTTAGCATTTTCATCAGTTTTGGTTAAACGCTTTAAAAAAGGAGGAAGGCTGCAGGAAGGATGCATTTTTGTTTGACAAAGCTTAGTGCTTAGTGATGGTGACGTTGAAGTCAAGCGACTGTGGTGAAGTTTCTTCATAGCCTACTTTTAGCTTTTGACTTCTGCCGATTGTATTTATGCTTCAAAATACATAAAGTTGTGTTCATATATGAAGATGACTTAAGGAACTAAATACAGCATTCCATGACCATGGGAATAATCCTGAATGTAGGCATTTCATCATTTTTTGTAATATCCTATATTCTGGTTGGTTTTGAAAGGTGGGTCTGATTGTGTTCATGGCTCTGATCGGCTCAGATGTTCCCGCTAAAGAGGCGGAGATCGGGCTTGTGGACGGAATCTTCACCCGCATGCATAGCCGTGAGTCTGTATCAGTGGGTCTGAGCACCTTCATGATAGACTTGAACCAGGTGAGACCATCTCACACTCACCCTGTACACACAAATGGCCCTGTATTACAAAAAAAAGTTGTAACATCCATCTCAGGTCATCCGATTTTGTGAATCTTACCCAAAGGTAATGTCTCATTGATGCAGCATGAATTTGTACAGCCTCTGAGCAATATTTACATATTTTCTGATTATTATTATTCCTTTTCAATCTAGATGGGTCATTCTTTGAACCACAGCACTGGGAATTCTCTTGTCTTGGTGGATGAATTTGGCAAAGGAACCAACACGGTAAGAGTGGTAGAGTCAGGAGGAGCAAACAGGACTTACAGAAGAGCAAGGAGGCATTTGAACTAATATTGTGTGTGTGTTTATGATGCAGGTGGATGGATTGTCTCTCCTGACCGCATGTCTCAATTTCTGGTTGCGTGGGCCTCAGTGTCCTCACTTACTTATGTCGACATGCTTCCACAGCCTCATTCAGCTTGGCTTGATCTCTGATTCCCAACTGCTGGCTTTACAGGTGCAGTGAAAATACATTTTTCATAAACCAAAAATCATTGTCATTGTTTTTTAGTTTCCTGCCCTGTGATTTCATGAACAGGAAACCAATTTATGCATTGTTGTTTTTTTTGTTTGACAGACTCTAGAGACAGCTATAGAGGGGGAAGAGCTGGTGTTTTTGTACCAAGTGAAAAATGGCATCTGCCAGTCGAGTTGTGCGGCTAATATCGCCACTCTGGTCGGCATTCCCACTGACCTGGTCAAGAGAGGAGTGGAGGTATGACACTGAAATACTTCTTACAGTCATTTTAACGCATTCTATTCAAGTCAGATGTGAGACTTTCCTACTTGCTATGTCCTACTTTTGAAGGTGTTTCATTGGCCCTGAATAAAAATATATTTAAAACACTCTTTTTGTTATGTGATATTAGAGAAAACATTAAGGGAACTTTCTATTTGATCATTTTGCAAACATCATGGGAACATTACTTTTGAATTTATTTGATGTCCTGCTTGATTCCAAGAACACAGGATGAGATGTTACTATACTTTGTGCAAGCACTTCCAAGAGTTCATGAAACAGTGAGCCTGATGAAATTTGGGGAACACATCGTGAAATTTGGGGAGCGCATCATCAGTAGTGTACCTTTGGTTCCTAGGGTGTTTCGGCCTTTCACACTATTTAGTCATAGGAGTTGCCTTGTTGTTGATAGCGAACATCCCATGGAACTATGCATGGCAGGGGCGTCCTCCTCCCTGAGTCAAGCATTGTTGACCGCATACCTCCTGGCCCTCTCACTTCGGGGCCCAGCTGGGTTCTTTCCTCTTCAACCAGAGCCACTGACTGCTACCTTCTGCCGCCTCTGATACAGCTCTAATTGCCGAACGCTGGCTCTGAATCTATTTGATCATTTTGCAAACATCATGGGAACATTACTTTTGAATTTATTTGATGTCCTGCTTGTGTGTAATATGAGTTGTGCATTCACATACGTTTTTTTCTTTTTACTCTGAGTAGCGTTCTGTTGCATTTTTCCAAGGAGTAGTTTGGAAAATCCATCTTTCACAGTTGAATGAAACACAAAGTTAAATAAAATGTGTGCATTCTGATGTATTTATTTGGTTTTTATTTAATCCCTTGTTGACATAGGATTTAATCTCCTAAATATCATCATCTATGCAGGTATCAGAGTTATATAGAACGGGAAGAACCATCAGAAAGATGGACAGGCCACCTGCAGATGAACAGAACAGCAGGTAAAGGATGGTTCTGGACAGCGAAACAGTATTATTTTCAAATTCTCTTCTCCTATTACTTAAAATATATTTTCTGATTCAGATGTGCAGAGGTGGTGGAGAAATTCCTCAACATTGATCCGGATGACCCTGAGATGGATCTAGATTCTTATTTGAAAGACGAAGTGCTCCCAGCTGTTGAAGAGGTGCTGTGACAACATTGAAACTTAACTATGGGACTGTGGGCTCGCTTTGTGGAGAAATGTGCTCTTTAAAAGGGTTAAACGGCTCCCATTCCCGAACACACAAGCTGATGAATTGTTTCATATTTGTTCCTGTGTTCCAAATTGGAATTGTTTTAAAATATTTGAATGACATTAAATCGTAACACTGTAGATTTAAACAGCAACAAATAGCTGTGGTATTTGTTCTGATCTTTTTTAAATGACTAGATCTAGTAGTTAGGTCACATACCTTATTTAAACTAACCAACCAATGTTTTCTACCGAATGCAGAAAACACTGCAGTTACTAACTCTCTAGAGGGCTGACTTGATTTCAGAGGACTGTTAATGAGTTTCCTCAAGTAATCACTTGTCACAGCGTTAGAAAGAAACAACAACTTGCTCAGTTTATCAAATCAATTAAGTTCTCGAGCCATCTGTAGCAAGAGAACGAGAATCTGCTCTGCTAGGCTTACCTCCTGTCTGAGAAACAGAGCAGAGAGAGAACGCCCACCACAAGGACCCTAAATAGCATCCACATCATTTATTGCAGAATCAAAAGCACTCAGTAGGGTGAAGAGGAGCAGTTTTGTGAAAGGTACAAATTTAGGGATAGTCGCTAGATTAGCAATGTTATGTTAGTGTTATGTATTGTAGTACTTTCAATTAGCTTTTGTTTTTTATATCTTCAGTTTTAATTTTAATTTTATTTTAAGTTTTAGGCAACTTATGTACTTTTGTCATTTTTATACATTTTGTTTAATATTTTTTTATTTTCATTAATTTTAGTACTTCAAATTCAACATTCATTTTAGTTTTTCATGCAATATTTTATTTTATTTTATATCAGCTTTATTTCAATTACCAAAGACACATTTTTTGTTTTAGTTAAGGGTACACTATGAAGAACATTGTTTTGGTTGTGCTTTGGATGAATATGGTTATCCTTCTGCTCATAAAACATTCACTACTAGCCTTAAGAGAAATAACCAGTTTAGATGGATCTCAAGGATCTCAAGCTGACTAGCTGAAGACTTTATTGTAGCTTTACCCAATAATAGACAACAAGACAACAACAACAACAATAATACAAAAGTACTCTTCACAATGGCAATGTATCTGTTCAATAAAATACCTTACTCATATATACATAAAATACCTTACTCTCTGCATCAATTTTACAACATTTCAAATCCATAAGTTCTTGCCATCTCCGAAAAGCCAAGCCGATGTTGATTGTTGTTTCATTACGAGCTCTTTCACATTCTCTTTTTGCCAGCAGACTTTTTTTTGCAACGGGTGATTCCCCGGAGGTTGGAGATTTAGCTGCTCCATGTCAACCTTTCTCACTCACTGTGACGACTAACCTCTGCCACTCACACACGCGTTAAAGTAGCCGGAGAAACTTTTCTCTATTTACCAAAATGATTTCCCACGAAAACATCCCGGCAGGTCTAAAATATAAACACTTATAATAGGCTTACCATAGTGAATCAGGGTAAGACAAAAACATGTTTTGGAAGAAGGATTTATGATGTATTGACTCGAGATTTAAATTTTGCTCATTTTGAACAAAAAAAAAAGTTACATAGTTTACCTTTAACAGTAACAACATTTAGATTAGTCAGACTTGATGCTGAATATTCAAGTCTCCTCCATCCATCCATAAGAGCCAAACTGACAAAATATATGTAATTCATTTAGGTTACAACAGACTTGAGAGGTGTGAATTCATCTAACAAGTGCAAAATCCAGAAAACAATCAGACTTGGCTACAGAAGTGTGTGTTTTACTTCCAGCCCTGGATTATTTTTACATATTAATTCAAGCATCTATTCAGCTTTCTGAGGCCCACTCAACTACGGCTGGCTGCAGTGCTATTATATTGATATATGTGCTGATGTTAGCGAAATGCATCTACATCCACAAGTAATAGTGTTATGGCATAATGAATTAATTTACGGTCTGCTTATGTGTGTGTGTTATGTGTTGTCAACTGTATTGGGAAAACAAATGATTGAGATTGTAATGATTGTGCTTGGACACATTTTAGCTGCATTAAGTGCTGTTATTTTTCCATAAAGTCAGCAAAACTGACACTATTAAATTAATATACAAAGACGTAGCTGTGATGATGTAACAGTTTAAACAGCAGTTAAGCGGGCGCTCTTTATTACTTAATGCAGCTTGAAAACCATACCAGAAACATCTACTATGAAAAACAGGAATTTGGCTGTATACAGTGTTAACAGGGAAACACTCAAGAATGCACTATGCATGCTATAAATTAAAATGAGCAAAACCATTTGCTCAGTGTTTTTGGCATATTGATGCACAATAAAAATGGGTCTGTCAGGTGTTTTGAAAAGGCCATTTGTGTGCTGACATTTAAATTTGATTCAAGTCAAAATTATTATTAATGTGACTGAATCAAAATGTTTTTTTTTTGTTTTTTTTAGGTATGTTTTTTTCCTGGAAAAAAAGAGAAAACATTGAAAAGAATATAGCTGTTGCAATATATAGTTATCATATTATAGGCAGATTTGAGCAACTTTTTCGACTGTACGGAAAAAGAAAGTGAAACAGCTGTAAAAACATTGTCAGCTCTGTATAACGGAAAATGGAGGAATTGAATCAAAGTAAAAAGAGGCCGTTGAACAGATGACGTAATGTCTCTTGTCCATCACATCTTGACCCAAAAGTGCAGTTCACTTGACATTTGTATGGCATTATAAATGCATTTCATATTTGTGTCAGATTTGTACACAATAATCACCCCCTTTTCATTAAAAGCAATTTCAAAAGGCACTTTTGTTGGCATAAATGGCCCATCACACGATCACTGCTATTCTGGAACAACAATTAAGTGTTTCTGTTGTAATTTAAGGTGGGTCCTTGTCAAGACAGAGCTCTTCATTTTTGCCACTTACTGTCAGTTTGTGAAGGGAGAAAATGACATCTGACATTTGCAGAGGCAGATGATGAAAGGGTCAGTCAGTCAATCAGGATTTAGTGTCTTGTGGAAGAACATGAGTGCTGGGGGTCTGGCAGAATAGGATAAACTCAACATTTCCTCTTTCTTATACTGTTAAATAGATAATAGATCAAATACAATTTGTATATTTTTTCACCAAAACACTTCAGATTTATTTGCTGGTACTTTTTTACAATGCAATGTTAATGTTATGAGTACTCAGTAATGCTCTTATTGCCATAAGCACACAGTAGTGATAATTAACTACATAATGTGCTTAATGTGCAATTGTTTTGCTTACATTCTATTAATTATTATTATGCAGTATGTGTAATATAACCACTAATGTACATCATTCCCACAGAGTTTTATCACGCAAGATGATAATCCCTCAGATCTCTTGTTGGACTCAACAAGCAATTGTTTGGCAAGCTTTGCTCCTTTTAATGAAGCTCCATTAGATACGCTCTCCATCCATCAATTTACGTGCATCCATCCTGATCCCATTTTGTCTCTTTCGCCATTTATCTCTAAGTTGATTTACTGAAGGTATAAAAACCACCGCTGCGATGCAGAAAAGCACAGAAGAGTTTGACTCCTGTGGTCAAGGGCCAATACAAGCACTTCTTCCAGGTAAATCTGACACTTGCAGGCATGATCATCTGCTTTGGCTTCACCTTAACTACAGCTTTGAACGGCTGTTCTTGGACCAATGCAATGCATCGTTGAAATTTTCATGGTGACACTTAAAAGTGAGTGATGGAAGATGTAAAGTTGGTTGCTATAGCCTTTACATATATATAAAAAAACAGTAACACTTTACTTGAAGGGGTGTGCATAAGACTGACATGACACCTTCATAATCATGACATGGCAGATGTCATAAATATGAAGGAGATTGTATGCATGTTTATGACAACTTGACTTAAATCAGTGCATCATAACCTGTCAGAGTCTATGTCATGGCAACTTGACATTACCAAGACAACATAAATTGTCATAAATATGTCATAAACATGACATAGCAGATTAATTATCAAACTTAAGAAACCACTTAGATTTATGGGTTAACATTTCATTAAATTGTCAGGTGGTTGGTTTTGACATTGGCTGTCATGAGGCCATTATTACTGTCTCATGAATGTTTTTCTTGACCTCAACTACAGTGGAACAAATTGAATTTGTCATTAAAATGTAATAATGGCTTCATGACAGCCAATGTCAAAACCAACCACATGACAGTTTTGACAGTTTTATGACAGATAATTAATCTGCTATGTCATGTTTATGACAGGTTGTGTTGTCTAAGAAATGTCAAGTTGTCATAACTAAGACATATCAAACAATGTCATATTTGCATTAAAAATGTCATAATTGAGCGAATGATACTTAATGACAGTTGTCATAAACATGCATAAAACCTCAAAATGTGTCATGTCATGATTATGACGGTGTCATGTCATGATTATGCACACCCCTTCAAGTAAAGTGTTACCAAAAAGAATCCAGCCATGTTTCCAGTTGATTTAATTTTAAGTCTTGAATTTGAGATTTTTCATATTTGAGTTTGTTCAATTGCCCTTTCAGGTGTGAGGTAACTCAAGTCTACAAGGAGCTTTAAATTCACTGCAGGGCATGCTTTGGATGGAGTTGTCTTGGTTTATGGCCATTGATTGTATTGCCACACCATTTACTGGCTGGTCTTAGGTGAGCATCTTTTCCATTTAAACTCTGTGTGAGGTGTGGTCACGATTCGCAAAATTCTGCACGCCAAAAAGGGTCATTGTCTATTGCCAATAATGTAGACATGTATGAACAGCTCAGCTCACAGTAAAGGTGGTTGCCCTCACACGGAATTCCTGATGGCACAGATTCCTATTGAAATGAGAATTTGCCTGAAAACCTTAAGTGAGTCTAGAAGAAACAGGTAATGTTGCATAAATGTTAAAGTTCTGGGTTAAAAAACACCCTCAGTCAAGTTGCTTCTCCTCTTGTTACTGTATATAACAAGTCCTTTCTAATCTACATGTTCATTGGCCACTTTATAACTCATCATCTTCACTTATGGATTACTTGTATGCAAAGGCAAGGTCGTAAGAACACTAGACAGTAAACTCTGCATACTGCAATCACTCTATGGTTTTGCATAATGACTTTCCAATCTTATTTTAATTATTAAGGTTGGTGGCATTCGAATTGATCTAATTTTAGAGAACTTTTAAACTATCAAATTCAAAGGGAAGACAGAATGGCTTTCACAGAACAAGGCTGTGAAAGGATGTCAGCACACTTCACATGACTCGACAAGCCGCAGCACAGAAGCAAGAACGTGTCGCAGGTCCATTTATAAATCTGATTTCTATCACCACAAGAAAAGAGATCAAGGTCTACAGATTGCAAGGAGTTACTTAAGATGTGCCCTTGAAAGCAAATTGACTCTATGGCTCCCTCTAGTGGTTTGACTCTCAAATTATTTACATGATGTGTATTATTTGGGATTGTATTCAAATGTAGTTTGCATTATTGTACATTTCTTGCTTTAAACTTGTTATTCTCTGATAATCACGTGTCCATGTTGTTTTGAACAGAACCATATGGTTTGACTGTTCACATGGGTTTCAAGGACAGATGAACGCCATACTTTAAATGAGAACACAATTTTTAAGCATTTCTTTTTTACGCAAAGTTACATGCAATTTATCTCATGCATGATGCAATACAGACCACTAAAGTAAGTGTTAAAGAAATTGAAGCCTTTTATTATAGCCAATAAGATTTACGACATGATTTCCATTACAGTTAAGCACATTTCTCCTTAATATTCTTCAAATGCAGCAAAATCTCATTCTCATTACATTGATGTGAAAACACAGTGATATGCTATTGAAATATATATGCTGATGGCATATAATAAAATGTGCTGTATTACAATAGTGAGAATCTGAAGAATCACCTTAATACTCAACAATATTAGTGGCTATATATATATATATATATATATATATATATATATATATATATATATATATATATATATATATATATATATATATAAAATTAATACAATTTTTACAAAAAAAATGAACCATCACTGAAATGAAGCTGGACAATGAAACTATATTCTTATAGAGCTGCTGTACAGCCGAAACAACCTTTGTTGCATTATTTTCCTGTTATCTCGGTGAAGCTGCTTTGAAACAATCTATTGTACAAAGCAATATGTAAATAAAGGTTACTTGACTTGACATAAATCACAAAAACCCTCAAAAGTAAAACACAATTTAGTGAGCTTAACTGTCTTTTTGCTAGTCTCCATTTGTTGACATTCACATATTGACCTAGCCGATTATACCACTTTTCTCTTCATTAGAAAGATGCAGTCCACATTCATCCTTTTTCTCAGCAGCATTTGTCTCTCTTTTGAATTCATTATTTTTTTCTTTCCAGCTTCTCTCCGGCTTTTCCCAGTTTAGCCCATTCCTGTTGCAGATGTCTTCTAATCAATAAGGGTTTCTGCCTTGTATGTGCCTCTGTGTATATGAGAGAGGAAGAGCAAGTGCGAATGTGAATGTATGTATTGATATTTCAGGTAAATTGCATTGCTCACTTACAACCCACTGAATTTTCCGAGACAGCTTGATGCTCATCGGAGACTGTAATACGTGTTCTAGTTACATTAATGCAGGAGACTGTGAGCCTCAACACATAGACAGACAAAAGAATAGACTGTTTCCTCTAATCATGCTGTTTAAAACACACAGACTGCGCTCTTATCTGCATGCGTGTCTATCACTAAGATGCTAGAAGCTATTGGCTTAATGTGAAAAGAAAGATCGTTCCCAAACTGATTGTGCATTAGACAAAAGATTGTTCTGGACCTAAAATCTAAAAACAATGTGACTTCACAGTTGAATTCTATATTAATGCACAAAGTAGCTTGGCAATCATAAACAACCAACATTACAACCAACCAACCGACTATATCTACGTTTATAGCTTGGCAAAATAATCGTTTCTGTCTAATGTTAATAAAAAAAATTATTAAAATGTCTAAAAATAAATAAATACATTTATTGAATTTTATTTTTCAAATCAAATTGCTGTTGCCACCATTTAAAAAAAACAATATGATTTTTACAAATGTTTAGGTGTTTTGGGCCCTAAAACCTAAAAGCACCCCTCACACATGTTAAAATCACTGTAATGCATATCAGATTCATTTATGATGTTGGATTTTAATAGATTCTGTATTGCATCTTCAATCAGAGTAGTTTTACATGGATTGCACTTGTATGACTGTTCTAGACATTGGTGGCCTCTCTTAAATCTTCTTTTGTCTTTGCAGAGAGACTTTCAACATCTCGCAGTCTATAATGGGCTTGACCGAGTAATGTGGACATGAGGAAAAGACTTGCAGCCCATTCCGGGTTGGGTTAATGAGAGGTAGGTGGTCTGTCAGAGAAGAGGAGGCACCATCATGGCCTTTAGCGTTTGGCAAAAAAAAAATACTCTCATGTTTATTCATGTGGGCTTCTCGTGGAGCCCAGAGGAATAGGTGTATTGCACCGTAATGAAACCAAGCTACAGGCACGCACGATATGCTCGAGTAGACATTTAATTGCATTTGCCTCCTACTAATTTATTATTTCTGGATGAGCTTTTAGTTTTTCTTCCATGTAATGATTCTCAAGTTGGCTTTTGTGATTTTTTTAAATTGTGTGATGTTTGGATCAACCAAAACGGCTCTTTGTTGTAGTTAAATTATTGCGCCAGTGTCAGCTTTGTTTCATGGCAACAAACGTGGTACTCACTATTCATAGTACTCACGTGATGTGAGTCAGGTATAGGCTTCCAGAGGTAATGTAAACATTGATTCAGGAGGGGAGATTTGAAATTCAAATTTCAGCCGATGAGACACAGAGCTGTAAATATATATTGGAATAACCACCTCGGCATGTGCGCGGGTCTATAGCAAGAGTCTGCCATAATAGGATTCATGTAGATGATGGGGTTTGTATGAGCTTTGCACTGTGGGGGTTGGTCCTCTTTGGATGAATCCGGTGTCTTTGGCTTCGTCTCAGAATCCCGTCGGTGCTGTGGGACAGCGGGACAGCTGTTATGACCAGAGGAAAAACATTGATTCCTTATCTTTCTGCCAGGCTTTTGTCTGAGAAGCGATGGGATGTTGCCAAAATCACTTTTAATTGGCTGAAGGTGCATATAAAGATTTCTTTGTCTAGACTAATAATGGAGGCAATAGGATGATACGCGGTGCAATCATCTCCCAAATTAATTTCTGATTATTTATGCAAAAATAAATGATAACAATGAATACATTCTTTAATGGTATAATATATATATATATATATATATATATATATATATATATATATATATATATGCTTTTATTTGGTATTTTTCCAAATTTAATTAAATAATTTCAAATTACATTACAAGAATAACCATTTGAGTTTAATTTAAATGAACATGTATAAAATGGAATTATTACCTTTGAGTTTAGGGAAAAGCGTATATTGAATTAATTAAATGGAGTTCTGAATGGAGGAGTGTGTTCATCTAATCCTGTCAATCACAATGCAATATAAGCTGCAGCTTATATAAATATCCACTACCCCTCCACCATACCATATCCTCCTTCATTTCTATTCATTTCTGTTATATATCCAGTAATCAATTAGTCAGGGAGAATTTAGAGCTTGTGGATGAGCATTTAGTATAATAAGTATTGCATATAGATGGAGTGTAAGTAAAAAAATTAGCAGATTATAATCAGACACATCAGGCTACAGAATTAAATTACATTTCTATTATTTGTCTAACAAATAATATTTAAAAAACAAAAAAGATATATATATATATATATATATATATATATATATATATATATATATATATATATATATATATATATATATATATATATTATATATAAATGTATATTATTAATATTTATAATGTTAATTTATATTTATTAAGTTGTCAAACACGGTCATGTTTTTGTGCAACCTCTTGCATCTTCCCCCCCGCCAAATTTTTTTTTTAAGATACAAAAATAATGTGTACTGCCATGTCAAATATTTCTTATAAATATTGACAAATATAGCTATCAACTTTGAATTGGGAATAGGGGAAGTTTTCATATTGACTGTCAGCTCTGTCAATTAAAAAAAAAAAAAAAAAATCTGAATGGAATGACATAATGGTGTTGACAGCATAACCATACATTAAATAAGCTATATATTTTTCTGGTGTTGCAAGTAGGACTTTTAGTCGCTTTGAAATTGCATAATTCTTTTAAATATTTGAGATTGACAAAAATTCAGGACACAGCTGTAAATCCTTACAAAAGTAATTTATATATATATATATATATATATATATATATATATATATATATATATATATATATATATATATATATATATATATATATATATTGTGTTATTCTTATGAGATAAGATATATCTTATATTTAAGATTCTTAAATACATAAGTTATAAGATAATATCACCTTTTAACCTATAGGAAAGGTGTTGAGTTTGGCAGCCCTATGTTCATCTGAAAAAATACAGTCTGAGATATTTGTCTTTCAATTTGGTAAAATCAAGACCTCACACTCAAAATGCATGAGCTCATGCCTCAGAGGACTTCACTCTCTCTCTCTCTTTTTTATCAATTACTTTTCAGAAAGGACAATTGAGAGCATTAGACTTTTTGTGCCACCGAGTTTCTGTAGGAATACCAATCACAAGCAAATCTCACTGACATGTGAAAGTAAAACTTAAGCACAATTCAGCTCCAAAGTGTCTATCTTTGCTCCAATTAGCTCTCTGTCTTACTTTCCTAGCATCCACCGTGTGTCCAAAAGTTCTAACGTTTTTCCTGAAAATAATTGGTAGCAACTGAGATCATATAATTTTTTTTTTTTTTTTTTATGGAGAGATTCAGAGAAGAACACTCGCAAATGTGAGGTCTGTCCCACAACCTGTCATGTTTCCAGTCACATTTTCCTCTTTTTAAGTTGCAAGTTTTAAAAAGAAAGTCAGGAATTATCAAGCCAGCACTGGTGGAAGGTTTGCGTTCACCATTTGCATTCCTTCCAACAATTATTTGGCTTTTTTTTTGCTCCTGAGACTCCTGCACCAGTGAGAAACCCCACATTCATTCATATCAATTAGCCGCAGGTCTGTCACGGCTGTTTACTCCGCCAGTGTAGCGTCACAGCATAAACTAATGAAGTGACCATCTGGATCTAGGAGACCGCGAGGAGGTTCAGGAACACCAGCAGTCATGGGCTGGAAGATTAGTTAAGCACATTTATGTTTCAGTCAAACCAACCAGAATGTACTTAAACACTTTATGCTCAAAGAGGCATCTTAGGATAACTAGTAGGCCGATCAGATTGTCTCTGTCCATCTCCAGATGGTGACCTTCAACACTTATTAAAATGCCCAGTCAGTTGTGTGGTTTAATGATGGAGCGCTCCCTTCAACATCAACTACTGACAAAAAAGGTCAGTGGAATCTAATGTTACAGCAAATGTTAAAAAACAAAACAAAAAGCAATTTACATCTGGCTTTTACAGATTTCAATTTTTATTATGACCATTCTCTCAGCTTTTCCCATCAGTCCTGGGATGTCTTGCACGTCCAGATGAAGGTTTCCATTACCTAACTTAACTAACAGTGTACAGCTTACTAGTAATTAAAATCACATATGTAAAGCTATTAATGCAATGAATATTTCATGACTTTCTTTCAGCTCAAATCCTCAAGCCCTCTAGCCTCTAGGGACAAAGTCCATGTTGAGTAAACGAATCATGTCTTTGCTTAACAATGTAAAAGCCATTTGAATCTCATCATGATGTCATGTTTCTTTGAATTTATAGGTGGTTGTAATAATTGAATGAGGCTGTTAATAGCTTCATGACTGTGATTGTATAGTATCCCAATAGTTTAATAAAATAAAAAAAGTCTTGTATATGCAAATTTGTATTCACTATTTTTGAATTCAAATGTATTTATTAATTTATTTATTGCTGTATGTGAGGTGAAAGCACCCAAAGATGGCGTCTTTGTAGAAATGCATTGAACATGGAATCGGAAATGGATCCGAGCAATTGACTAGTAATTAGCGTAAACACCTCAGGATTACGGGACAATCCTGCAAAGCTCCTGCATAGCATTATGGTTCAATTATTTGATTATATTGTTATCCTTATAGAAGCTGCATCAAACCAGCAAATATACTGTGACTTTTTAATGCCTCACAGAGCCGTTCTAAAGGTGTTTATTTACACATGAATCGCGAGAAACAATGTGTCATGCTATATTTTGATAGAAAACCATAAACACGCTGATTGACATGATGGGCAGACGATGTAATGACACGAGAGGAGCAGATTTTTCCAGTCCAAGATGTGCACTGCTTGAAGTGTGCAATAATTTTAAATAATTCATCGGCCCGTCATTAATTATTTCGAACAAAAAGTAATCTAAAAGGGAGTGTCCAAGCGAAGCGTTGTAATATTGCCTGCACATACAATGTAATTTGAATCTCATCTAATCTGGGCAATATTTTGGCTCTTCTGCAATAACGCACAGCATTACAGACCTCTAAAAACGTCAAACAGTGATTTTGACTGGAGTGGGGAAGCGTTAGCAATCCACCTGTGCCCGGTTCCAAAGGTCAACATTTGGGGGGCAAACCTTGTCAATCAAACCCCAGGACCGCCCCTTAACCAAAACATCAGAGGGTTTTCTCATACGTTTTGGACGTGGCATGTTTGAGCTCAGCTTTTGAAGGACCAAATATCGATGTGTGCTTATCTTTATATCAGGCCTGAGATCATATTTAGCTACCAGACGTTTAGATATCAGGGACGACATTGTTAAAATGCTAATAAAGATATCTGGTATTTGACATGCCATTAATAATCGGCATGGTGACCTTTTCAAATTCGGCTTGTTCCTGCTTCATCTGCAGTGACGCGGACCACTGGAGCATTTAAAAGCAGCAGTGGTGTTCTAGATGTGTGAATAACAATATATGAGGTCTCAGTTGTTTTTAAATGTCCATCCGAGCAAAGCGAGAAAATTGTCTTGCTCTTTATCTACTGACCAATCGTGTTTTAAAAAGATACGGATTTCTGAATTGGCCTGAATATATATATAATCTATCTATCTATCTATCTATCTATCTATCTATCTATCTATCTATCTATCTATCTATCTATCTATCTATCTATCTATCTATCTATCTATCTATCTATCTATCTATCTATCTATCTATCTATCTATCTATCTATCTATCTATCTATCTATCTATCTATCTATCTATCTATCTATCTATCTATCTATCTATCTATCTATCTATCTATCTATCTATCTATCTATCTATCTATCTATCTATCTATCTATCTATCTATCTTTATTGTTCATTTGTTCCATCCATCCCTCCCTCCCTTAGGAATTATTTTTTTTAATTCTATTTCCTTATATTTAAATTCAAATTGCAGTTCTTCATCCTGTATGCTGCCTTGATTCAAAATGAATTCAAATTGAGGAACTGCAATAAACGTATTCGCTTGTTGGACATTTTATCTCAAAACCATGTGCAACTCTCTAACAGCTTCTTCTCTTCTAGGAACACTTTCCACTAGATGTTGGAACATGAACAAGGGGATTTGCTCCCATTCAGACACCAGAGGATCACCAGGCTTGGCTCAGCAATGCATTTTCAGGACTGAGTTTTGTACAGGCCAGTAAATTACTTCTACGCCAGACTCGGTAAATAATTTCTATACAGATCTCCCTCTGTGCATAGGAATAGAAAAGGACCCTCCCTAAACAGAGCTGGATGCACACTAGGATGTCATTGTATGGTACCGTGTTAAGATTTGTCTTCACTGGATTATTAGAAGGAGCTGTCCATGTTTTTAGTTATATAGTGTACTATGCAGGGGAAGTTTAATATTTATGTTATTAATTCATGTTGTTTTGGCCCATATGAATAGATGATAAACTCTGCAGTGGAATATGATCAATCATGCAAGAGATATGTTGTGGAGAGATGCTAACTTGTGAGTTTCACAAAGTATATTCCCTTTCTCATTCAAAGCATTAAATACATTTCCACATCAAAGCTACCCGAAGGCAACAGTCTGCTCTCCAAAGACAACGTGAACTTGAATAACAGACATCAAATTTAATTTAGTGCCTGGAAGTCAGAAGCATCAGATTTTAAATGCAATCCCCCCCAAAATAATTGTCTTTTGATAATTGTTATTGTATCAGAAAAACAGATAATTTGCCTTTTAAAAAAAGAAAGAATATTCTGTCATTGTTTATTCACTTGAAACTCGTATGACTTTTTTTTTTCCCAATAGAACATCAAAACTTATTATGCAAATATCTGAGCTGCTTTTTTACAGTGAAAATGCATGTTTATCACTGACAACTTTAGTTTTGTTAGAAACATCACATTTCGGGGTGGTTTTTGAGCCCATGAGGTGCTTAAATACATTAAGAACTACTACGTTTTTTTCATCTTGGGCAGCAACTGAGCCAGAATTGCCACAGATGCCCACCTGAAGAAAGTAAATTAGGTGTATTTTGATGATCCAAACGCTGGTTGAATAACTAAGACATTAAAAATAACAATGTATCTCAATGGCAATGCAGCACTCAGCTATGGAGATTGCATGACACTTCCACATTAAATACCATTCATTACTCCATTCATAACCCGGATGTGACTGCAATGAATGGGAAATAACCATGTATTGATATTAATAAAAAGGCCATTAGGCTGCAATGGACCTCTCCCCACAAATTAAGGATTTATATCTTATTGAACTAGCTAAAATTTTATAGAGTCTAGTGTGATTGCTCAATGTTGCCCTAAACAAGGTCAGTTTAGCTGCGCTGAAAATGCAAAGGATCATTAATTTTTAAGAAGTGGCTATCATCATTAAACCCATGAAATTCATTAAAGAGAGAGCGAAGCTTCAATTTGGCCTCCCCCAGTCCAGCACAACAACATCAGGACCATTTTCAGGGCGAGTGTGGTGGTTGCCACGCATCCTTGAATCTTATGCCCCTTTTAAAGCCATTTTCTCAATTAACTTTAATGGTCAATTGTGTCCTTTCGTGCTTGTCTCCTCCACAAGTCCATCTCGCACATTGCCTTTGCTCACCTTCTCCCACTTCTCAAGCGTCAGCTGTTTAAACGGATTGCCCATCCAGCCAGTTAACCTTCCTCTGCGATGAGAGCTATAATTGGTTTACTATAGAAATGGAAGGGGATAATCCTTCTGTTTGATTAATGCTCGTCTAATCAATTGGTGTCTGGCAAAACCGCCCTTCTGGTCACATTTTGCGAAAAAGGAACAGCTGGTTTTTCAAAAGGTCAGACTGATGCAGGGCAGACTGTGTCACCGCGAATGATAGATCGAGCGGAGAACGTCAAACCACTCAATGATTTGTAAGAGGATTTCGGCACATTTGCTGGTTTTTGATCCCGTTCACGTTTCTGGGTGGGCCAGTGTTTTGCCACACACAGTTATAGCTATCTACACAACAAGCATGCCTGCCATTCAGCTTTATTCATTGTGCAGTTGTGATCAATTAGTAATTTACTTAATATATATATATATATATATATATATATATATATACTTTTATATAAATATTTATAAAAGGTTTTCTACAAATTATTACCACAACCTGATAGGCATATTGCAAAACATATTAGTTTTTGAGGGGTTAATAGCTGATGCTTTGAGGGCTTTCCTGCAGTTCACAGATCAAGCTTTATCAGGAGGTTTCTGTCAATTCATTTTTGAAGTAGAATATGAGTCTGGTTTTCTTTAGAGTTGGTATTAGACCCCAATAGAGTTTAATAGTTGCAAGTTGCTAAGCTAACAATGCAGATGATACAGATATCGCATAATATATTGTATTTTATTTGTATTTTTGTGTGTTCTATTTCATATACTATTAGGTAATATTACTTTTATAATCAGTATTTTCTGCATTGAATGAACAGTGAAAAGTACTATTTTGGCTTATTTGTTTCCACAGGATTTGTTGTAGCAATGCATGCAGAAACTTTCTGTTTTCTATTTTAAGATATCTGGAAATGTAATTTATTCCTGTGATCAAAGCTGAATTTTCATCATCATTCCTCCAGTCTTCAGTGTCACATGATCCTTCAGGAATCATTCTAATATGCTGGTTTGATGATCTAGAAACATTTCTTATTATTATCAATTATAGAATAGAGAGTTCAAAAGAATAGAATTTATTTGAAATGGACATCTTTTGTAAAATCGTCTTCACTTACGCTTTTGAGCAATTGAATGCATCCTAGCTGAATAAAAGTATTTGTTTCTGAATGACCATAAGATTTTATTTGAATGATATACTAGTTCAGCTGCATTATAATTTGTTTAAAACTTCACTAAAGTGACTCTTTTCTTCTTTTTTTGTAGCATTTAACTAAATATTCCCTTGCCCCTAGTTCCTTTTTGTGTAATTTCCAAGACTTCCAAGACCAATGGGCAATGGAATTTGCATCACGTGACCAACCGTCGTCTTGTATGCTAATGATCATTGATATAACCCCTCCTTTGCCCTGACCTTTGTCCAGTAGTGTTTCCCAAATATTGACAAGCAGTCTCATGAATTTGTCTTTGTTTTAAAAGCAAATGAGCTGTTTTGTAAAGACTCGTATCTCAAGACATTTATCTCTTTCATTTTTTACTCTTAAAGAAAGAGGCCCTCGAGCACAAACCACCCACCATTTTTCACATGTCGTCCCCATCTGTCTTTTTAGAGCTTCTTATTGTTGGCGTGTAAATCAAAAGCGGCTCCCATTTAAGAAGTACGAGCACAGTCATTCTTCTTACACAATGCCAGAACAAACATGAAATATATTGTCTGTTTTTATAGATCTTTGGAAGCACAGAGAAAATCCTCAGTGAACCATACCTCATTTCACCGTTGGGTGATCAGCCGTGATGTGAAACATTACAGTTTTTCATTGATTAGTTATTGATTATGATCCTCTGCCTGAAAAATTAAACCGAGTGCAGCGCTGCAGATGCTAAAATTCTTTTAAATCCTGGATTAGTCTGAGCCTGTGTGTTATATGAGTTGGCTTTTATATATTACCCAGAGGATATTGACAACCCACTTACAGCAGCAAATAATCGACCATTGAGCACCCAAACAATGCTAAGCGTAGCCCATTATTAGAAAAATACAAGCATTCAGCCTCAGACGTGAATTCACCCTACACAATTCCCCAACAATAGTTCTCTATCCTCTTACTATCCATACTGGATTAATGTCGCATTCAGGAAAAGGCTACAGTGTGATCTGTTCAGTTTCAATCCTAACAATGCAAGGCTCCAATCTCGGCACTCTGTCTGCTTTCCGGCAGGAGAAGGGCTTAGACTTCAGAAATGAAAGCTGTGGAGGGGGCGGCACGGGTGCAGACGGGATTAGACTGGAAGTCTTCAAAGACTTCCACTTCCAAGATTCTGCTCAATTCTGGCTCGTCTAAAGAGTCCTTTAATTCTCCTTTTCTCTCAAGTCTACTGTCCTACAGTTAACGTGAGATGTGCGCTAGACTATCAACTTGGATCGAGGTTGGGTTGGGGATTAATACCAACATTTTGACCTCTGGTTCTTTGGTAAGGATAAAACGTCAAAAGCTTAGACAACAAATAAACAGTATCAGTCATTTGCTGTACATCTTTAATAGTATTTTAAAGTTTTGAAGTGTGCAGTATTTAATTATTACAGTTTTTCTTTGGCACATTTTTCCAAAAACTTAACTTGACTCTTTCCCCGCCAGACGTTTTAAAAAAAGTTTTGATCATTTTCACAAAACCTTCATGGCCTCCAGAATATTTTGTGGCATGAATAGGCTATCTGAACATGCAAAGAAAGAACAGAGCCTCTGCTTTTAAACAACCGCAACAAAACATTTGTATTCTAGCTTCGTACATTCTTTTTTATGAACACTTGAACGTGGGTAAGTTTCATAGAGAAAAAGCAACATTTTGAACAAAAAGTTGAGAAAATCGTTTTTTCCCCCAAAGACTAAAGTGCCTAAGCAATGCTTCTGTCACTTTTTTCTGTTTCTTCTGCACTTGTTTTTGGATCCAGAGATCCTGTACTCTTTCAGAAGATGCGTAATAGTGCCCTCTACCATACAACAATGAGAACATGGATGCCTGTAGAGATGCACCAATAATGAGTATCGGCCGATAAAAGCTTTTTGCCGATTGTTTAAAAATAGCCAATGATCATGGCCGATTATATCCTGTCAATCAAGATCTCTTCTGTTGAATTTACGGCACGTTAATGGGACAATAATGCATTAACAGTTAAAAAAGCAGGCTCTATTTTACCTCAGGAAAGTTATCTGATGTATACTGAGTTGTATACAAACATTTCAGGTTTTATTTGAGTGTATCTATTATGTCTGAAAATAAATAGCAGTTGAATTTAATTGTCCCTTGTTATCCCTGATTAGTTCATCTTCCTCCACCTCTAGTTAGTTCCCTCGTTTATCCTGTGTTTGTATACTCCTGTCAGTCCCTTGTCGGTTCTCGTTAATGTTAGTTGCGGATGTGTCTGTCCTGCCTGAGTTTGTTTCGGTAAAGACTGTATTTACCCTCATCTTCGTCTTGTGCCTTCTTCTACCACCCAGACGTTACAATAATATCTCTCTTTTTAACTGCAACCAAAATGATAGGGTTCTCTATAGTATTCTCACAACTGTTTGTTGGAGTGTCAGAACTCTATTGCTTGTTTGTGAAATGTAGTAACTCAACCAAAACCATCGATTTGTGCTTTAAAACCTAAAAGTAAAGGTTTAATGATCTACAACACAATAGAGAGGATGATCAGAGAGAAATATAAGAAATTACATCAAAAGTGATAAACGTTGATCAAAAACGTACATTTATTGAGCACCAACCACAACTTTATTTTTTATCTCCACTGTCACAGAATGGAAAGCACAGGATTGTGGGATATCACAGGCAGTGAAGGAAACATTTATGCTGCCTTCAAAAATCAATTCAGATGAAGGAATCTCAGGAGAAGTGAAGCTAACATTGGATTCGGACGTGCCTTTATGCCTTCATACTTTGGAACGAAACCATTCCTCTGAGTCTGAAGGCAACATTTGTAAGATTTGGGATGCAGTCATTGTGTCAGTAAGTTGGCAAAAAGTGTTTTGTCATTGTGTCAGTAATTTGGCAAAAAGTGTTTTGTCATCGTGCGAGTCACACTGATGTTTAGATCATTTTTTTGTTGACCCTGACAGCTTTCTATACACTATACAATAATGTCAGTTTTGTCTAGCTGGATGCTCTTTTGTATCACACTGAGCTTTTTAGATACAGATTTCAGTATAGGTAAATATTTACTGGCAAAAGTCAATACTGTAGTACACAAAAGAAAATTAACTTTTTTATTTATACAGTACATTTATTTTTGTTGAAATGTGTAACATGTAAACTGAAAATTGCTTGTTCACTTTTACACAACCCTAACATCACCACCACCACACATTCTTACATATTCTTTATATATTGCTCTTCAACGACAAGCAATTGTACATTTTCTGTTTACATGTAAAATATGTCTACAACTATAACCCGCTGTAACTGCTGCTGTTTGGGGTTATGATGCTCCTCTATATGCCCACACAATGTTGTTTAGTTGTGAAGAGTTAGACAATTTACTGAGAATCAACTCATCAGTTTTGATCAACAATCATGTGCATTTATTGTGCAAAGACAATTGCATTTACTCTTCTGCACAAATGCGCCTAAACACATGCAATTTGCTTAAATTAATAAGAAATTAAACTCTGATGTGAACAAGAAACTAACTGTTCAGAGATCTGATCTCTCTTATGAATATATGTGACCCTGGACCACAAAACCAGTCACAAGTAGCACGGGTATTTTTGTGGCAATAGCCAACAATACATTGTATGGGTCAAAATGATGGATTTTTCTTTTATGGGAAAAATCATTAGGATATTAAGTAAAGATCATGTTCCATGAAGATATTTTGTAAATTGCCTACCTTAAATGTATATAAAAAATATATTTTTGTGAGTGGATGCAGCACAATCACGAACAGAAATGGACAATTTTAAAGGTGATTTTCTCAATGTTTCGATTTTTTGGCAGCCTCAGATTCCAGATTTTCAAATAGTTGTATCCCGGCCAAATATTGTCCTATCCTAACAAAGCTTATTTAGTCAGCATTCAGATAATATATAAATCTCAATTTAAACAAATTGACCCTTGTTTTGTGGTCCAGGGTCACATATATAAATTCATGATAAAAGTAATATATTAAATTATAGTTCTATATACAAATATTATTCTCTCTCTTATATAGTTAATAATACAATTTAAATCATATAAAATATATATATATATATATATATATATATATGTATATATAAACCATACATAACTCATACTTTCTTGCCAAAGATTTGTTCTACAGGTTAATTTCATTGAATAACTCCAAATGTCCATTTCACACCCAACACTTTTAATTCTATTCATAAATTCATTTGTTGGATCAATAGGCGCTGTGAATCATTCGATTATTGGGATTGAAACGCTACAGTAAAGCAGCTACAGGCTGGTGTAAGCAGCTTGACAGCTTTATCCTGCACAATCAATTTTCTCTTGACCAGGCATGAGGAATATACTTCTCAATAATTCATTATGTTATGCAGCTTGAAAGCAGGGGAGCAAAGCTTCAGTCCAAGTATGTATACAGAACAAGATGTGTGACAGGCAATTAATATCAATTACAGTAAGCAAGGTCACTGGAATGAACACAGTTAATGTGAAATAAACTCACTTCACACTTCAGTGAGACTGTAATGATAGAAGTGAACACGTGACACGTGACCGGTGCGGTAACTGCTTAAAGGGATGGTTAAACCAAAAAATTGTAGGGGACTTATTATGATTTTTTTAATGGTTTTACATTTTCTCTAGTATATATCCGTTTTTGCATCTAAACAATCTACAAATATACGAAGTCCACACCAAAGAGAGTGAACCTCTCCAACAGAAAACACCTGCCTTTAATGCTTGTTTGTAGTCCTGCCATTATATCCATAACGTAACTATACATCACCATGTGACACATAATGCACATGATGCATGTAACAATTAATTTTAAGGCCAAGAAGAGTTTATCACTCTCAAGGAAACATGTTTTATATGATATTGGTAGTGTTGTTGTTAGTGTTAGTGTTGCACATCAAACGGTAGACTTTTGTTGTGTTCTCACCATTTTTCTAACGACTGCTTCCTGCAACCATTCATTCTGATGAAGTGATGTAGAGAAATGACATCACATCACATCTCAAACTGATATGGCAAATCTGAAGCCATAGTTACTAGTGAAAAAACCTATACCAAAATGTGTTTAAAATACATTTATTTGATACTAAATATAAATCCATTAACATATTTACGGACATATCGCTTGACACTTACTGATACAAATATTATTATTAAATGTTATTTGGAGTAGGCTACTTCTTTTTTGCACAATGCACATTTGTTATTTTTAAGCCTAAAATGGGTTTTAATGTCACTATTAGTAAGGATATAATGATCTCTGTATAATATCTATGCAAGATATTTAAAGTGTACCTAAAGCATACTTGCTATAGTTCCACTATAGCCCAATCAAATATACTTAAGTATATCTTTAGTTGGATCTCAGCACTATTTCCGGATAATTAGGTGTTCCAATTTAGCAGACTTTACGTATAAGTTTAGGATTCCAAAAGTGCAATTGCAGGGTATTTATATTAAGTACATCAATATGTAAATGTATTTGTAGATTTTGTAGAGAGGGTGAAAACAGGTGCTGCGACAATGCAAATTATAAGAAAAATAATTTGGTTTTTGAACATTAAATCATGTAAACGTAGACCCCCTTAAACAAAATGATAAACCTGCAAATGAGCATAATAGGGACCATTTAAAACTCGCTCATCATTTACTCACTTATGTTGTTTGAAAACCGGTGGCCCTTGAGAACAAATTGAGATTAGTATAACCTCAGAAGACTATATAGCCTAAAAACCTTATGGACTACTTTTATGACTTCTTAATGGTGCCTTTTTTGTCATTCTGGAGCTTGACAGAAGGAGTCCCTGTTCACTTTCTAATGCATTGTTCTCCACAGAAAAGGGTGATATGGTTTCCAGAACAGCATAAGTGTGAGTAAATACTCAGATATTTCATTTTTGAGTTCAATTATAAATAAACAATGTGAAACTGAAAATCTTATGAAAAAAAACAAATTTTTAATAGTTTCTTGGGGATTAATTGGCAGTAGTTTCGTTTGTTTTTGAGCTGGGCAGCAAAAACCAAAAGAGTTTTATTTATTTAACTGAAATAATCGAATGTCCCCGGATTTCTCCACACGTGGACTCCACCCTCTCAGGGACAGTAAACAGTAAATGAATTTGCTTTGTGCTCCTCGTTTGATAAGCACGTGCAATAGAAGGGCAGTGGAGTGGACCGTGCAGTGTTATGTAATCAATATCATTGGTCATTTGGAACTAAAGGGGCTGCCAAGCTGCTGACTGAAGCACTGTTTACACGTTTCCTTCCCCCCTTCCTCGGGATGCCGCCAACAGAGAAGAAAGAGACGACGGAGCAAATAAAGAACTAATCTTTGTGGGCCAATGGCGCGGTTTAATCTGAGCAGGTCCGAGTTGATTGAGGATGCTTACAAAAGCGCCTCAGCCCATGACCCATGTCACAGCCCGCCAAGGTCAAGGCAAAGTCGCTTATCTCTGTAAATCAAAACTGTCGGCGTGAACAATGGGGGACAATTTCAATTAAAGTGTGTTCGGGGACCACAGAAACACTGAGGAACAAACTAAACGACTTCTTTTTTTTGCAGCTCAGGAAGCCAGGCGAGGCCAATTAATGGGTTAAGCGAGCTTTTCATTCACAAATGTGGCACTGTGAGAACTTTGTCTAATTGATTATTGTCTATTTTGAAATTGACTAAGCATTAAAAGTGTTTTGTGCACATATAGCTAAATTTGGTGTAGGATTAGTCCAAAAAATGCAAATAACACATTGACTGAAATAGCATTTTCTTGTAAACCTACTCCAATAATCTTTGTTTTATTTAACTTGTGTAGATTTAAAATGGCAAAATCATATTTACCACGGCAATTTTTATTTTCTTATTTCAGTTTCCACCATATCTAAATGCCGACTCCAGGATCGCATCTTAGCATCATGGCGGTGAGATTTTTTTCAGAAAATGTAAAAATATAGTTTAATTATGTCTCTGTAACCTGCCAGATTTGTGCTTTTTGTTATACTGGCAAAACGAACATTAATTTTGATATTTTGAGCCGGAAAGCATTCCTTCCAAATGAATGTTATTTGGCTCGGAGGTTTCAAACCTTTGTTGTTTGTTCAAAGGTTTCGCTTCAGGCGGAGTGATGCGCTCCAGTCTTCTGGAGGGGGACGTCAGCGTTTTCGCACTTATCTTTTAATCACGTTTGCCTAAAACCTAATTGGAAAAATAATAGGGCCTCAATTTATTTAATGCAGATCTCAGCATAACTCAAGACACGCGGAGGTAACAATCTGTATTTGACCCATATCGCGGAACTGATTCAAATGAGAATGTTATGCTAATTAGAATAAAAATAGAATTGGTTCCAAATGATCAAATTGTGCATGCTAAAATACAAAAATACGTTAATTTTAAGTATAGTATAGTGCTTGAAAACAACAAGACAATCAGATACCTGTTGTGTGACTTCACGGGAATATTTGTTGGTGTTTAAAACCACATCACCATCTGTTTCTCAAGATTTTTGTTAAGAATTGGCTTGATCTAAACGTTAAGTGAGTGTAATTAATTCAGTTGATTTCTTTGCAAATGCTTCATGCATGCCGTGAATTATCTCAGAATTGAGTTCCGTTGAATGCCTGCCAGGAGACGGATAGACAAATTGAAAGCTCAAAGAAACACAATCATTACAGTATTTGCATGTGATATTCCTCACACATTCCGGTTTGGGTTTATTCTAAACAACTCTAAGTATTAAAATTCGAAAATGTGGTGCACAAGACCTATATGAGCTACTTTTATGATGCTTTTATGACCTTTTTGGATCTTAACAGATTCATCAACATGTAATGCCATTGTTTTGTTTTTTTCAGTTCTCCAACAGACAAATGGAAACATACAGGTTTGGAACGACATGAGGGTGAGTAATAAATGACAGAATTTTCATTGCTATATTTAAACTTACATTTGATAGAATGTTCAGCATTCAAAATGTATCACAGAACCACAGCCTTAAACCTCAGCTTAGGTAAAACCGTATCATTCCTTTGGTATAGGTATTTCAGGGATTGCAAATCTAGTTTCTTTTATGCAGATGTCTATTAAAAGACATTTCTGCCTCTTAAAAATGTTGAACATTTTCAGAGCTATTGGAACCTTCAACAGCGATGTAATGTGTATTAGTTCAGTATTTTTAAATGTACCCACTTTTTCCCCTTATGTTCTCTCTTTCTCTCATATGACTCTTGAGATCGGAAACGCAGACTCTGCAGTGTCAGGTAAACCTCTGAACCTCAGTCGACGAGAGCAGCGGATGGGCCATGGGACAAAGGATTAAAAGACTCTTCCTGACAAGAGGAACTCTCACGCAGGCCGGCACACGATGAGTCATTCGTAGCCTCGGGCAGCTGGTCGTTTGTGGTTTAGGTGATTGAAGAGGAAAGACACAAACTAACAACTGATCTGAAATCCATCAGTAGTTCAGACCGCACTGAGATCTTTTCCAAAGTTTAGATGAATCTCAATGGTGAAGTTTTTCGACCTTCACATGACTGATGACAGCTGCATAATTCTGCAGCAAGTCTAGACTTAAACTAAAAGAACATTCGAGTCCTCATCAAAGCAGATTCAAAATGGCAACCTCTGTGGAATTAATAATTCACCCAAAGATTACAATTCCAAAGCTGAATGATTTTTCTTTTCTCATTTAACACAAAACAGTGATGGTTAGTAGAATAACCAAACTACTTTTGTTCTGTGCAACAGAAGTGAATGGCTACTAGGGTAATCTTACTTTAAAAATGTCAAAAATTGTTAGTCCATATGACTCATGTGCTATTTTCTGAAGCTATTTGATTTGTTAACCCCTTAACCCTTTAGTGACCCGGGACGTCATTCACTACCCTCCTCCTCAATTTTTGTAAAAAAAAAAAAGTTTGACATCAACCTTCTTAGTATTCCTCAATGAATTCATTATAAACAATATAACGAGGAAAAAAATAATACAATTACAAAAGAGTGCCTGTTTTCCAATTCATTTTTTATTGAATAAGTGCAATTTCACCTTTATTCCACAAGCTGGCAATGTCTGAAACACAATGATGAAGTGACGTTTCACTCATAGTTACCGCAGGCAGAAAACAAAAGAATAGGAAGAATCATCAGAAAACTTGAAATGGCTCAGTGATTTACTCCAGCGCAAGTTCTGAACGCCAGCAAATGTTAGTGTCACTGTCACTTGATGCTGGATCTGGTGAAGAAGCTGTCAGGATCAAAATATTGACGTTGAAGATGTTGAAAATGATAGTTTTGAGAATATGTTTGAGATGGCGAATATGAGCCAGATGCTGAATGTACTGGGAAATGAGCTCTGATGAGGACAGTGATGATGATATAAAACATCTGCTCAAACTGAACCCTTACAAGCTCTAAAAGGTTACAAAATATGCTTGATGTTACTGTAATATCAGGAGAGTTTATATTATCGCGACTGGTAGAGATCCATCAGTGTTAGATATAGATCTGGGTCGCTAAAGACCAGAATATGTAATAATGATTGGCGAAACATTCAAGTAAAACAAGGGTTAATCATAATTTTGTCTTTGTCATAAAATCTGCCATTGCTTCCATATCACATTTCACTTCAATGTGTCACTTTGACAATGCAATACAATTACCAGTCTAATTATTCTGCTAAAATATCTACATTTATTTACAAGACAATTTATGTGAATTTCAAGCTTATTATACAAATAAACAACCATATTGAATAGACACATCCATAAGGAATCCATGTTGCAACCCAATAAATGTACTGAGGTGACTAATCGCTTTGATTTGTATTTGGTTGACAGGTTTTCTTAGCCAATGGGGACAGACGTCTTAATTGGAGAGGATATGGAATTGTACAGCTGTGAAGACAGTGACACGGGCCTCTTCCTCTCCGGTTTGCCTGCAGGGTTCTAGATGATTTAATTCATTTCCAAGTTGGCTGCAGCATTCATGCTGTCCTCCTGTGATGTTTCATTATGTTCTCAAACAGAAGAGCTCTTTGGTATGGAAATAACTTTTCAAATGGGAAAAATCTCTTTCTTTCTGCCTCAAACACACTATACATGCAAATGAAACATGAAACCAAAAAAAAAGCGTTTTTTTTTTGTTATATTTTTGGAGAAGCTTTTGGGAAGCCATGCCTAGGTGAAAGTAAGACACAGGAGATTTTCTCAAAGCTGCAACTGTGAAGGATTTTCCCAAGAAAACGAATTAAAGGTGGTACAGTTTAAAGGCAGAACCCACAATAAAACAAACAAAATAATCAATATTCAGGAAGTTTTCGCAGTGTAAACCTTGCATGCTGAAAGACATGAGCACAACACTACATTGTATGGAAGGTATTTCTAAAAATCTTGAATAAATTATTCAAATAACAAAATGAAAATCAAATCAGTATTGAAAAGTGCCCGCAAAGTACCACAATCACTTCATTTGCGTTTTGCCCTTAGATTGTTAGTGAAAATTAGATTGCATTTTATTTATTTATTTTTGCTGTTCACAGTGTGTGAAAATTTTAATTAAAATCAAATGATTTATTTATATTTAAAAATGTTGGCACATTCTTTGTGGACAGTTCAATAATGAAATGGGTTATCTGGTTTTCTTTTTCAGATGATCATTGATTATTTTATTTACAACAGGCAGAAAATGACTTGGATATATTATTTTTCATCACATAAAGTTATTATATGACTCCCTGCAATATAGCACATGAGTCATCTAAACTTCTTACAGTGTTTTTTGTCAACAGCCTACATCATCGTTCGCTTTCATTGCCAGAACATTCTGGCTAAAATCTGTTGTCTTCTGCAAAAGAAAGAGAAAACGTGGTGAGTAAATAATGATGGAATCTATTAATAACTGTTAATTTAATTAAACCATTTGCATAGTGCACTGTAAAAAGGGAAATACTGCCTTAAATTTGTAAGTGCAATCAACTTGGCTTTTTAAGTCATTCAACTTAAATTACTTTAAACTGACTTAAAAAGTTCAGTTAAGTTAAATCTTGTAAAACTTTGCTTAGATTAAATTATTTTGATGAGTTAAAGTGATATAAAAATATATGTTAACTTATCGCTCATTTGTTTGTTTTTTTACAGTGCATGGTGATTAGATTACACAGAAATTGCAGCGTGCGATGTCATAATGTGTCCTGAAATCATCACTAGGTCAAACATCTATAACTCCTTTTTGATCTGTAAGTATATCCGCAAATGTCAAGTATTTGTTGTACGAAATAATTCCCCATTAGATGAATGAAGATGAAACGGTGGCGTTTATCATCACGGTTCTTTCTCAGCATGCCTCCAAATCTCACACTTTCAACGACGTCCATAACAGACAGAGCCCATCTGCTGAGGTCAAACCTAAAGTCACAGCGCAGGAAGCTGATGAGAGAATAAATTTGTCCCAGTGGGAAAAAACAGAGAGTGTGTGTGTGTGTGTGTGCGTGCATTAGTGTATATGGACCCTGAGGTGGGAATGCAGGTATACAATACTGCTGAGAGACGAGACGCCCAGGAGTGAGCCGAGCTCCACGGCAGTCTTATTGATGCTGTTGCCACAGAAACCAGGGTCGAAGGGCTCAAATGCACACACACACACACACACACACACACACACACACACACACACACACACACACACACACACACACACACACACACACACACACACACACACACACACACACACAAAAGCACATCTATGTTCACCTGCACACACACAAACACAGTCATTGTTATTCTCAGGCACTCTGCGAAAGGGTCAGTGCTTTTAAACAAGCAGCAGGTTTTTTGAAGAATCCATTTAGATTATGAAAGAAAAACTCCCCTGCTTGCAACAAAGATGGTCAAAAGTGACCTGAAATGAGGGGTCAGCTTTTTGTGCCCGGCGAATACGTTTATAGCACTCACGATTGTGAGACAGACAATCACTCCCCGCAGTCTAAAACAGAGGGTTGTATGTAGCGGCGGGCGAAACATGAAAGTCCTGGTGGAGAGCTCTCTAAGACTCATCCCGCCTGAAGCTAAAACCTGTCTCAGATACTCCAGCTTTGAGTCCCCCATGAGCCCCTTTTCATGTTGGTGCAGCTAAGAGCCTCATAACCCACTGAAGAAAGCATTAAGCTTCGAGCGCAAGAGCCGAGAGGCGAGGGGCTGGGAAAAAAAACACCTTATCAATCACGTCACCGTTGTACCGGCTCTGTGGATGTAACACGCTATAAGTGCTTTAAAAACTTCACCCTTTGCCTGAAATGCCTGGAAGCTTAGTTATTGTCTGGTGTTGAATTAGGCAGGTTTGTTTCACAATGTTCTTGGTCTCTTAGTGCCCGCAAAGTGGAAAATGAAAAAGTAAAATGATTCGAAATTTTATAGTGACACGTTTGCCTTTTCATTTTAATTCTGGCAGTCTTGCCCTTCATATCATATGTTGCATTTTCCTCCACTGTTCACAATGCATGAACATTACAATGAAAATCAATTGATTTCCTTTTATTTTTAGTTTTGGCACATGCTTTGTGTTCACTTTTCAATAATAAAATAATCCGATTTTCACTTTTAGCATTAATGATTTGATTTATAATTGGCAGAAATGACAATGACAAATGAGGGCTGCTCCTTCTCTAGCCAATTTTAAATCAATCTTAGCTTTGCATTTCAGCTTTTTGTATATACTGAAATTAAATCTTCTTTTTCTTCTTCTTTTTTTACTTTCAATCATTTGATTATTGTTTTATTTCATTTACTTCTGTTTCTGTGGCTAAATGTGGTTAAATATACTTTGCAATTGACCACAGATTTAAAGCCAAAATAAATAAACTAAATATTATAAAAAGAAGTAACACAATAAAGTATAAATTAAAATAAATAATGAAGAAATAATAAAAAAAATAAAAATAAAACTGAGGGTCTGGGACAAAAAGTATTTGATTAGTAACCTAGAAATTGGGCAGAATCTTAAATATTTTTATTGATTTAGAAGTCACTCAATCAATCACAAATCGTAGTGGTCTCAGATTTTGGATGCCACTCCTTGTACTTCGCTGATGATGGAAAGTACATACTTTTGAGTAAATATGCATTGTTGTGTATTTGAACATATAACATGTCATAAAATAGCATCTTCTTTTGTATTAACCAGGAGAAAGTAAGTCAAACAGGTTTGGAGTGACACATATACTGTACAGAAATATGGACGTAGTGTCCGTGACGTCACCCATAGGTTTCTGAAGAGCCTTTTTGAAGCCCAAAGTGGGTGGAGCTGGCCGTCGCCAATTATGCAGAACTTTAAGGCTTAATAACATTTAAATGCATGAGTTATAACAAATTCACCCCCTCACAGTTGTCATGAAGGGCTAAATTAGCTATATAGACCAAAACCACTTTTTGTACTAGGCTGTAAACATTTTTTTCTGCTGTAGAGTTGGACATATTAACATGGGGGACATGGGATCGACTCTCTTTTGCAGCCTGTCTCTAGCGGCCAGTTGATGAATTGCTGTTTGAGTCACTTCCGTTTTGGTTTCAAGAGAGAGACGGAAGCGTTGCTGCTTGAAGTGACATGATAGTGAGGAAATGATGACAGAATTAAAAAAAATTGGGTGAACTATCATCCCTTTAATATCTATATTTTTCTTATACCTCAAATATTTGTCACAAACGCCTCCTCATCTGTAGAGCCGGAGGTTGTGGGTAATTTTAGGCACATGCATGGGCGTGCATGGAAATCGTTGGCATGCTATTTTCACCATACGATGATTTGGGATGCCTTATTTCAATCCTTTAAAGCTTCGGATGAATTGGGATGCAGCAAAAGTCTAGATATCATTTATTCCTTAATAATACACTAATAATGATTGTGAATGTGTTCTACTGTGTCCAGGTGCGGTCCTTTGGCCAGGTGGCGGGGATGCATATCTTATGCATATGAATGAGTCTATTTAAATGGGATGAATATTTTTACCATGCCGTTTGATGGCGCGCAGCTTGGATTTATCATGAGGGAATGCTGTCTCTTCACTTTGGGAGAAGCGAAGCAACAACCGGAAAAACAATACCGGTGAAAAGATGCCAATCACAACGTCCAACAGGAGTTGTGCTAGACAAAAAGAAAGTTTGGAGATGAGATTGAGCGTATTCAGGAATGTGTTTTGTGTGCGTGACCCTTGAGCTCGCAGGTCTATTCGAGTCCGGCGTCGGCGTGAGGATAAAATTGGATCTTATTTGAATACGGCCACTGGGGAGCACAAGCCGACGTTTGCTCAGGTGTTCCATGAATGTAATTTAGTGTTTCAGAGAACGTCCAACTGTGCGGAGGAGATGGCAGCCTCAGCTTAGCGTGATCGCGCAGAGGAATTGGCACACATCTAAATGACATGGATGTCTTGAATGATAAACAGGAAGCCAGCGTTGTATCACTGCAAAGCTCTGCGGTGTGGCAGCTTGGATTTGGCAGAGAGAAAGTCCAATATGTTTCTCATCTGTCTCATCTCATTTGAGGGGAGAGAGAAAAGGAGACAGGCCGAAAGAGGGAGAGATGAGGTGCAGGTGTTGAGGAATAAGATCTGAGATGAGATTCTCAAAGGTCACAACCTGTATATCAACTCCACTCGCAGATACATTGAGACACCAAGCTCACCCTCTCACCCCGGCTGCCCTTCTCTATCTGCTGGAATCCACCGCTGAGAGGAGGCGAAATGAGAACAGGAGAGAGAAAGAGAGTGAAATCAAGTGTGTTTGTGGCAGGCAGCGTCTTCTGAAACGAGGAGGCAAAATCCCCTCTCTTTAGTCCAATGGAAATTAATTTTTCAGTTGATGTTTACGCACTTTCCGAGTTTAAGGCACAAAGAGCATCAATTTACCTTGCACATGGGACTATCAGCCAGAAACCAATGTTATATTTATATTATAATTAATATTAAAATATTATTTATTAAAACCAATTTACAGTCATGTCTCATACAGTGTGTTTTAAAAACTTTTTTCCAAAAAGAATTGCTGCAATAAGACTCAACAGCTTACCACTGTTTTTTTTATATATATTTATAGTCAACTTCTTTTTAGATCATTAGTCATCAAATCCTTTGTAAACACCGCAAGGAGAATGAAGGTCGTGGGTACGGAGGTGTAGCTTTAATTTAGATGAGAGCTTGCTAAAATCACTCACAATTTATTTTGATTAAAAAGTAACCAAAAGTGATTATATATATATATATATAATTCCTTTAATTTTTTTTACTTTAAGGTAAAAAGTCTTCAATAGATGTCACTTCATTCCATTAAAAGTGTTTTTCATAATGAGTCAAAATGATTGTGTTGTGATGATGTCTCTTTCTCTCTTTCAGGTCTTTTCTCTTTCTGGGGCCGACTCAATGCAATTTTCAGCTCATCATGATCGGATCCACATCTTTATCAGAACCACCTTAATTGCCAAGTACCGTAGGTTTACATGTGCAAGAAATATCCATAATGTTCATCTTAGAATTCAGAATTGTTCTCAACCCTGCTATGTGCAAAGGCTGACAAAACAAATAGCATCTGTCTGCCTCTGCTTTGTGTGTACATGCTAAGAGTTCATGTCAACATCAATACTACATGCATATATCATGAGTTGACATTTACACAGCATACGTGAGTGGGCAGAATCACCGGTGTTTCATGGCTGGGGGAAATATGAGGTGTCTGACTGCTTTGTACTGCTTATTATGACCTTTGGAGGCTGGGTTCAGACTGCTATTGCTCCAGACGACAGGTTTAGACCTGACCTTTAACCAACCAATGCCTCCCCAACACAAATATCAGCTGGAGCATCATCTATTTGTTGTCCACTGGTCTTCTGTAATCTGTTTTAAAGAATGTCCTAATGTTACTTTGGAGTATTTTACATCTATGCATTTGGCAGACACTTTGCTCCAGTGCAACATACGACGTACAACACTTTGTTTCAATAGTCCACTTTAGACATTCTACTAAAGTAGCTTTGCGACAACATGTCAACTAACTCTCATTAGAGTATTAGTAAACTGTCTGGAAATATCTGCTTACACTCTATTTTGATGCTCCCCCAACAGACATTCTACAGACTATATGTAACTTGGCAACTACAAGTCAACTTATTCTACTAACCCGAACCCTAACACCTAACCATAACCTAACAGTCTACTGACAGTCTACTACAGCCTACTAATGCTCTAATGAGAGTTAGATGACATGTAGTTGCAAAGTAGTAGAATGTCTAAAGTGGACTATCGAAATAAAGTGGAACCATGCATTTTTATTAAATTAGTGCATTCCCTGGGAATCGAACCCATGAACCTGGCTTCGCTAGCACTATGTGCTACTGTTTGAACTGCAGGAAGGTTATTTATATTATTAATATTTTTCATATCACATCATGTTAGTGTTGGTCTTCCAGATGCACTCAAAAAACATTATTTAAGATTTCTGTATTTGAAGGGCATATCAAATTTCCATTCATTTGGATTATACAGTTAAACTTACAAACTTAATGTGCATATGCATATTTGTCATACAAACATAAATGAAACGGGTAGGATTTTTGTAATAGCACTAACTTAATGTGTTTTAAATACACAGTAACCTGGTTAATTTATCATCAATAGATCCAATTTATTTCAGTCTCAGAAATTTTAACGAACTGAACATTATGTTCCACAGCTAGCCATGTTCATACTTTTCAACATAATAAATGTAATTGTTTTTGCTATAAACAGGTTTATGCTGATTCTATGGACCTGAATAAATGCATTTTGAAAATATGATTATGTAAATAAAATCAAACAGATGCAAATTGTTAATAATACATGGTTTTTGAGTGCAGAAATCTTCCCTGTTTCATTTATGCATGACTGACAGATAAGCATCACATTAAGTTTATAAGGTTGTTTATGTTAAAACTGCAATTCAAATGGATTGAAATTGATATGCAATTCAAATACACAAATCTTAATTTCAGTCCTAAATATTTGGATGTTTGGATTGAAAATCATTTTTTTGTATTGTTTAAAAATTCTTAAACTTTTTTTTTCAGCAAAATTGATTCTCATTTTTTTAAGTTTTGTCTTTTTATCATGGTCTTTTACTTTGTAATTTCTTTAACTTCTGGATATGACTTCTCTTAGTATTCCCATAGATTGCTGCAGGGTTTTTGTATTTTTGTAGGCAAAAAACGACTCGGTTACTAACGTAACCTCGGTTCCCTGAGAGGAGGGAACGAGTATTGCGTAAGTAGCTTACGCTATGGGAAAACTCAGTTTCTCGAGAACTATTGAAGTCTTTATGTAAGACGCATTGCAGCCGCACAGCAGACAGCAATGAGCGAGGCAGCTCGGTCATTGGCTGTGCTGCGGCAACTTGTTCGAACCAATGACGGGGCGACTGAACGCGCGACCAATGAGCGCGCTTCGCGCCCGCGCGCTCAGAGCCCACCAAGATGGGCGTGGCTAAGGCTATATATAGGCGCCCCGTCATGAGAGTTCTTTAGGTTCAATCGACTGAAGCGAACTGACCAAGCACAAGCACGGCAGCTTACGCAATACTCGTTCCCTCCTCTCAGGGAAACGAGGTTACGTTAGTAACCGAGTCGTTCCCTTTCGAGAGGTCTCTCCTATTGCGTAAGTAGCTTACGCTATGGGAACACCATGCAAAACGCTGTGTGTGCTGACTTTGCTCTATAAAGCCAGAGGCAGATGCCTGAGCCTTAAAGCAAAGTGATTATTCAACGAGCCGGCCAACGGCAAGCTATAATGGATAATACAGAGCGCCTTTGCCCCAAGGTGGCCTATGGTGGGGCGCTCATTGTAAAACACAAGCACATTTCTATGTACTGATATTTCTATTTACTGATATGCATAAAAAACCCTCTAAGTCAGCCAGAGACGAACCTTATAAGGGAAGAGATAATGCGCAGCATATACATACTCCAGTCCATACTACAGTCAGGCTGATAGAATTTTGGAATGTAATGAAGGGACCTGTAGGTTATAAAACCTGATAAATGTCGAAGGCGAGGCCCAGCCTGCCGCCGCACAAATATCCTCAATGGGTATCCCCCTCGACCACGCCCACGAGGAGGCCATGCTCCTCGTAGAGTGAGCTCTGACGCCTAAGGAGCATTGAAGGCCCTTGGCTTCATAAGCCAGCGCTATAGCATCCACTATCCAGCGCGATATTCTTCGCTTTGAAACAGCGAGACCTTTAGTGCGGCCACCAAAGCATACGAATAATTGTTCCTTCTGTCTGAACGGGGCAGAATGTTCCAAGTATACTCTGAGCGCCCTGACCAGGCAGAGTAAATTAGCGTCGCTTTCGTCTGCTTGAGACGATAGCGCTGCCAGAGATATCACCTGTACTCTGAAGGGTGTGGAGAGCACTTTAGGAATATACCCGTGCTTTGGCCTAAGGACAACTCTGCAGTCGTTAGGTCCAAATACATGACAATAGGCACACAATCTACATTTATGGGGCGTCCAGCTTGAGCTGGGGAAGTATTCGGCACTGTTTGGAAAGTAGTGGTATGTGGGAATGCGCACTTTAGTGTGGACACGTGATCCCTTAGTGACACAGGCAGAAAATGACTCTTTTTGTTATTTCTGTGTGTCGCCGTTAAAACGGCGTTTGATTGCAGGTGAGCGAGTACTGTGACTGGCCCCTTGACTGCTGTACAGACATTTCCAGCCGCCTGTAAGGGGACTGGGTAATGTTTTACACATTTTGGAGAGAGTGGTCCGGCTTTTGCGAGACACGCACTCTCTCTTTTTCTTCCTATGGCTTGGAAGACTTACGAGGCTCCGGGTTCAGCACGATCTTGGGCCGAGGTCCCCGTCGCTCAGGCGGCTGCTTCCGGTTAGCGGAACGCGCGCGGCGTCGAGCGTCCGTCTCAGGTCTGGGCTGGGAGACGGGAGGCACCGCCCTGGCTCGCTGCTGCTGCTGAGGTGGTCTCTGGCGGCTCTGTGACGAGCTAGAGCGCTTGGGCAGGAAGTGAAGCATAGCCTGTGAATCCTTCCGAGCTTCAGTGAAGCGTTCAGCGAACTCTCTTACCGCCGGTCCGAACAGGCCCTTGGAGCTATAGGCGCGTCTAGGAATGGCGCCTTATCCGCGTCCTTCATTTCTGTTAGCGTAAGCCACAGATGGCGTTTAAGGACAGTCAGGTTAGCCATGGCCCGGCCGATGGATTGGGCGGTGGCCTTTGTGGCTCGCAGGGCTACATCAGTGGCGCTGCGCAGGTCCTTGAAAGCCTCAGGTTCAGGTCCAGACTTGTCCATGGTGCAGAGAAGTTTGGCCTGATAAACTTGCAAAACCGCCATGGAATGAAGTGCTGACGCAGCTTGGCCGGCGGCGGCGTATGTGCGACCGGCGAGAGCTGAGGTAGATCGGCAGGGCTTCGAGGGATGAGAAGCTTTGGCTTTCCATCCAGCGGTGGAGGGTGGGCACAGATGGTTGGCCACAGACTCCTCGAGGGGTGGGGTTCCCTCGTAGCCTCTTTCTCTCGCGCCGTCCACCGAGGAGAGCGAGGAAGAGAAGGACGGCTTCAGGCGAGCAGAGTGCGGGGCTTTCCACGACTTTGTGAGTTCGTCGTGAACTTCGGGGAAGAAAGGGGAGGGTCTCTGTCGAGGGGCCTGCCGGCGCCCCTGAAGGAACCACTCGTCCAGCCGGCTGAGGGCAGGTTCTTCCGGAGAAGACAAGTCGAGCCCGAAGGTCTTCCACGGCTTTGGACATGATGCGGACGATCTCTGAGTCCATGCTGGTGCCTGTGCTCGTGTCCACTAATGTCGACGGCGTGGGGTCGAAGGCCGAGCCCGGCCAGTCGTCGGATGCAGCATCAATGGAAAGACTGTCATCCTTTTCACCGTCGTCCACTGACGCACGGAACGAGACCCACCGCTCTGACGGAGGGGTGCTGGTCCGCCTGCGTGAATTGGACTGGCGGCGGGGAGTCCTCGGGTGGTGGTGAAGCTCTGGCGGCCTCCGTGAGCGGCGTTTCTTCTTGCGTGGCTCGAACAGAGGGGACGGCAGCATGGTGGTAGCAGGCTCGTTCGCGGCGAAGGCGGCGAGGCGAGCTCGCAGCTCGGTGAGGCCAAGGGAGTCACATTCGGGGCATCCGCCTCGAGTGAGAGCAGCTTCTGCGTGGTCGGGTCCCAGGCAGCGAGTGCAGATAATGTGACGGCCCCCGTCAGGAAGAGGGCCTCTGCACGAGGCGCAGGTCGAAGGCATTTGAAACAACGCCTCGAATTTGCTCTTTCACTAAAAGACAAGCGTCGCAGAGGCAAACACTTGTAAAATAGCTTTTAGAAAAGGATATGATAGATGATGCACGCCGGATGGCGTAGCAGAGGGCTTTGAAGGCAGCTGAAGGCGCCGGCGTCCTCGTAGAAGTCCTGCTGTAGGCTTGTCGACGGCAGGCGAAAGACTCCAATAATCCAGAGGATTCAGCGAAGAGAAGGTCTTTGCTGAAGGAGATTAAATCTAAAGAACTCTCATGACGGGGCGCCTATATATAGCAAAGTGCCTTAGCCACGCCCATCTTGGCGGGTTCTGAGCGCGCGGGCGCGAAGCGCGCTCATTGGTCGCGCGTTCAGAGTCGCCCCGTCATTGGTTCGAGCAAGTTGCCGCAGCACAGCCAATGACCGAGCTGCCTCGCTCATTGCTGTCTGCTGTGCAGCTGCAATGTGTTTTACATAAAGACTTCAATATTTCTCGAGAAACTGAGTTTTCCCATAGCGTAAGCTACTTGCGCAATAGGAGAGACCTCTCGAAAGGGAACTGGAAGCGGGTTAGCATTTTATCGCTTCCAGTTCCATTGTCCTGAAGTCATTGAGTTTTTTTGAATGGGTTTTTGGTTGAATGCTTGAAAAAGGTCACAAGCGCTAGATATTTTCACGTTTTATTCTACAATATAAAACACATCAGTAATACCCTCTTATGATTTTTTCTTGTCTTGAAAAAGGCTACAGAGGTTGTCGGTGACATTAAACGTCATCAGCTGAACATGTAAACTTTCACAGCCTCGTTGTGCTTATATTCACCCTCTTGCAAACCATTATAACTGGAACCTCCAGGGAAAATGTTTTTAAACAAAGAATGAAAGAGTTGTGGGAAGCTTAGTGATGGTGACGTTGAAGTCTACTGAAGTTTGTTTATACTCTATGTTTAGCTTTTGATTTCTGTATTCTGTACTTATGATTCAAAATTCAAAAAGTTGTGTTCATTTGTGAAGATTATTACGATGAAAAAAAACGTAAGAATCACAATCTTTTTGTTAGTCACAGACCTTATTTTCTGCAATAATGCAAAACCAATGGAAAAATCCTATTTGTTTTTTTCTTGAAGGAACCAGGTTGATGCGAACTTCTAGCTTGGCCTACAAAAATACATCATCACTGCAGCGCTCTATTCATCTCCATGGCATGTTGCTCGGCCGGTGGAAGTAAGTGATTAAATATCTGCCATGCTCTATTTTCTCATGTTTTTTTTTTTTTTTTTTGACCACAGTAATTTTATAATGAATTTCATGCTGTTAAGATTCATATCCCAAAAATATTGGACACTGGTAATAATGCATGCAAGACATTTAATTACTTGAGTAATTTTGAACAGCGTCAATAGAAAGATGCCTTTTATACCATATGGTGTAGTTCTGCACCAGCGGGGGCCAAACGGGGCCTTGACCCCTTGGTTTTGTTCTTGGTTCGTTACCCTAGTTGAATACAGGGGTTCTTGTTTTGTTCATTAGTGTGTGTATCCTGAATAAAATACTAACATAGGCCTACAGCTTACTGCATAAATGCTAAATGTTTCAAAACAGTAGGATGCTATATTGTTGTCATATCATTGCAGAAATTACAATTGTTGTTTTGCATTAATCAAATTTTATGTAACAAAAAAGTCATGAAATCAAAATGGATGGTTTTTAATGGTTTATTTCAGTATTTATTAAAAATGATTTATCCTTGTACGTTAATATATTTTTTAATTCACGTGCCCTCATAATCTTTAATCATAATAACTTCCCTTTCCTCTTGCGGCGACTTCTCTTTTCTGATGATGTGTTTACTGGTGTGAAGGCGGGATTAAATTGTCATTCACATGAGATTGGCCAATAGCGAACCACAACCATTCAACCATCCAATCAATTCCCAACAGACAAAATCAAGTCCCGCCCTACATTTGTTCTTGTTCAAGTAGCTGTTTCATTTAGATATACATTATATCATAAAGATTTCCATTCCAATTTCCATTTCATGTTGACTAACTTTTAGCAGTCCAATCAAATGAGCGCTGCACAATATATTGTCTGTAATTAATATACACAGATGGAACAGATCTCAAACTAGTTAAAGCAGCTTTCTTGTGAAGTTTCTTCACCACAATCTTGCTGCATAAGCTGTTGAAGCAGCCAGGTGGGGGCAAACCAGCGCACCAGTGTCCCGTACACAACATATGGTGGTCTTTTCAGCAGGGAGAACCTCTATATTAGCTTGATTATACACGTCTACACCTGCACAATAGAGAACAGTGCTGTTATGGATCTCATACGTCCTTTAACAAAGTCTGTGTTGTGCTTTCTGGTGGCAAAGGGGTTTCTTTTATTTTCAGTCAGACACACACACACACACACACACACACACACACACACACACACACACACACACACACACACACACACACACACACACACACACACACACACACACACACACACACACACACACACACACACAATCGCACATAATGGCAAAGAGCCTCATGCTTACACTGAGACACTGACCTTGACAAAAAAAAAAGAGCTCACTTCAGCAGTTTTATTTTGCTTCTCTCCCCGAGTCTCTCATGATCTGGAGTGCAGCTCATCTCCACACCTCTGCTCTCTTCTCTCCCTCCACATCTGTTTGTTGTTCTTTACATCCTCCTGACGCACAAGCGCAAAAACTCTGCTGTGTTAACTCTGCACTGCATTTTGCATCGCTGTGCGGCACTGGATTAAAACCACGTTATCATGTTTGGCCAGTTTTAAAATGGACAATGAATCACTTTTACTGTTTTAGTTACTCATCCTGAACATACATGCTGTTATTTGTTCTGTGGAACACAAACAATAATGGTTGAAGAACCTTCAGACAACTTTTATCCATACAGCAAGCTGCAAAAAGGACCAACAAGTATAAATGTGGCCCCTAAAACGTGTGCACTATATTGCTTTACTGTTCAAGTCTTTTAAACCATACAATAGCTTTATGTAATAAAAAAGGCCATATTTTAACCCTTAAACGCATACCTCGGGTCTTTAGTGATCCGACACGTCATTCCCTACCCTCTTCCCCATTCATTTTTTTTAAGTTAAACATCAACCTTCTTAGTATTCCTCAATCAATTCATTATAAACAATATAACAAGGAAAAAATAATAAAACTATAAAATATAAAAGAATGAGTGTTTCCCATGCTTCAACAGCATCTGTTTTTGTAACAATATGAGGGTAAGAAGTTTTATTCTCTAGGTCTTCTCCAGAAGTTAGCTGAAGACCTGCAGACACCAGCATGCGTATGCGATCACAAACAAATGCAAATCTAACAAAGCGCCCTCATCACTCGAATACTTAACTCACTCACCACTTTAATGAACCCAAAAGTGCTTCCGGGAGGCCAATTTAATATTTGACTTCCTAAAAAAACGAACAACAAATACCGCTCACTGCCCTGAGCGCTTTCAGAGTACGCAGCCAAGGGTTTGCCGGCAGTCGGATATGAACGATGGAAAGGTTTAGTGAGTTGTAATTAAGAGCTGGCTAGCTAGTGACTTGCAGAGCTGAGATAAGAGTTTCTGAAGCGCACTGGGTGTAATTAAGTCTATTTGCTGCCGCTACACTGAAAGCCTGCAGCCTGTAAATACAACGCATCACACTCAACTTTCCCTGTGGTGCTAGAAAGCGGAACCAACGGGAACAAACTAAGATTTGGAATTTGCAACAGAAATGTTTGGATTTCATATCGTGGAAGTAATACGGTAACCATTTAGCATCATGGTGAAGGCATATCAAAATACATTGTAGACCTACTACCATCACTGTACCATAGTAAGTAGTTTTTCTCATCTTTACAAATGTTTTCTATGTTTACCACTGTAACTATGTTATACTGACCATATGTCTCAATCACCCCTAATTCACCCTACTAAATTTAATTTCAAACATCATAAAACATAGCACTGTGATGTTATAACATGGCACAGTGATGTATCAGATGGTACTAAGTACCATGATACTTTGCTAATACTATGGCACTTTACTTTATGACCATAAAGTATTTACATTGTACTCCAAGTTACTTTAGCTTTTTCCTATTTTCACCATTTATATTTATTTGCCTCCCATATATATATACACAGTTGTGGTCAGAATAATGGCACCCCTAGTAAATATGATCAAAGATGGCTGTAAAAAAAGTCTTCATTGTTTATCCTTTTGATCTTTTATTGAAGTAAAATAATTGAAAGTGGGGGGAAACTCACATTATGAAATAAACGTTTTTCTGCAATGCAGTAAATTATCTCTGAAGTATATTCCCATTATTATTTAATTTTTTTAGCACACCAGGGTGAAATTGTCCAGCCATGACTTCCTGTTCAACAGCAGTATAAATATGAAACACAAAGAATATAGTTCTGATGTGCAGCAAAAGATTGTTGAGCTTCACAAAATAGAAAGTGATAGAACATAGCTAAAGCATTGAAAATCCCAATTTCCACAATCAGTGCAATAATTAAGAAGTTCCAATCAACTAAAGATGTTGCGAATCTGTCAGAAAGAGGACATGTATTTATATCGTCCTAATGCACGGTGAGGTGGACAGTTCGAATGGCCGAAGACTCTCCAAGGATCACAGATGGAGCAGAGATTATTTGAGTCTTGGGGACAGAAAGCCTCAAACAGCCAGATGAAACTAAAAAGAGCTTTTTGCCAGCAAAAAGTGGTGAAATATGCTGCTGGATCTTTAATGTCGTGAGCCTATTTTTTTTGCTGGAGGTCCTGGACATCTTGTTCAGATACATGGTTTCATGAATTCTAGTAGAAGAAGCAGATCTGGGAATCTGAAGGATCTGGAGAGATTCTGTATGAATGGTCTCTGATCTCTTGTCAGGTGTTCTCCAAACTCATCAGGCATTATAGGAGAAAACTCAGAGCTGTTATCTTGACAAAATTAGGTTGCAGAAAGTATTAAATAAAAGGGTGCCAATAATTATGGCCAATGTGTTTTGGAGAAAGACATTTATTTCACGATGTGATTTCCCCCCCACTTTCAATTATTTAACTTCAATGAAAGGTTAGATTTTTGCGAATTTGTTTATTTGATCTATACAGTGCAAGTGATCTGTGTTTTTTCCTGTAGCGTTACTGTGCAAAAACTGTTACATTTTCAAAAGGATGATCTGTATGTGAAATATGAGGCCAAGTGTTTAAGCATTGATTCATTTCTACTTTATACTAAAATACAACTCTGAAGCACCTGACAAGTTGTGATTGTCAGGCAGACCTTTAATGAAAATGATTGGTATTCACATAAACACAAACACACAAATCACCAGTGGAGGCAGGCAGCCTTTAAACTGATGGCAATTTGCCTTTTACACACCAGAGATTTATTGAATCTGCAAGGCTGAAAAACACACACACACAGGAAGAAAAGAACCAGCAGGGGTTAAAATCAATCCACAGATTAAAGTGAGCCGAAAGCAAGAAAGTGAGTGGGAAAAAAGTTTTTCTCAAGTAAGTTTAACTCCACATAATAGCACTGGAAATTCTCCAGCTCTCAGCAGAGTCCTTTACCCGGTGACTCTGCATCTTATTTCTGGAGCAACAATAAATCAGCTCTCATTCAGCATTTCACCCCAGTAGCTCTAATTCATTAGTCTACTTTCTTGTTTCACATCAATACCCACAGTTCATTATCTTCCCCTGGCTGGTCTACATTAGGCAATAGAACGCTAAGGACCCAGAGTGCAGCATGGAGGAAATTGATGCTACACATATACAGCCTTTAAACGGAACAACCCGTACTTGTGTAGGACATGTCAAGGAATTAGCTTTCATTGTAATTTGTGCTTCGGAAATAAAAGATTCCCCGGAATCAAATCATTCCGGAGGGGAAGGGCTCGATCAGATTGCAATTTGATCAAAACGCAGAAAATATGATTTGAAATAAGCAATAATTCAGAGACTGAGGCACATGAATTGCTTATGTGCATTCTGCAGATTAAAAAAGATGAAAATCTGTCACCCAGCCCTGCATTATCATATAAATAACCAAGGAGACACAAGTGAATATGATCAATAAAGAGTGCATGTTTTGGGAGGTAGCAAAGGAGGAAAGAAAGACTTAAACGGAGGCAGAATTGCATATTGATTCTCAGTAATCATTTACAATCATATTAAATCGTCATGGAAACAAACAGGACAACTGTTGGGGCATTTGCAGAGAAATCATCTATTTGCATAAGCAAAACCATTTCTCTTGTGACAAACACACAGCTTATGAATACACAGATGGATTTGGACTGCAACCAGCTCCTTGTTTCAGTTGCATCAGCGGATGCATTCCATCATCCTGAAAGGGTGTTTTAACTAGGTGATTGGATGGCCTTTCCAGGTTGGAGCGCAGGTCTGCAGAGCATGTTTACAGGGGCTGGATCCTCCTCCTCGACAGACCCTCATAAAAACCATAATCCTTTATACTGACAGGGCATTTTGCTGCAGGCCTGACAAATATCTCCCCAATCCATAAAATGCCTGTGCAGGTTTTTCCAGCTGGTACAACAGAAAAGGTCTGTAAACCTGCAGTGCTCCTCGATGCAGCGTTTCGACAGAAAGCTGCTTGATGTTTAAACCCTTATCTTGCAGCATTTCAAATGTCATTGGATGGCATGTAATCTCAGGAGGGCGCATGCTATTTTGTGAATATTCTATTATTTCTTTGTTTGATGTTGTTGGGCTAACAATTTAATGCGATATGTATTATGAATGAAATAGTTTCACCTAAACGTGACCTGCAGAAGCAATCTGAGCAAACCTCCGGACTGAAACAGCGGCCCGGATCAATGTTTTGCCGTAAACGCAGGAAAATCCCACTGAGTAGATGTGTGAAATGCTGGGTGTTTTTCAAGCTAAATCGCATCTCCTGTGGAGCGTATTAATCAGACTGTTTACCGGCATCGTTCATGCAGTTGATGAAGGAGACAATAGGATGCAGCTCAATTTACAGCTAATTACAGTTTTAATGTGTGTTATTAAATACATTGCCATGTCCCAATTAGTAGAAGCTGGGCTCATACATCACACTAATTGATATCTAGCCAGTGCCGCACTAGTGTCTATATTGCAGGAGAATTCCCAGAGTAGCACACATGGCCGCTGAGTGAATGTGTGAACGGAATTATTGTCATGTTTTTATGTGTACCACGGAAGCAAGGAACTACAGAGCAAAAATAATGACTTTTCTTCTTTAAATCAACACACATACAGAATAGCTGTTTACTAGCTTTAGGAAATCGTGGTATTGGGGAGATACATCTTAAAACACTGTAAAAGAAATCTGTTAAATGTGCAGAACACAACTTGCAGTCAGAAATTGACTGTTTGAAAAACAAAACACAGTAACAACATGAAGGCAGTTATGTTACTTTAAATGGTAAACTGAAATATAGTTGGCCTTACACTGTCTTTGCATTAACCAGGAATAGTGAACATGTGGACAGCTCACAGTGTTATAGAAAAAAAACACCAGGTTAACAAACATTACACTAAAGTAATGCAATAAAAACATTTAAAAACAAAACGCATCACACAAACCCCCCTTATTTACATAACTGATAACAAATAAGAGACAGACACTGTGAAGACTACCACGGCGGGGCAAACAGTGCAGGAGAGCTCCAGGGTGGAGAAGACGGAGCAGGAGACCTCCAGGGCGGAGCAAACAGGGCAGGAGGCCTCCAGGTGGAGCAAACAGGGCAGGAGATCTCCAGGGCAGAACAGACGGAGCAGGAGACCTCCAGGGTGGAGCAAACAGGGCAGGAGACCACCAGGGCAGAGCGGATGGAGCAGGAGACCTCCAGGTGGAGCAAACAGGGCAGGAGACCTCAAGGGCGGAGCGGACGGGGCAGGAGACCTCCAGGTGGAGCAAACAGGGCAGGAGACCACCAGGGCAGAGCAGACAGAGCAGGAGACCTCCAGGTGGAGCAAACAGGGCAGGAGGTCACCAGGGTGGAACGGACGGAGCAGGAGACCAAAAGGGCGGAGCAGGAGACCCTCAGAAGCCAGCCAGGATGATGATGATGACTGTTACGTACGCCGTGCTACGTAGTTATGTTTTTGTATACGTTGCTGCGTATGTGTGTGTATCTGTGTACATTTATACTTGTTGGTTTTAGGTGTGGAATTTGATATGAGGCTCCGCCTGTCAAATCTGCTGACGTCAGGAACTGCGCCACCAATCGCCTGTCGCCGTGCGGTTTATGAATGGCTCTGACTACAATGGCGACAGTCGACACAGACTCTGGGGTTTGAGAGAGAGCCTGCACGCTCGGTGAAGACGAAGCTCTCGTTTGAGAGATCAGTCTGAGAGACTCATCAGTGTCTGGGGTTTGCTGCTCTTACGATCTGGCCGTGAGATCAGTTCTCTGTTTGTTTTGTTTTATTTTGTGTTTTTTTTTTCTCTTGAGATGTGCGTTCTTGTTATGCGCTTGTGGTGCACGATGAAATGTTTGTTGCTCACGACATTCTCATCTCAGCCTCCGTCCAACTCTTTGTAGACTGGCGGGAGAGGTTGTGATTCAGGTAAGCAGGTCGCGACCTACATTGTGCACACGCAGTTGTCATTGAGATGTATTAGACGCACTAGTTTAGGAGTGGTGCTATTTATGTATGTTTTGTTTGTTTAGTTAGGGTAGTTTAGTTATGGTGACTCGACGCTGAAGACGTTTCTTTCTACATCTTTTGTTGATAGTTATAGTTTTTTTTTTACTATAGTTAGAGGATTGCTTTTGTTTTTTTGGTTATATTTAGTTCTTTGATTTAAGCACCACTCGCTTGCTCCTTCCTCTCCACCAGATTGACTGTTGATCTTGATGATTTTTGCTACATTGTATTGCCTCATTACTTCATTACCTTATTACTTTATTACTTCCTTATTTCACTATTAATTCACGTTAATTGCAGTTAACAATTAATTGCAGTTGCAATTAAACCTTTTTTTTTGTTCAACTGAAGTTTGGGTTGTCTGTCTTCTCTTCCCATACGGTTACCCCCTGCTGTACTGACACACACGTAAATGCAAGATGTGTTCTGTCCAATATTATTCCTAGATGAGTATAATCTCCAACAAGGGACTTAACAATGACCCACAGAGGAACCAATGGAGGAAGAAGCCGTTGTGTAGTCCTGAGACCAACACACCGAGGTGATGGCCTTACCTAGGCAGAGTCCGATTGACTGAGAGACCATGAGACACAGAAGGACCAGGAGACCAAGGTGGAGCCAGATCCCGGAGGACTGAGGCAGAGTCTGACCAGGTTGAGCGAAGACTGACCAAGGTGGAGCCGGAGGGACGAAGGACCCCGATGGAGCCGGAAGGATGATGGTAGTAGGTGGAGCTGAGGAAGCGAGGAGCCAAGTTGGAGCCGACTGGTCGGCGGGCCGAGGTGGAGCTTTGGGCTCAAAGGTCTGAGGTAGAGGCAGGGGATCTGAAGACCGGGAGACTCCAGGCATTGTAACATCACTGGGCTGAGGAGCCGTACACAGGGCTCAAATGTCGCTCTAGGCAAAACACTGTTGTGCCGCCAACACTTCACACTCACAGTTAAACACGATCTTTGAGATGCATGTGAAAGACTGGAGATTTTGCTAATTGATAAAATTAGACTAAAATAAAAGCATGTTTTCTCTTTTTTTAAGACTGGGGTGCGGGAGTGGCACTACTAGGTAGAATGAAGGAAAGTTAATAAAAAAATGCAATAATTCCAAACTAATGTCCAATAGGGTTGGGCGGGACCATCAGCAACGATGGAGAATCGGCGCTGTGCGAAACTATTTTTATATTACATTTTAGAACTATTATCAAGTGTCAAAAGATTTTTTGTATGTTACATCTGGATCTATTTATTGATTTTTCTGAAACATATAACATGCCTTTAACAAGCCAGCTTGTTAAAATTCCCCACTTCTGATGCGTTATTTTTTTTACATTGACACCTGCTGTTTATGTGTTAAATATTTGTTAAGGTCCCCACAGAGTGTTGATAATAAATTATCACCAACAGTCTCCATCTTCAGCCATTATGATGTCATAAGGCTGTGAGGAATGGGAGGTAAGAGAGGCCAGACGCTCTATCACCGAAGATAACACTACACAGCTGACGGACACTTGCGAATAAAGTGCCAGTGCCACTCTAAGACCACTTCGCCCACTGTGATTGTGTTCTCTGTTCATCACAGCAGAAGAAGATAGAGAGGGAACCAATCAATAGCCATTTCACATCTGCACCCTTGATGCAATCTTAATCAAAGGGCAGAACCCCTCTTTCACCTGTCATTCCTTCACTGACATCAGACCATCCTCTCACACACGGTCTGGTCCGTCTGTTGCCATGGTTGTGAGCGTGCTTGCAGCTTCTGCTGCACAAATACAAGCAGATATTAATACACTGACTAAAAACACAATCAGTAATGTTAAATGCTAATGTAAATACTAGCAAATAAGACAATGCATGAGATGAATGTCTGAAATAGTTTCAGGCTTAAAGTGAAAATCCTATAATCACCTTTTCTCATTGTGTCATTTGAACCTGATATTTGTGTTTTTATTTCTGTTAAACAAACTTAAAAAAAAAAAAAAGATTATCCAGGCTGAATCTCGTACAAACATGCTGCGTTTGCGATATATGCAAGAACCAATAAAGCAAACAAATCCCTCTCACACTAAGAAATGCAAACATATTTCACTCTAAATGCTCAATGAATGTGCCTTATTTGTGCTCATATATATAGTAAGAATATAGAGGCAAAAACTGAATGTGGATAGATGCTCAGAATATTTGGTCTTGGAAGAATTTCATGAGGAATGATCAATTGCTATTGAAATCTCAGTTGACTGAAGACGATGGTAACTGCACATCTGAGCCCAGTTTAAGACACCGCTGGAACTCCAGAGGGGACGAGAGATTTACATTCAAGTCTTTCTCAAAGAAACGTCTGAGGAGAAACTTCAGCAAAAGACTAATTTCATTGCAACAGTGGACATATTAATAAGATCTTATTTGTGACTTTCGTAGATAGGCAGGCAACAAACAAAAATGAATAAACAAATGATAGATAGAAACTAAAAATAGACAGAATAGATAGATAGATAGATAGATAGATAGATAGATAGATAGATAGATAGATAGATAGATAGATAGATAGATAGATAGAACAAATGAACGACAGATAGATAGGACAAAATAACAACAGATGGATAGATGGATAGATAGATCAAATTAACAGTGGATGGATGGATATTACAAATGAACAATGGACGATAAATAGAGATAGATATAACAAAAAAACAATGGATGGATATATAGATAGATGATACATAGAACAAATGAACAGTGGATGGATGGATATAAGAAATGAACAGTAGATGGATGGATGGATAGATAGATAGATAGATAGATAGATAGATAGATAGATAGATAGATAGAACAAATGAAAGGTGGATAGATAGATAGATAGATAGATAGATAGAACAAATGAAAGGTGGATAGATAGATAGATAGAACAAATGAAAGGTGGATAGATAGATAGATAGATAGATAGATAGATAGATAGATAGATAGATAGAACAAATGAAAGGTGGATAGATAGATAGATAGATAGATAGATAGATAGATAGATAGATAGATAGATAGATAGATAGATAGATAGATAGATAGATAGAACAAAAGAAGGGTGGATGGATAGATAGATAGATAGATAGCACAAAAGATGGGTGGATAGATAGATAGATAGACAGATAGATAGATAGATAGATAGAACAAATGAAAGGTGGAAAGATAGATAGATAGATAGATAGATAGATAGAACAAAAGAAGGGTGGATGGATAGATAGATAGATAGCACAAAAGAAGGGTGGATAGATAGATAGATAGATAGATAGATAGAACAAATGAAAGGTGGATAGATAGATAGATAGATAGATAGATAGATAGATAGATAGACAGATAGATAGATAGATAGATAGATAGATAGATAGATAGATAGATAGATAGAACAAAAGAAGGGTGGATGGATAGATAGATAGATAGCACAAAAGAAGGGTGGATAGATAGATAGATAGATAGATAGATAGATAGATAGATAGATAGAGAGATAGATAGATAGATAGAGAGATAGATAGATAGATAGATAGATATAGATAGATAGATAGAACAAATGAAAGGTGGATAGATTGATAGATAGATAGATAGATAGATAGATAGAAGAAAAGAAGGGTGGATAGATAGATAGATAGATAGATAGATAGATAGATAGATAGATAGATAGATAGATAGATAGATAGATAGATAGAAGAAAAGAAGGGTGGATAGATAGATAGATAGATAGATAGATAGATAGATAGATAGATAGATAGATAGATAGATAGATAGATAGATAGACAGATAGACAGATAGACAGATAGATAGAACAAATGAAGTGATGGCATCATAACCAACACAAACTCTGCGCCTGAGTTTAATTGACCCTTCATGAATGTAGTAATCAGCATAGTGACATAAAAGCTTGTGTTGGAGTGGCTGCCCTCGACCCGACCCCAGCGCACCCAGAACTTAATCAAACGTATATTAGCACACACAGGCTCTCCAAAATCAACAGTGGAGGCTTCTCCTTTGATTCCCTGACACCGTTAGACGGGAGACAGAGTAAGCCGTTGACTCGTGTTGGGAGAGGCATTTCTGCAGCGAGTCAATCCAGGCTCTTCAAAGAACTGCATTAGCTTTGAGCTTCTCCACAGCACAATGAAAGCAATTCAGGAATGCTGCTGTTAAAGGAAACCGGCTCACCTGGGACCGAGCACACGGGAGTCCGCCGTCCCAATTTCCCCGGCTAATAGCTTTTGGTATTGGAAGTTAATTCTGTGTTGGAATTAAATTATAAAGCATGTCAAAACAAATTAGCGTCCAGTGACGAGCAGGTGCTTTTGTTGACAGGCTGAGGGAATTTGTAATCTAGTGTAAAAGCCCTTAAAATGCATTAGTATTGTGGTCCCCGGAATAACACCAATCCTCCGGTTTGTCCTCCTCCTGTCCTCTGTACCTCAGGATCCACACTGGTCTAAAGGCATCTGTACACAGTGCAGCCTTTCACTTTGCTGTTGTTGTTGTTGAATAATTTACTAATTCATGGTTGTTTTATTTATAATTTCTATATTTCTATAGTATATATATATATATATATATATATATATATATATATATATATATATATATATATATATATATATATATATATAAACATAATTCTGCTATTTTAATTTGTGTGTAAATGCATTTCTGTGTCGAAGCAGTCTGTCTAAATTATAAATATGGCATTTTTCATCATATTCATTCTTGCGTAGTCAGACTTTTGACATGCAGCATGAAGTCTGGTCCTCATTGCAGTTTATTGTGGGTTTAGTCTTCCTCTACTGAAGGACTGGCGTAACAGCTTGCCGCTATTGATTAAGCCTGTGGGACAGCAAGAACAGATTAAGGCTTAAGGTTCTATTCAGTGAGCCAGACCCTCCAATGGCTCCTTTCTAATATAGATTTATTATTTGCAATGAGAAATTAGCTGGTGCTTCCTTTCCTGATGAAAAGTGATTCGGCTGTTCAAAGAAACACTTCACCTAGAAATAAAAAATAAATGTTGTCATTTACAGTGACACAATGTTTTAAAAGAGTTTTTTCAAGACATAGTCTTTCAGGCTCTAAAAAGGACAGAAAACATTAAACTAGTCAATGTAACTTATCACTATATTGCACGAAAGACAGATAGACAGACAGATAGATAGATGATATATAGATAGATATATAGATAGATAGATAGATAGATGATAAATATATAGATGGAAAGATAGATAGAAAGATAGATAGATAGATAGATAGATAGATGAAAGATAGACAAATAGATAGATGATAAATAGATAGATAGAAAGATAGACAAATAGATGATAGATAGATGAGGGCTTGAGGATGTGGGCGAGAGAGAGAGTATATAATGCTTTTGAAAGAAGTCTTCAAACTCTTCAAGGAGTCACAGAGCTAAAGATTCTCTCTCTCTCTCTCTCTCTCTCTCTCTCTCTCTCTCTCTCTCTCTCTCTCTCTCTCTCTCTCTCTCTCTCTCTCTCTCTCTCTCTCTCTCTCTCTCTCTCTCTCTCTCTCTCTCTCTCTCTCTCTCTCTCTCTCTCTCTCTCTCTCTCTCTCTCTCTCTCTCTCTCTCTCTCTCCCTCTCTCTCTCTCTCTCTCTCTCTCTCATCTACTCTGGCTCCCTGATGAAGGTCACAACGAGTCCTTTCCTCGTATCATATCCTCTGTGTCGGAGTCGGCAGCTTCCCGTGCATACTAAACACAGCCTTACTTTAAGAGGGGGTACGGAGGGGGGCTGGGGTCACCAGGTCACCATTTGCTCTTTAATTACGCCAACCAAAAAGGCTGATGGTGGAAGGTAAAAATAGTCTAATGAAGCTTGGCAGACAGGAAGTAACTATCAGCCTGATGGAATCTGCTCTTTGTGGCTCATCACTGTTGGATGAATTTAAGAGGACTAATGAGGATGTTTAGGGGACAGAATAATCCGGGAAGGTTGGGAACAAACTGAGAGCAAAGTATGGATACTTTTTAGTTGTGTTTAGTTTAAGTTTAGTCTCTTTTAACTTTCTTTTTTGACCAAAAAGATAAATCATTTCTGCATCTGGTATATTTACACTAGCACTAGTGGAATGCTGCTATTTTGCAATTTTGTTATTTAACACCTTTTCTTTTATCTTTCTTTTATCCTTTCTTCTATGGATTTCATATGATTTGAGCATGATTTGACAATGTTCCAAAAAGAATCTTCGATGGAAGTTGTACAGTAAAAAAAGTTAATTTACTACTTTATACATATATATTTTTTACATTTTATGTCATGTTTAAAATTTGATTGTGAATCCCAATTTTCTATGCAGTCTCAGACTTTTGATCCCTCCTGAATATAAGCCGGAATACATTTGCCTGCTCACTCTAAGCTGTGAATCTCACGGCACATCTCAGGGGTCAGAGTTCAAACACAGTGAAGAGATTTACATACATGTTATCATTCGGCAAACATTCACGAACTCAGTACAAGACAAGAAATAGTTTTAAGGGATAATTCAGCCAAAACGGAACATTCTGAATATATAACTCACCCTCACATTAACCTGTATTATTTGATTTCATACATGGATTACAAAATAAGCAACAAGTTTAGCCTAAAGGAATATTCTGGGTTCATTACAAGTTCAGTTCAAGCATTTGTTTACCAGCAACAATGTTCTACGGAATCAAGCCACAACACAACAAAATCAAGCCACAACACAACAAAATCAAGCCACAACACAACAAAATCAAGCCACAACACAACAAAATCAAGCCACAACACAACAGAATCAAGCCACAACACAATGAAATCAAGCCACAACACAATGAAATCAAGCCACAACACAAAAAAAATCAAGCCACAACTCAACGAAATCAAGCCACAACACAATGAAATCAAGCCACAACACAACAAAATCAAGCCACAACACAATGAAATCAAGCCACAACACAACAAAATCAAGCCACAACACAACGAAATCAAGCCACAACACAACGAAATCAAGCCACAACACAAAAAAAATCAAGCCACAACTCAACGAAATCAAGCCACAACACAATGAAATCAAGCCACAACACAATGAAATCAAGCCACAACACAACAAAATCAAGCCACAACACAAAAAAATCGAGCCACAACACAATGAAATCAAGCCACAACACAATGAAATCAAGCCACAACACAACAAAATCAAGCAACAACACAACGAAATCAAGCCACAACACAACGAAATCAAGCCACAAAAAAAAAAAATCAAGCCACAACTCAACGAAATCAAGCCACAACACAATGAAATCAAGCCACAACACAATGAAATCAAGCCACAACACAACAAAATCAAGCCACAACACAACAAAATCAAGCCACAACACAGTGAAATCAAGCCACAACACAATGAAATCAAGCCACAACACAACAAAATCAAGCCACAACACAACAAAATCAAGCCACAACACAATGAAATCAAGCCACAACACAATGAAATCAAGCCACAACACAACGAAATCAAGCCACAACACAACAAAATTAAGCCACAACACAATGAAATCAAGCCACAACACAATGAAATCAAGCCACAACACAATGAAATCAAGCCCCAATGAAATCAAGCCACAACACAATGAAATCAAGCCACAACACAAAAAAAATCAAGCCACAACACAACGAAATCAAGCCACAACACAATGAAATCAAGCCACAACACAATGAAATCAAGCCACAACACAACAAAATCAAGCCACAACACAACAAAATCAAGCCACAACACAATGAAATCAAGCCACAACACAATGAAATCAAGCCACAACACAGCGAAATCAAGCCACAACACAGCGAAATCAAGCCACAACACAAAAAAATCAAGCCACAACACAACAAAATCAAGCCACAACACAACAAAATCAAGCCATAACACAACGAAATCAAGCCACAACACAATGAAATCAAGCCACAACACACAAAAAAATCAAGCCACAACACAACGAAATCAAGCCACAACACAACGGAAACAAGCCACAACACAACATGCTCCCGACCATTAGAGGGCTCTCGGTGCGCGGTTAAGGGTTGTGGCTTTATTTTGTTGCGTTGTGGCATAAAAGCCACCATAAATCTACACAGACAGAACGCCTCTAAAAACGCTCTTGAGTTATGCAAAAGTAACCGTTTGAGCAACTTTCATCTGAGTCGAATGAAAGAACGCTAACAGTAGAGGACAGAAGTCAGTAAAATGCTGTGAAATTGTGAAGGTGTGACAGTCTCTCACCTGCTTCTTACTTATTTCCTTTCAACCACAGAAGTGCCGCGAGTGGGATTTATCGAGCCTCTGCATGGATCAGAATTCTCGTGAGAGAGAGGAGCCATTACGGTGCCAGTGTGTGAGGTGCTTCTGACTGATCCATTAAGGTTTGAACTCACACCATGATGTGAGATTTAATGAGACCGTCTCCATGTCATGGTCTGGGCCCTCCAGCGAAAGAACCTAGACGGGGATTAAAAAAGGAAATACAAAGCGCTAGAGGCAGAGACGTTCACATTCGAGATGCAAATCCTCGAAAAGCACAACCTCCCAATATCCGAAGTCTGTCGTCTATCTCTCTAGCGGTTCCACGTTTGTCTAAGATTTCCCTGTCTTAAAATCAGATCTGACAATATTTCCATTTAATACCACAGTCTCCTTCTCCAGCTGGCAGAAGTGCAGTAAATGAAAGAAAGGCTTCTCATAGTCACATTACACTTTATCTTTAAAGTGCCGTGAATGCCCAGATGGAAGAGATCTTGTATTTTGATTGAAATCATCTCATCTCGGCCCATCTGTTTGCTTCCAAGCTTCAACCTTCAGCATGTGTTGCCTTATGCTAGAAGGAAACTCAAAAAAGATTGTTGCAAAATAGTTCAGACTTCGTGTTTTGCCAAATTTGAATATTTAAACTGACTCAACAAGGTTGCATTTGGGAACATAAGAATCAAAACACATGGATATCTTGCGTCCAGGTTGTTGTTAATCCAGAACTTGGGTGCCATCTCCATGGACACTCTCGGATGAAAGCCCATCGAGTCATCTGCAGTGAGAACTTATCCATCTCACCCTCTCCCACTAACCAGCTGTCTAACCAACAGCATGAAGCCAGAATCATTCGCTTTGCTTTTTTTTCTCTTTTCGCAATGCACTACATTAAGTTTTTAGATGGAAACTTTGTCCCTACAGAAAAGGCCAGGAAATGAGAATTGTGTCCCTGAATAAACTACGAGAGAAACCGTGCAAATATCAGCATGGTGACAACATACCCTTTCTCTCCGAGCAATCCATTTCTATAGCTTAGATGTCTGATTTGGATAGCTATAGGGAGCATTTCAAAGCCTTAAGAAAAAAAACGAACAACAAATGCATGTGGAAGTACATTCTGACTGCTATTGTAATGCCCTTGACCACTGTTTTTTACCAACTGCTGTCTAGTACACCTGCCCGCTGCTCTGCCAGTCTGTTTGGCAGATTTTCCAATTGTTTACATGCATGCAAATCAGTTTTTTATGCATCCCAAATAACCTTTTGTTCACTCATAATCACACAACATCAATAACTGTCACCTGAAGCTTGAAGAAACAACTCTCTTACAGCACATCAACTTTAAGACTGTTATTTTGTCCGGAATTATTTATTTATTTGGAACTTTTATAGTTTTTTTCTGGCACTCTTTATTAGGTTCATCAAATTTCTCAGGAGAATCTCGCTTTGAGAGACACGGTATTACTGATATTCGCACTCATCCATCATTTTGGCTTGACAACGTGAAAACACAGAGACCTTGAAAGTAATTGCTCAATAATGTAGTTACAGCTGCCTAATGTGAGGGACTCAAAACTGAAGCTCTGATGAAGGTTTTAATCACAGGCGAAGGGAGCTCTGCTCACAGACTGACCTGCCTTTGGGGTCTCCAAACATTAGACGGGATGGAGTGTCTCTCTATATTGTCAGATGAGGTGAGTGGCAGCGCATTGGAAACGACTGGCGTCCCTCCCAGTCCCTTTGGACGTGACCCCACTCCTACCGCGGTCAGCCTTGGTAAATGCATGGCGTGGGTGATTGGAGCACAAAGGTCGGTTTAATTCTGTGTGGATCGCTTGGTCCTGCCAATGAATGACAAGTCGGTGTTCCTAAATGCCAAGTATCTTTAAATGGGTTGACCGTTTGACAAATAAACAACTTCATATTGCGGACAAAGATATGTGGAAGTGTGAATGTTTGAATGGAGATTAAAACTTAAAACTTAAATGTCTGTTCATATTGCATGTTTGATTTAGGAGTCACGCTTCTAATTTCGGATCTCCACACCTATGATTAATTACCCTGCACACCCACCTCAAAAGTGAGGAGTTTGGAAATAAAACACCATGAAAAACACCAAAATAAAGAACACTAGACTGGTAACCTGTACTTTCAATGTATGAGAAAGGCCACCTTATTTAATATACATAATTATAGAAATTCCAGTTAATAAATCATTTTGATACTCATGACAGTTCCAAAGAAGACACAATTCAAAATCACTGTCAAATGTTGAAGCTGATATAGTACAATGATTACTGACACTCAGGAGTAACTAATATTCAGTGCAAGAATATGGAAAATTTTACATCACAGGCAATAAAACCCACTTAACTGTGGCAAAATACATGTATTGTGTATTAACAATAGCAATGTGATAAAAGACGCCAATGTTCTATAAATACTGACATATAATTTTGACACTAATATAGTTTACTAGAACAACTGTAGGGCATTTACACGGTTGCCAAGCAATGTAGCAACTTCTATCAAATTCAACTGATGTGAGGTCATGTGCCAATTTGAGCTATTTTACAATGGCTTGAAAGTGGTTCATCGAATCAGAATCTTTTTGGGGAAAATGGACAACTTCAATAAATGGATTACGAGGTCAATGAATGAATGAATAAATGAATGAATAAACATTTTTGAAAATAAATTGGATGAATTTTAATCCAGACTTAAATACTGAATGCAAATATGCTGGTGCACCTATTTCAGCTAGCCTATTTAACTGCATAAACATAAGTCAAAACTTGTCTTTCTGAAGAAAAAAAAACTATAACCTATACTTTGTTAACTAAAGCAATAAATCACACTTAATAAAACAACTTTAACTTCAGCAAAAACCCATAGGCCTGGTTTCACAGACAGGGTTTAGATTAAGCCAGGATTAGGCTTTAGGACATTTAAGTGGCTTTTATAAATGTGCCTTAGAAAAAAAAAACATTGTTGATGTACATCTTGAGACAAAACAATGGTACTGACATATTTTAAGATAGGTCAGTGCATGTTGCTTTCAGTTAAAACAGCTCAAACATGCATTTTAGTCTGGGACTAGGTTTAACCCTTAATTATCGTTAGACAGTACGTGTTCAATAAACTGTTACATGTCATTCAGTTCATTATCCGAACTGTTCATTGTACATCCGAACTACTGATGAAACTGGGTAGCCTAATAGATGGTCTTTTCTGCTAAATATTCGGCCTTACCTTTGTCGCGAGGTACACCAAAGGGAGGAATCACCGGGATGGAAGGCGCACAACGTTAGTTTGTAAACAAATAACTTCATATTAGCTGGAGCAGAGCGTTTGATTGGACACATCCATCTAGTGCAAGATGAGTCATCAATATTGCAGCTCTGTTTTTCCTTAAAGGGATAGTTCACCCAAAAATGAAAATTCTGTCAGTATTTACTCACCCTCATGTTGTTCCAACCCGTAAGACCTTCGTTCATCTTCGGAGCACAAATTAAGATATTTTTGATGAAATCTGAGAGCTGGATCCCTCCTCCATACTAGTCCATTGGCTTCTTAAGGGATCGAAACTTGCCGGCCTCGAAAAGTTATTAAAAACATCTTTAAAATAGTCCAAGTGACTACAGTGGCTCAATCTTAAGTTTATCAAGCGACGAGAATACTTTTTGTGCGCAAAAACAAACAATAAATTTATACTAACTCAGTAAGTAAATACTGACAGAATTTTAATTTTTGGTGAACTATCCCTTTAAGGTAAACTTTTTGGAGTAGACACTCGCATATTCTACATTTCTTCAGAGAGCAGGCGAGACATGAACCAAAAGCCATAAAACTCATATTTTGATTAGCTATATTGGTATGTTTAAATCCGAACTATCCTTTTTATTTAGATTGTTTTACAGCTTCGAGTTTACATCTTGTAGCCTATGACTGAGCTGTCACTAAAAATTCTTTATAATTGAGTGTACTTGTAAATTAATTGTAAAAAGGATGGAAGGATGAAAAGATATTCGGGATTTTATAATGCAGTGCTCGCAGTGCAATGGCTCAAAGTTCAGTGGCGCTGCGGTTCAGCTTTAGGACCCGGGGAGGCAGAGCGCAGTGACAGCGCGTGGACAGATCTGCTTTACCGCACACGCACCGCATCAGCAGCGCGTGAGAGCGCGGCAAAAAGACACTATCCACCGGTACACTCCGGTGCTCGACTCGCTCTTTTTCCCTGTGTGGCTGAACTGCCATAAACTAAAGCTCAGCTTGTTTCCCAGGGCATCTAAATAAATCCCAGCTGCTGACCATCCTTTGGAAAGTTACGCACGGCTCATTGGAGAGATGGAAGAGTAGTTGCACTTCTGTTCTTGGAATTATCAAGCATCGTCTGCGATCAGGGAAGTGGGTAAGATATTCATTATTGCGATTTAAAGCTTTACGCGCTGAAGCCTCTATGTCAACCAGCAGAAAGAATGTCGTGTATTTTGTGTGATTTTCCAAAATAAGTTTTATGCAAAGTGTCCAATTCAGCTCAAAGGGCTTTGTGCATGGACGAACTTCCTATTGGCCATGTAGTGCATGCAACAGAGAGACATTCTGGGCGAAAAAGTATATTCAGTATAAGCTTGTGAAGTGCTGTAATGTGTCAGGATTTAAAGTATGTACCAGCCTTTAGAAGGATGCTGATGGTCTCATGCTGGTTTCAAGACTGTTCCGAGTACAATTTCATTTTATTGAAAGAAAAGTGTGATTTTTTGTAATGGGAAATATTCCATGCAATAATTTGACCAAGTAAAATGTGATATATATATATATATATATATATATATATATATATATATTTGAAAGTCTTATAGCATCTACAGTGAAAGTGAACCACACAGTCTCTTTGGCCCTGAGATCAGAATTTTGCTTAGACTTGCATTGAGCAGAATGGACAGGGTGGACTGCTGAAACAGCGTACAATCACACAGCTTATTGGTGATCAGCCTTTTAACCCTCATGTTCTGTAATTTTTCACATCTTTTCCTCTAAACTAATTAAACCCCAACAGACAGACATTATTGAAGCTTTAGCTTGCAGTTTCACCATAGGCGTGGACTTTTCAGATAGTGACTGTGTAAAATGCTTGTTATTTGGGCTTCAATTCATTTGAATCCATTCGAAAACTCAATGCAATTTTGGTCTCTGGGAGTAAAATATTTAACTGTTTTTTAAATCATAAATTATGTTACTTATCATAAAATTATTAGTGTTAACCTGATATATAGATGTATTCAGATTTTTAAAAGCTATTTAAACAGCACATTGCACTCACAAAAGAGGGAGCTGACTCTGGTGCTGAAAGCATGCATGTGTTTAACTCAATAAGAGAAAGCCTGATTTGAGGTTGAAATCTTGTTTATAGTCAGTCCCTTTCAAGTTATAAGTTCGCAATCTGATACGTCAACCTATCTGCGAGCTATTAAAAGGGGCTTGGGGTCAGACAGAGCATGAGAACAGTCCTCATTGTGTGGAAGTGAGAGCCGTCCCTTGCTGAAAGTTTCAAAGAACAGCCAGGTGTGCTCGGAATACATAAATGTGTTTTTAACGGGTACCGTCCTTCATAAATGTATGAAATGGAGAATACTTCCATGAATTAATCATCTCTCTCAACGTGCCGCGTTTGTTTAATCCAGTGATTGTAATACAGTCTTTTGTACTGTGCTGCACTATGCCCAAGAGAAATCAACCCTTGTGGTTTTTCAATAAAGCTGAAAATTTTTCAAATTACAAAAAACGCATGACCTGGTACAGTTCATTGTATATGTAATCAAGCCTGAATTAAAATCGACTGCGAGAACGAGAAGACGTTGAGCGTCGCAGTTTGAGAGTCTTTTCTAATCACAGTGAATGAAAAGCATCTTCATCAAAGATCAACATTCATTTTCTTTGTAAGAGTATGAAACAATCCATGCTTTCAGGAAAAAAAAGAAAAAAAAGAAAAGTGGAACAGATGCCACCAAAGTGATTGTAAAGCCTCTCATGACATTTTCATGAGTGTGTATGTGTGAACCACGCAAGACATACGGTCTCTAAGGTATTTGGGCTGTCAATTTGATCTCATTTAGCATTGTTATGCAGCCAGGTGCTGTAATTTAAAATTCAGCGTTCCAACATACCTTCATTTGATGATAAAGTACTTTTTGGTGCCCTTTTTTTTTGGTGCCTCTCTAGGGGTCCTTTGGCAGCCCAGTAAAGTGTGACTAGTTTTAAGTCCTATGAATTGTATTACTCGTGGGTTTCGATTAAAAACTGAATTTGAGGGTTCTGAGGGAAGCAGGTGGACCAGTGGTCTGTAAAATACTATTTTCTTGCTTGTATCTGGATTCTTTAGGTGGCTGGACCCATGCGTGACCTCCGTAATGTCATGTGATTCACCTCAGTGAGTTCTTCACAGGCATGCCAATTTCTAGACAACGTTGCTCGATAGACAGTTCTGGACCAGAGCTAGATTGCCATCTCTTCTTCCATCTCATTTTTTTCTCTCTCTCTACTGTGTTCAAGTCCGCGGGAGCTCTGACAGGAAATGCGTGACGGAACAGACTTTGCTTGGTTGGTGGTGTTTGGAAATATAATTTTGTAATCTGACATACACTGCGTGGCCAAAAGGATGTGGACACCCTGTTATAATTGAACGGTTTCATCTTGGTCCTTTAGTTCTAGACACATTTTAAGGCTACATGCAATAGCCACTCTGATGAAAATTTTTTGGCCAATATTGTAAAATGTTTTAAGTGCATTTTGAGTACATGTTGTATAAGATAAGTTAATTTCAGCTAGTTTCTGTATAAGCTATCCTTGAATTTTGTTTTGTACTAAAACTTTCATTTTCAAAGTTTATTGTCAGTAAAGTTTTTAATGTTTTTTTGAAGAGACTCTTATGCTAACAGTGGCTGCATTATTTTAATACAGCAGAATAATCATTTTGCGAAATATTATTAAAATTAAAAATGACTGTTTTTAGTTTAATATATTTTAAAATGTAATTTATTCCTGTGATCAAAGCTGAATTTTCAGCATCATTACTCCAGTCTTCAGTGTCACATGATCCTTCAGAAATCATTCTATGATGATATTTGACTCTCAAGAAACATTTCTGTTGAAAACAGTTGTGCTGCTATTTTGTGTAAACAGTGACGCTTTTTATTTTTCTTTAATACACTGAAAATTGAAAAGACCAAACTTTAAAATGCATACAAAATGCATACATTTGTACGTCATGTAAAAGTCTTTACTGTAAATTTTGATCAATTTAATGTATGATTTCAGAATAAAAGTATTAATTTATTTTACGCGTAAGTTTAAAATATTTGAACTGAACCCCCAGAGTGAGTTTTTTCAAGGCGACCGTTATTTTGTTCCCCCTAATGTTTCCATGGCGACGCGTCTCGCTAGTCACATGATACACCGCAGCCACAATAACACTGTATGATAAATGTATTGCTTTTATATTGTTTTTCCTTTTTTATTCAAAATATTCACATACTTGCTTACCATGTAAACAACTATCTGATATTCTGATTCTCAAATACGTGTAAGTGAGTGTGTGTTGTTGTTTAAATCCTTTATAAATAATCTTGATCTTGATCTATAACATGAGATGGGCGCCGCCATGTTTGTTTACACCGCAGTTCAGAGAGTCCTGTCAGTCGGATTTACAGCATGATAGATACATGAAAGAGAGTGACCGGTAAACTGGGAGAAGAATAGAGTAAACTTTATAGTACTTACACTATGTGTATCTGATATGAATCCATACTGCTCAAAGGGTTAAAAGCTGACCACTGACCACAAACTTTCGAATATCCTGCTATCATGATCACCATTGGCCATTGAAAACTGCATTTCAGTCATGGGAAATCACAACATTTTATTAATGTAAATGGAGTGTACATAGGTGTGGTCTTGGTGGACGAGAGTACTACTTGCTTCTGCTAAATGCTCAGAACATAAAATTAATGGAAACATGAGAGAGAGAGAGAGAGAGAGAGAGAGAGAGAGAGAGAGAGAGAGATCTAGGCAGGTGGTGCTGGGGAGGTGGGCGGCTAGAATAAGAATTTGCATAACACGCAGAGTTAGTGTATTTGTTTGTATGCGTCGTGGTTATAAAGGGAAGTAGCAATTAATGTGAAATCGATTGGCTGTGGAAGTTACATTGAAATGACCAATCAGAACGCGAATAGAGTTTCATCGCTGAGCTATTCATATCGGTCAACCACTACAGAACCTATTCACGAGTTCACACTTACATACAATTAAAGGGAATGAAGTAAAATGTGTATTTGGCGTGCTGTCCGGGGGGAGGGCTCCGAGCTCGGAATTCGGCCCGAACCCAGAGCACTCCCCCCCCGTATGTAAGGTGGTTTAGGACTAGAAGAGTGGAGAAGGGGTGGTGGAGGGACGCTGCTAAACTGTCGGAGAAATGAGGTGAGACTGCTGAGTCTATATATACACGTTTTAATTATGATTGCTGAGTGCTCTCCACCCTTGTTAATTATCTGAACGTGCTTCTCCTGAACTTTGTTAATAAAACATCATATGATGAAATGGTCACGAGCATCATGGATCTTTTACGGAAATGCTGATTTACGCTGATTTGTCATCTTAAGAAGTTGTAACATTGGTGAAAAAGTTCTGTATTGATTCTATGTCATAATATATGTCATAATACAATGGTTGAAACAGGTGAAAATGCTCTGATGTAAGACATCTGCTGACAGAGTTAGATGTCTGCTGAGAGAGCCAAATTACAAGGTTTTTGCTGACACAATTACTCCACACTGTTTACTAGCAAGCTTGTGACACAGGATTCACAAATCATAATTGTCTTTGTAGTGAAAAGAAATATCAAATTGGAGCGAATTTTTTTTTGCGAAATACCAAGTGGATGAAGAAATTAGTCTGAATATTTTGAAGTTAATTTCTGGCAAATGATATCACATGTACCCTGTAGATGAAGATATGTGTATGGTATCATACACATAAAATATGTAAAAAGTCATTGCATGTGATTCAAAAGGTAAGCAGGCTGTTTAATTTGTTGCATTTCACGTGTAAAAGTGGCTAATTATAGAATTATAGATAATTGTGTGCCGATAAACAGTTTTTTCTGTTGACAATGTCCATAAAGAAATCATTTACTCGTTGCATACACATTCTTTGCACAAAACTAAATGAACCTCTGATGGATGAAAACCGCTAATTTAATGTGAATCTCACGTCCATAGCATGTGGTCTATGCCCATAAGTAGCTGGTTTTGGGATCAGGGGTTGGAAAGCAAGAGGTGGTTCTTGTGCGAAGGAGTGTGAACATGAATTGTATCATCGTTCAACACCTGTCAGCGCTTGCATCCACACCCACGCGGCCGCCGTGGACCTTGCCACTTCCGATCCGTTTCTGTTGCCCTTTTCTTGGATAAACGCGCACAATCCAGAGAGGAACGCAACTCCAGCCCACACGGCAAATCTGAAGCTTATCACTGAAATTGGATTTTAGCTTGCGCGCTGCAGCCAATGGGGACGTGCTGATACAGTCTGGCCCTGGACCGTGGGGGGTTAAATATCGTACAGTGTCTGAGGATTTAGAATTGGAAATGGAAATTTAGCAGTTCCACAAAAGCGGTGCACACTGTATGGTCTGTTCTCAGGAAATGACTGGTTATCAGTCGACTTATCGTTGAACAACTGCAGACCTGAATAGCCTATGGCTGTTAATAAATCTCTCTCTCTCTCTCTCTCTTTCTCTGCTCTTCACTCGCTCTCTGTCTTTGGGGAATTGTGAAGATAGATTATTTGTTGCGCATGTGGATGTGATCAGATGTCCTCTGGGTAGGTTTGCTTGAATTGTTTCCTGTCTTGTAGTGCTGTCCGCAGGCAGCCCCGTGTGTGTGTGTGTGACAGATGTCAGAGACCTGGTTCCGTGACCCTTGTGTAAGTGTGTAATCTGGTGGGAAGACCTGACAGGTCATAGCCCTCACCCTGACGTAGAGAAGAGCCACACATTCCATCAAGACCTTAAACAATAACAGAATGTTACCTCAGTGTTCACTGTGAGAAATGAGCAGGTAGTTAAATAATACATCAATAATACATTCTCCTACTTTCCCTGACCCTAGTAACTACTTCGCCAAAAATATTTATTCAGTCTCATGTCATGCAATGTTCACAATATACACTATATGTTATAATGTTTTTTTAAAGAAGTCTCTTATTCTCACCAAAGCTGCATTTATTTAAAATAACTGTTTTCTGTTTTAATATATTTTGAAATGTAATTTATTCCCGTTTTTTTTTCTTCAATTTTCATCATCATTACTCCAGTCTTCAGTGTGACATGATCCTTCAGAAATCATTCTAATATGCTGATTTGATGCTCAAGAAACATGTATTATCATTATCAATGTTGAAAACAGTTGTGCTTCTTAATATTTTTAACGGGAACCGTGATCGTTTTTGACTAATAAAAAGTTACTGTCCCATTTGACCAATTTAATGCATCCTTGCTGAATAAAAGATTTCTTTAAACTTTTGAATGAGAGTGTAGATCTTTTCCTCACAGATGGTTCATAGAGTCAGTGAACGCAACAAAGAGAATGCATAGAGAAGGCTAAAAATAACAATTCATGAATCACATAGAGTTTATTAGGCAGGTTTGACATAATGATGTCTGGTCACGTGACACATGAGAACCAATGACGCTTAACATTAATAAAGTCAAATAGCTCTTATTACTTTAGTAGTCCATTTCAGAGATTTGACAGAGAGGAAGATCATCAGAATAGAGCAACTTAAATCACAGAAAGATATTATTGACTTAGTACACAAGTTGTATGGCCCTCTTCTATGTTGTGTTTTTGGATTATTTACTCCTTTTTTGAGCATACTCAAAAAGTAAAGCATGACAGTAGCAATGGCAAAGTCATGGGATTCGATTCCCAGTGAATGTACATAAAATGCATACCTTAAAAGCCAAATGCATAAATATACATTATAGCAGACATAGTCCTTATGAACTGTTATTGTATAGAAAAAAAGCTTTCAATAGCAGCTTACATGTTTGGAATGACATCGGGGAATTGTAATTATTGGGTGAATTATTCCTTTAACCTCAACGCTAAGCATTGTAGAAATTAACATTTTTGAATGTCACATCATGCAATGCAATGCAATTAAATGAATAATTAATTAATTTAGAGGAATGAATTTAACGAATGCTCATTATGTTTTTAATAGTTCATAAAATATATTCAACACATATCGTTTGAATCCTCTAAGCTGACATATCTTAGTCATTATCCGCTTGTATTTTATTGTAGCCTTTGGCGAGGCCCACAGGATCACCGTGAGGGATGTGACTGCAAAGTCATCACACTAATCATTGAGAATATCAGCATCAGCGGACACCCTACAAACACCAACGAATCAGAAAAGAAGTCCCCGTTTTTTTTTTTTTTTTTCATTTGTATCCTCAGCCGTGTGGTGTTTCATAATTTAGCAGGTTTTAATGTCATAAAACAGCTTGGGGCTCAGCGGGAGGTTGGGGAGATAATTGGGGTGTTTTTCATCTTCACTGGTTCTTAAATGTGCTTTTTAAGTCAGGACTTTTCCTGTGGCCCATGTGAAGTACAGCCAGCGCTTCTCATGTGGGTCTCTGGAGGGGAAGGGAAGGGGGTCACTTCAGTAGGTGCTTTTCTCTTTCTACAGTCAGGCACAGATTGAAGGAAGCCACTCTGACGTCTCTCATTCTGTCAGGCATTAAAAATGTCAGTTTTACCATAAAAATGGGGATTATTGTAATGCAGTTTCGGCACAATGAACCGTGGAGTTACGGACTGGTTGTGCGTGATGATGTTGAATGTTGCGAATGTGATTATAGTTGCAAACAGAAATTTACAATCATAAGCATTTTTTATGATTTTAATATGTTCCTTGAGGTTCACTTATAATGTTAAGTTTTTGAAAACGTCACCCTTATCGTCTTCATGTAAACTACAAAAATTTGAATCTGTGAAAACGGTGACGTCATGCACATGTGAATTACGTGTTTAGTCTATATGCTTTTTTTTAAATTAAAGGATACAAATATTAACAGTACGAAATAAGGGGGACATCATCATAAGTGGTTTATAAGAATTACACAAATCAACACAATATAACATTTTGTCATCATGAATAAGGAAAGGTTCCTTGCAACAGACTCAAGGATGATATAAGTTTTCGAAGCCTTTGTTTTCAAAGGTTTTGACATTTTCGAAAAGGAAGTAAAAAGGGAGTTTATATCACAGGAGAACATTCCAAAATTGAGATTACAGTGAATGTTTCTGGCTTTGTGAAGATTAAATTTACCCATGAAGACAATGTAATAATACAGAATTATGAAGATTAACACGGACAAAAAAAGATAGATTATGTAATTAGTGTCTAAAGTGCGTTTGGCTCGTGTTCACTGTAGTAAGAGAAAGGGTATGTGTAAGTGACATCGCCAACTACTTACATGCATAAAACAGCGTTTTTAGTCATTTTCACAGTCCAGTGTGTACGGGGTTCATTTTGATAACGGTATCGGCTTAAATGTTGTTTGTACTGCTATGTGTCATTTCTGAGAGCAAAATGAATGCGAACTCCTTTGTGCATGTGTGCGCCGTCTGCAGTGGTTCGTGCTTCACGCCACAGTTAATGTGCCAAACAGGGCTATAGACAGCATTTCTATCATGGTTGTGTGTGCGTTCAGAATTGAATTGAGAATGCCTTTTAAATTCCAATTCAGTTCCTGAATTTGAACTCTGATAGCAGAACTGCGTTTGAATGTAAAGAAGCAGAATAAAAAAGAATGGAAATTCAATGAAATTCAACTAATTTTTAAATTGATATAATCATTTTATTAGCTTGATGAAACCATATTTGAAACTTTAAAATGGGCTCACGTATTTGGATAGATAGATAGATAGATAGATTGATGGATGGATGGATGGATGGATGGATGGATGGATAGATTGATTGATTGCTCTTCCTGTAATTCCAGTACAACTTCCTGTTGGGTGTGGCCAATTAAAATTAAATTATTTAATCAAACAAAAACAGGGACCAATTCTTTCATTTGAAATTTTCACAAGGCTGTGTCCAACTAGCTGTTAACATATGTGACGAAAATATACTTTAATTATATTCAGTCACAACTTCAGTTGATAGAAATATTGATTTATACAGGTTTATCAGTAAAATCTGTAGGTTATTATTGGCAGTCCCATAATTTCTAGCCACCCACACCCACATTTATCCCCATGACATTTTTGTATGCCAGACTTTTTCTCTTTGGCTTAAAGTACATATTTGCTCATCAACTTTGCCTTTCTTATAATTAATGGAGAACGCAACAAATACACAAAAGCTCTGCCAACTGGCGCTCATGAATGTCCTAACTGCTGCAATAACAATCAACTGTCATAATAGCAATGCACCAAACAATAACTACAAATTACAATGACAAACACTGTTTTCCAAATCCATACTAGCCTCGCTGCCAGTAGGAGACACTTCGGTTAGTCAGTGTGCCAGTTTGTAGTGCAAATGACATAGCAGTCTAGTTCTGGGTTTTTTTTTTCCAGTTTGTTGGCATGGAAACTAGTTTCTACAAAGCCTTTGCATACTGGGTTTTGTGGTCACTTGCTTCTTCATTACTCACTTGCATGTTTTTGGTTGGATATAATTTACTGTTCACCAATGACCCTGACTGCCAATTGGATCTTCATGTAAATTTCTGCTCCCAAATCTTATCAAAACTCTGTTAGGCTGCATGCTGCCGGGTTGGCGTTTTTAAATTAGGCTTGCAGTGATGCTTTCAAGACACACATGCGCAGTCACATGCTAACACGTCCACGGCAGTGAATCACAGTTTTATTTGAGACAATGGAGTTTGATGTGACAGGTGTACTGTGCAAACCCGTAAGTCATCCATCAAATCCAAACCAGTCAATGCAACCCGTTCTTCAAGGTCAGCAATATTTAAAGCACAGCCAGCAGTCAGAAGAGAACATTATTTAGCTGTTGAGTTTAACAGGTACAGCAGTATTAATAACACATAGAAGTACTTCTTTATCTTGCATAGAATTGTCCTTTATTGTCCTTTTTGTAATATTCTAGCAAATGATTTGAAATGCGCATGAACTTATCCTAGAGCAAGTCCACAAAACATCCATGTATGTTGGGACAGAATACCCAATAAAGTTTACATGAAAAGGTTTTAATGGGGAATACTTGATCCTGATTGGTCAAACACAACATTCTGATCAAACAGTTTATTTTTATTCAGCAAGGGTGCATTAAAGAAATCAAAAGTTACAGTAAAGACATTTATAATGTTACAAAAGATTTCTGTTTCATGTAAACTTTCTGTTCATTAAAGAATCCTGAATAATGGTTTCCACAACAATGTTAACATTTTTTAATAGAACAATAAGAAATGTTTCTTGAGGAGCAAATCATATTAGAATGATTCCTGAAGGATCATGTGACTCTGAAGACTGGAGTAATGATGCTGAAAATTCAGCTTTGCATCTCAGGAATAAATTGCATTTCAAAATTCAAATAGAAAATGGTCTTGTCGTCATAGAGAAAGATCACTTGCTTGATGTAGAAGAATTCATCGGCCTTTGAGATTTAGTGCTTTTGTAAAAGACCAAGCATAAGACAAGAGAAGATGAATTGAGGAGCATGCGTTGAGATCAGAGTGAATATGGGTCCTTAGGTTATTGATGCGACATGTCAATAGTTACTGATTGACTTCTCAGGTCATTTGCATGCGAGTTTAAATCAGACTAACAAAGAACAAAGGTTTGTGTTAAAGGTCAGGTTAGGATTGTGGGTGGAATTGTTATTCTATCCATCTTTTTCTCAGGCACAAAGATGCTGTCCCGGACACTTCCAATATTTCACCTTTCTCACTTAATGGCACATCATATGACACTTGCTACTCAAAATTTGTCATTATAATGAATGTTCCTTTGTCTGACAAATAGTTAATTGCCCTGAGGTTCTGGACAGGCGTCAATTTCTGTTTGTTAATGGTTGGTTTTAATGTCCCCCCTCTGTCTCTCTCCTCTCAGAGTGAGTTTATGGGACCATCCTGCCATTTGTCTGTAATTACCCCCGGTGTACATCACCCAACCTATCCCAGCAGGCTCTGGCAGGGATGCTATTATTTTACTACTGGGCTCAAGACAGCGCTGGGTTTTTGAGTGACACCTCTGTAAACAGTCCAGTTGTGTCTGGTAGCCAGACTTTTTGACTCACGACATTTAGTCTGGCCCTGTTTGTAGCTTATTCTGGCCAAGAGAAAGAAGACTGTCTGGCCGCCATGTGAAGTGATAGCTTTGCTTATATACCGCAACAACAGGCCGACATTGAAAAATGAATTCTTCAGTAGTCTTCAGGAACAGCTTTAAAGTAAACGCCAAACAAAATAGCTTTGCAATCTATTTCATAGATTTTATTCGGTGATTACTGCAAAGTGATCCCATGAGTATTTGTATGTATTTTTTACATAAAGTGTGTTACAAATTAAAAAATTGCCATCTCATCTTTTTAATGCTATATTGTTGCTAAAAGTGTCATTTTCGTATACATTTCTGTCGTTATACGTTTCGTTTTTATTTTAATTTTACTTTCTCTATTAATGCTTATGTTTGGGTTTGGGGGTAGGGTTAAGGGATCTAAAATGTATCTATAAAATGGTAAAAGGACAATTATACAAACATCTTTATTATCAAAAAGATTTGTAAATATTTTACGTTTCTTTAGCTGTAAATACATTATAATATTTATGTTTAAATGTTGTCAATATGTCCATATTGTATGTTTCAGCATCTATTTAAATGTACAGAAATGTACCTGTAAATGTTAGATATTAATACCTATGTGTATTAATACCTGAATTTTATCCTGTTGGTTAGTTGAATTCATTGTGTTCACACTTTTATTCATTTTGCGAATGAAATATATGTTCATCTTGACTTTAGTCTGAAGCTTTTTTCAGTGCATGGACCGTAATTTCTATTTTATTATTCAAATTTGAATTGACATCAGTATTATTTTAGTTTTATTTATATACTATTATAGTTTTTATTACTATACATTTTTATTTACTTTATTTTTTTAGTTTAATTTTATTTTAAGGTTTAGTCATTTTTTTTTACATTGTTCTATAATTTATTTTAGTTTTCATTTATTTTAGTTTTATAGTTTAGTAATGTTAATGCTTCAACTTATTTTCAGTAAGTTGCCAAAGCAGCATTTTTTAATGTTTCTTTTTTAGGTTAACATTTTTTTTAAAGAAAAACATATATAATTTATTTCATTTCAGCTTTATTTTAATTAATAGAAATGATTTTTAATCATGATTCTGATTCTGGTACTTGATCACAACTGTTTTTGCATAAAGTCAGTCCACGTTTCCACGCACTATGCAGTAATGGGTGGTGTATGAAATGAAGCCGCACCTTAGTCCAAACCACGTCCCCAAAAGCCACCCCCCCCCCCCCCAGTTTTCCAAAGGAAGTGTCCCGCCAAGGGCAGCATTCACCTTGAAGCCATTACCGACGTCTCTCCCCCAGGTTCTTTACAACAAAAAGATTCCTTTCATCCACAACATACTTTAGCAAAGCCCTCCGCCTCCTGTGATGCTTGCAATATTTCCTGCCATGCTCTATTAGGCCCCTTAATGTAGTATTATAACAAACACAACTGAGATTGGCTACACCGGACCCCCATCCGTCTGCCCACGTGTCAGCGAGTCAGAGTCAAACTAAGACGGATGAAGGCCTGCCTCCACCCCAGTTCCTGACCAATGCCTTGGGGCTTCTACACTTATTGAAATTACCTAATGTAGATTCAGACTCAACAGGGAGGGATATCTATCTATATCAAACTGTAGGAGACATAAATGTGAGTGTGTGTGTGTGTGGCGGCTTGTTGAGGACAAGAGTTGGGTTGTTGATGTGTCTTTGTAATGGAAAGCAAAAGAGAAATAACCTGGTGGAACATTAAGCAGGACGCTCGCCTCTGGACACGTCAAATGCACTCATTGAGAACTGGACGTAAAGAGAGATGTGAAGAATGGGGGGCAGAGGTCATGCAATGTATATCTGTAACACTATGGGTCATTTCATTCCATATCTTTTATATATATATATATATATATATATATTTTTTGCTCATGCCATTGGAGAAATAAATGGCCACATGAAAACGTACACGTTTTTGTCCTGTTTTGTATTGCCGATGGAGATTGAAGATGTTTGTTTTGCTGCTTTTTGTGTTTTTTCATTGAACAGTTGTTGACTGTCTGAAAGAACTCTATAATAATATTAAAAGCAGCAGTAGCAGCAATAACAAAAGTCTTGCAGTTTGCAGTGTGTCTTGTATAGGAAATCGAGATGCATTGATTCTGTGGTGGCGTTTTTAATCGTGTTTCAAATTGATTGTTTCATTCATTTGCATCAATTCAATGTGATCCTCAAAGGTTGCATTTGGAAATACATCATAACAAAATTTCCTGAAGATATCTACATATTTGATTTTGTATTCTGATGAGTGGTTCATTAAGGTCTTATTCAATCATTTCATGCATCCATGTAGTATATGTGATGTTCATTGCTTAATTATAATAGCCTTTTTTATTGTTAAAGCAAATACACCAGCAATACGGTGAATATTTGGGAATGGGATCGGGTTTATGAGAAATCTGTGCTGAGAAATGAATTGAGAACACAAAAGGAGATCAAAATTGATTTTTTAAAATGGGAATTTAAGTCACAAATTTATTGACTGAAAACCACAGTTGGCCAAGACGAAAACATTTATTTCAACCAAAATAAGTTCTGTTATTTATTCCAAACCCATGAGATTTTTTGGAGAATGTTGCAGACTGTTTTCACACACAAAAGTATACTGCGTGCAGAAAAGTGACCGAAAAAGCAGAAAAGGGATAAATAAAACCCATTTTGTACGTTATATTTTTAAGTCTTCTGACGCAATACAATATCTTTATACAAGGAACAGATCAGAATTTAACTTGTAAACATATTCTTGTTTGCTTATGACAAGTACACTCTTAAAAATAAAGGTTCTTTATTATCATTGATGGTTCCATAGAGGCTTTCGCACCAGAAGAATGTTTTCACAGTTCCTATAACTATTGATTGGAAGTACCTGTTTTTGGCGTGTTCGCACTGCAGAAACTGGGGATAATTTTAGTTCTAGAAGCGCCTTTTGGGGGACTAAATTACCTTCTATTTCAGAGTAGGGTCAAACCCAGCACTATAGTGACTACTATTGATGTAAGTGTATGTTGATTGGCCAAATGCATGCCATACGAAACACCGGCACCCTCCATTTTTAAAACTCTGTGCAAACACACGGTTTGTATATAATTACAGCATGGACTAACTACATGGACTTGGAAAACAGCGATACATGGGTCAACGCCGAAGTCTAGACACTTCTCAACCTATATGCTACAGAGTTGTTGGCATTGTTTCTATGTTTAACCCTTAAAAGCATACCTCGGGTCTTTAGTGACCCGGTAGTCATTCACTACCCTCTTCCTCACTTATTTTTTAAAGTTATACATCAACCTTTTTAGTATTCCCTAATCAATTAATTATAAACAATATAACAAGTAAAAAATAACAAAATAATTAAATTAATGCCTGTTTTCCTATTCATTTTTTGTAAAAATTGCATAGGGTCGCTAACGAGCCAAGGTGTGTAACAGTGCAAGTGTATTTTTTCTGCAGAACAACAATTGAATCTTTGATGGCTGAATAAGTGCAATTTACCTTTATTCCACAAGCTGGCAATGTCTGAAACACAATGATGAAGTGACGTTTCACTCATAGTTACCGCAGGCAGAAAACAAAAGAATAGGAAGAATCATCAGAAAACTTGAAATGGCTCAGTGATTTACTGCAGAGCAAGTTCTGAACGCCAGCAAATGTTAGTGTCACTGTCACTTGATGCTGGATCTGGTGAAGAAGCTGTCAGGATCAAAATATTGATGTTGAAGATGTTGAAAATGATAGTTTTGAGAATATGTTTGAGATGGCGAATTTGAGCCAGATGCTGAATGTACTGGGAAATGAGCTCTGATGAGGACAGTGATGATGATATAAAACATCTGCTCAAACTGAACCCTTACAAGCTCCAAACTGTAACAAAATATGCTTTATTTTATTCTTCTGTAATTGTTACTCTAATATCAGGAGAGTTTTATATTATCATGACTGGTAGAGATCCATCCGTGTTATAGATCCGAGTTGCTAAAGACCAGAATATGTAATAATGATTGGCGAAACATTCATGCATTTAAGGGTTAAAAGAGTCCCTTTAACTACCCAGCGCTAAAACCCCTCATTTAGAACCTGACATAGAAAACATTGCACAAACTTAGAAACATTGCACAAAAGGTTCTTTAGATCATTGAAATGTTCTTTACACTAAGAAAAAAATGTTTTTTTTTAACAAACCGTTCACTGAAAGTTTTTTTTGGCGTACAAAAATGGTTCTTCTATGGCATCACTCCCTTTTAAACCTTTATTTTTTAGAGTGTAGTCCATCTGATTTTGTATTCTACGGAAGAAAGAAAGGTGTGGACTGACTCGTGGGTGAAGAACTTATGACAGAATTTTGTGAACTATTCATTTCTTTTCAGTTTTCAAGCCCCTTTTCTGATTCAGATCATGTTTTAAATTCATAGACATTTTGTATCTGTTGTCCTCAAATACTATTCACCCTTCATCTGCTGTTTTTTTATTCCAAGCCACCTACAGTAGACTCTCTCTACATAAATTATGTACAACAAATGACCTTAAAAAGAGGGAAAAAGTGCATGTGTAGGCTCAAATATCCTTGACCCTTGCTCCCAGATCTCTTCTTCCATACTAATCTGGTTTTCTTGGACCTGCTCTGTGACCCAAACCTAGCAGTGCAACCTCATACAACTCTTATTAATATCAGAAGCCTTGAAATCCATTTCTAAAAACCATGCAAACAGCCATATGAAAGACCAGGAATTCATACAAATAAGTTGAATATACAATAGAGAATAACTTGAAATCTGCCCTCTCTTGACTCCTAGTTTTTCGTTTTACTCCACGTTTTCCGTGGCCTTCTCAAAAAAAAAGCGGTCACATCCACGGGCGGTCTCCTCTGATTAATCTTCGGATCTCGAAAGCGCATTGAGACGTGATTCATTTCCCACACAAATGCGGTGAGTTACACACTATCTTGGCTCAATAACCTGCAACTAATAAGACAATTTATGATAATATACCCTCAGTGAACACCAGCGGAAAGCTGATGTTGCCCTTGGAGCGAAATATAGCGAGAGTTCAGGTGTGACTGTGGGCTTTGTTTATAAACGCAGATATGCAAATCAGGCTGTTGTTTTCCATTGTATTATTGCTCATCAGGAGCGATTACGTGGGAGACTAGAATGACAAGAACACTCTTCCTCTCTCAGGTGCTTTTAATGAGGATGCAACACTTGATCTGATAGAGGGTGTTTAATTTAGAAAAGGGCTGTTTAGATGTTTCAAGCTGTTTGCAAGCTGCCTGAATGAGGTTTTAAAACATGGATAGCACCGTTTTTAAAGCCAAAAAGCAAAGTAAGTATAACCAAAGCTGTTCTGTTCTCTATTAGCCTACATCTGCTAAAATAATTGTATGTTTGTCAACTGTACATCAGCTTTCTAATTAGCTGAGGCTTATGGGAGGTGTAATCTAAATATCTGGTGTTATTAAAATGCATTAGCTTTAATTAAGCTTGTGTGATACTGCTTACTGATACCGGTAGTGCGATGTCATTTATTTGTGAATAATCCGGCGAATTCATTTGAGGAGATTAGCGAATCAGTCTATCTGTGGTAATTACGGTGTATGTACGATATGTTTAATTGTCGGGGCTGAGCTGACGTTCACTGTGACATTTCCCTTAGGATTTAGGGCGCAGGGTTCGGCTCTGGCAATCAAGCAAAATTGACAGTCAACCAAAGACTGTACATGCTTAAAAGTGTCTGTTAGGAATCTTGATGGTATTCAGGGTGTTAAAGTACTCTGACAGTGAAGGCTGGAATAGTTTTAAAAAAAATAAAAAAATAAAACTGTGTCCCCATTTACACGCCCTCATGACTTTTCAATCCTGTATGACTTTCTTTCTTCAGTGAAACACAAAAGGAGACATTTTGCATAATATCCTTTTTCAAAAAGGACAAAAAAAAAAAGCTCTATAAATACACCATGGAGGTAGTCCATATGAGTCACACACTATAATTCAGGTCTTCAGGTGTTTGCAAAGCTTATGAATTAAGTCAGAAGACTTAAAATATAGTCATATAGACTACTTTAATGGGGCTTTTTTTATGATTACATTTTAGAGCTGAAACCCATCCATCCCCATTCAATTTAATGGGAAGTCCTTTAGAGTTTCATTGAAGAAAATAGAGAAAGTAAAAGTTTTTTGTGAGCTTTTTCTTTAGAGTCATGTCTGAATGTTTCAGTAGCACAAAGTTAAAGGTGCAGCAAGTGATTTCTGAGAAATGCTGTTGAAAGTAGATCGAACCGAGCAGCACATTACACTTGTAGCCAATCAGCAGTAGGGGGCGTGTCCACTCATGATGGGGAAGGAGAGAGAGAGAGAGAGAGAGAGAGAGAGAGAGAGAGAGAGAGAGAGAGAGAGAGAGAGAGAGAGAGAGCGAGAGAGAGAGAGAGAGAGAGAGAGAGAGAGAGACAATCAGCAGTAGGGGGTGTGTCCATTCCTAATGGGGGAGGAGAGAGTGAGAGAGAGAGAGAGAGAGAGAGAGAGAGAGAGAGAGAGAGAGAGAGAGAGAGAGAGAGAGAGAGAGAGAGAGAGAGAGAGAGACAATCAGCAGTAAGGGGGAGATTTGAAGAAAGACTGTAGAAAGAGAAATGGCTGAGAGACATTACAAAAGAGAAAAGGTCAGAGGAATGTCACTAGAAAAAGAAGGGTTATGATCAGGCAAGAGCTTTAGGACCCGGATTAATGTTAGAAAAGCTTTCCAGAGCTGGAGAGACCGAAGAGGGACGGCCTGAAAACAGATGGAAGGGTTACGTTGTTTCTGCTGTATGTGTGAGTAATCAAGATATGCTGTTGTTGTAATGTTATAGCTATAGTATCAGGACAGTTTTGAGTGTCATTGTTTGTCTGGAGCTGGTGCTGGCGACTAACAACCAACTCTTCTTGCTTGTATGAACTGTATGTTCATTTTCTGTTCTTTCTTATCGTTTGTCATCTTTGCTTTATTTTTTTGCTTTGCTTCAGCAATCAGCTACAATAAAGAAACATCCACATTCATCCAGGGAAGCTGAGTTTGTTGGGTTGAGTTAAAATATAAACAGTGTTTCTCAGAAATCACTTACTTTATCGCACCTTTAATATTTTTTTAATGTATCAAACATTTTTTTTAGTTCATTTTACCCACATTTGTTGAATATATTAAATGTATAATTTGTATAATTTTACATAATTTAAATAATATTAGATGTGATTTATATACAAGTTTGGGTAATATTGTGGAATATTGTTCCACAATTTAAAATAACTGTTTTCTATTTGGATATATTTTAAAATGTAATTTATTCCTGTGATCAAAGCTGAATTTCAGCATAATTTCAGCATCATTATTCCAGTCTTCAGTGTCACATGATTCTTTAGAAATCATCTAATATGCTGATTTGATGCTCAAGAAACATTTCTTATTATCATCAATGTTGATAACAGCTGCTTAATATTTTGGGAAAACATAGTAAAGATTATTTGATGATAAGCTCAAAAGAACAGCATTTATTTAAAACAGAAATCTTTTGTAATATTATAAATGTCTTTTAATTTCTTGCAAAAAAAAAAAAAAGAACTAACATCAAACTTTTAAAGGATAGTGTATAATATTAGATTTAGATTTGCATGTTTTGATGCACAATTTTAATTCAGTTACAATTGAATCACTAATTGGAAACGCACAGATCTTAGTGTGCCCTCATCGTTTTCTGTTCACCTTTCTTATTTTTTTTCTGTTATTATGCCATGAGGTCCTAGGAATCTTCCAGAACCAAATCTTCCAGAATAAAGAATGGCTAGAACAAAATGGTTTCTTATACAGACTTAACACCATTTTCAAAACATGTTCTGGCATTTCTTGCACCTCATAGTGAACTTTGTACCAACTCTGACAACTAAAGTTAACAAGTCAGCTTTGCCTTGTATGCAAATTAAACTGTATATTTTTAGTGACAGTCAGTTGTTTTAAATCATAACATGTCATCCTCCGGTGAGCCTCAGCGTGCCTGAGACGTCCCGAGTGTTTTTGTGGCGGGACTGTGACAAGTACCAGCGCAGAACAATGACAAGTGACATTTAGGGATGTGTTCGCAGCACGGTACTCTGGTAATTAACATCGTGCAACCTTCGTGCTTACAAAGCATCACTCTTAATTAGAGTTATGATTGCAGTAGGGCAAAACCAGCGATCCTTGCTCAGGATAATGACTGCCGTAGTCACTGTGGCAGAAGCTTTATTGTTTGCATGCTGGACTTCTGACATCTGGGATACAAAGAGGCACAATAGAAAGCCGAGCGTTCTTTGTTCTTTTCTCCTGCTGATCCAATCAGAACGGGCAAATAGAGCCCGGGCGTCTTCCAAATGAGACCCGCTCTCAAGCCTGAGTGCTGCAGACACCTTCGACTTGAGCAATATTGTGAAAAACCTCCTTTCAGTTGAAGGATCACACACGTGTCCTACATCAAGATAAGCATGTGTGCTGTAGTGAATGCCTCTTTTGAAGGTCGTCCATCCCACAATGCATCTGTCTGTAGCTCATTATATCAGCGATAGCGGCAAATTGTTGGTTTGGTTTGTGTTTTGAAATGTATTTTCACTCGTCGTGGATCTCAGATACGCCTCTCTGGCTTACAGCCGCAAATCAAAAGCCATTTATAAACATTTCAAAGTTTCGAAATGGGATGAAATGTTGTTCCTGGAGCTTTTAGTCAAATTAATTGTCCAGTAACGTCTGTCTTGATGGAGGACGCCTCTTAACTCTGTCATGCCCCCCCCCCCCCCCCCCCCCTCCTTCTTCTTGGCAGACAGTTGGGACTAATTCATCAAATTTAGCTTGTGGACCAGGGGCCCACGGTCTTCCTCTTCTCCCCGCAGGATATAATCAGCTTTTAATTTCTCCACGATCCTGCAGACCAAATGACGGATAACTGCAATCGGTCCCTTCGGTGACCGGGGGCCTGTCTGCCTTCTTGTCGGCCAGGAACGCTCTGTTGCTTTTGTCGAAAATTAATCGTAATTTTGGCTCGGCCTGCAGCTTCTAATGAGAGGCTTGCATGCACAGACGCCGTCACGTCTTAAACGTAATTTCCCAAAACGGTTCCAGCAGGGATACCCAGCGTGTCTTCTTAACCAGGCTTAACAAATTTTTGGAATAAATGATGTTATTTTATGTGCTATAAATATATAGGAAGAGGTTGGTGGTTTATGTGGTTCATAATCGATTTCAGGCAACGCAAAAACAGTTTGTGATTTATATTAACATCTGTAAAGATTGTGGAGTGAAATAAAGTTAAATGTGTTGTTGGAGCTGTGGTGCGGTGGGTAGAGTACACACCTGGGACATATAAGAGCTGTTGACTCAGGTTTGAATCTCATTTCTGTCTATTCTCTACTAAATACCTAAATAAGGTATTTGTTTTCATATTATGAGATATGAATGATTAATGGCTGATGTTAAAATTATGTACTAGTTTGTGTAAACAAATTACATTTAAAACACCAAAAGCTGTTTTAAATTATACACATATATAATGTACAGTATGAAAAATAAATATTCATTTGGAGATTTTGCTAAAGATTACATTTAGCAGTTTTATTAAATTATTTATTTGTAGTAATATATATTAATTATAGTAGTGTATTGGTATCATATCATAATATTATTACTGGAATAATACCGAAATAGTGTGAATCCCTAAAATAAAGGTAAGAAATTCAGAAATACATTTAAATATACACAACCGTCCAAAAGTTTTGGGTCAAAAATTATTTTATTTTCATTAATGTTTTTTTTTAAAAGAGGTCTCTTATGCTCATCAAAGCCTTGTTTATTTGATACAGTTAAAACAATAAGTGAAATATTATAATAATTTTAAATCACTGTTTTCTATTGTAATATACAGTATTTTAAAATGTAATTTATTCTTGTGATGACAAAGCTGAATCGAGCTTTAAACGTCTGCATTTGAAACAAATCAAACAATTACAATTTTGAAAAATGCCTAACTTGGAGCTGAATATATATCATGTTGTGAATGCTCAAGTCCATATATGTTTGACATCCATCATCAATGAAACAGCAAAAAAGAACAGTATTTATTTAGAATGGCTTTTTTGTGTGCAATTTTTTACTGTGGTTTTTGAGAAATTTAAAGGGCTTATTAGATGAGAAATCAAATTTGCCTTGATCTTTTGACATATAAGAGGTGTTTTTACCATTAGAACTAGAACATTCCATGTCATGACCCCAAAGCATTCTTGCTGAATAAAAGTACTCTCTAAAAAGAATCAAACAGACCTCCAGCTTTTGAACTGTAGTGTAACGTCTGCTAGGTAAACGACAAGTCTGACTGCTTAAATAATAGCACACCTTCTCCGAACATCTTTAGTTTGAACGATACGAGTAGATGCTTGCCTTAGCAAAAAACACTAAATACATTTCCATAGTTTGAACCCTAGTTAAAACTCTCTCAGCTACTCTCTCCGATCTTGGTTTTGTAAGCAAAGGCCTTGTCACCGTGTTAGGTTGCACTCAAGATTCATAGCGCATTGCCCTTCTTCCATCTTTCTCTGCATGGTCCTGCGAGAGCGTGAGAAATGGGTGCTCGAGAATGAGAATGAGATTGTGTGTGTGTGTTCGCATAGCATGTGCAAGCACATCATGATTAGTGTGTGCACTCCTGATGGCCGACAGGAGGTAATATACACTAAGAGGAAGAGGCGGTGTAAGGCGAAGCTGCAGGTTAATCCTTTTATTGTAATGAAGTGGCAGAAATATTAATGCACTGTAAACACAGGACGTTTAAACCCTGTCCGTCATCTTTACGAGGGCGGAGCTGCATGGAGGAAGCTGAACGGCGCTATCCATAACAAACATGACATTGACTCTGCAAAACAGCTGAGCAGTCACTTAAGGAGATTGTCCTCACGTCTCCTGCAAAGCCTCGCTCTTTCCCTTTCCGTTTCTTTTTCACTTGACTGCGCTCTCACAATGCAGACTGACGGTCTGTTTGCTGTATGTAATGAAGCACGCTATCCGAATTCGTCTATTCAACAGTTCAGGAGGCTTTTTGAGGGGCAGTTTTTGCCACAAGACTAGTTATGGCACATGATTCAGCAGCTCTAGCGCAGAAGCTTCTCCCCCCACCTTCAAACTCATCTTCATGCCCCGCGAGCCACGAGCTTCACTGGCCTCACATGCTGATAACGGATTACAATAATCGAAAGGCTGAATGTCTGAGCATGAAATTGTGTTTGTTCGAACAGTTTGATATTTATTCAGAGGGCTTGTTGAAGAGTGTGCATGGAAATGTAATGCCTTGTTTAAGAGTTTCACTGCATCATAGCCCTTTTGGTTTTTCAGATATACTAATCGATGTTACAGATCTTACTTAAATACATTAAAAATAAGTTATACTATCATTAAGAAAGGGTAAGGAAACATCAAATAGTGAATGACCCATGTTGCCTGTTTCAGGGTTGGAATTAAGAATTGATCCCTGTCAATTTATTTATGAATTTTAAATCGAATTGGTCACACAAAACAGGGATTTACGGAATTTAAATTCAGAGAATTTCAGTACAGTCTTTGTAGTAATTTTGTCCCAAATGGCAACCTAAGCATTCAAGGTCTTCCTATGAGTACACACTTTCTAAAACTTTTAGTAACTGTGCTTTGACTGACGGGAAGAAGCAACAAAAGTTCGCATCGAGGGCGCATATTGACCGCAAAGGGACGTTTGTGAGCACCCTTTTGAGACCTGAAATGACAAATGGAACACCCTACGTTTTCATGGACTTAACGGACGCGGTAGCCATTGTCCACAAGACCAAAAGTGCATTTGAAGTGTGCCATTTGGGACAGGGCCTTTGTATGTATTTTGTATAGGTTTCCATCTTGTAAGCCGACTTAGGGCCCTATCATACACCCGGCGCAGTGCAGCACCAGGCTCAACGCAAGTGTATTTTGCTAGTTTCAGCCCGACGCAGTTATCATTTTCACGTCCAGCACCACGTTGTTTACATAGCAATTGCATTTACGCCCATGGGTGTGCTGGTCTGAAAAAGAGGTGTGTTCAGGCTCATTGTTGGCGCGTTGCTATTTTGAGGCAACTGAAATAGACTGCGCCATTGACCAAAGGCAGCCACCAACAAAAACCTGGTCTAAAGTCAATGGCAAGTATTTTTTTTGTTATTTAAAGAGCGCGTTAGTAATGTGCGCCTATAGGCGGGTCCACAACGCGTGTACACTCTGCTTATTACACACACAGGGAGCACAGCACACAAACATGGCAAATATTAAAAATAAAAGGATTACAATGTAAAATATCATTATTGTGTACATAAGATATGATGGAATCCGGCTTGTCCCGTAGATGGCCTGCTTGCATGCTTTAACCTCGTGCATGAGCAGATCCATTTCCTCTCTAGAAAAGCGTTCAGTCTTTCCGCTCGCAAATTCCGCCATGTAAATAGCTAATTTGCCATGGCGCGAGCGCAACTGGCTTTTAAAGTCAAATCAAGTCAAGTCACCTTTATTTATATAGCGCTTTTTACAATACAGATTGTATCAAAGCAGCTACACAGTGATAACATGAAAATAATACGTTTGTTTCTAGAAGAAAATTGCGTCATCATCCACCTTAAGTAAGGCAGATCAATAATATTAATAATAATATTGTTGAATATTTGAATATTTAAATGTGCCAAAAGCCAAGGCAACAGTGGCAAGGAACCAAAATTCCATCAGGTGACAGAATGGAGAAAAAAACCTTGTGAGAAACCAGGCTCAGTCGGGGGCCAGTTCTTCTCTGGCCAACGAACGAACAGTGTATGATTATGATTCAGGCAGCAATACAGGTCAGAAGTCAGATTGGATCAGAACATTCAGAATATTATCCAGTTCCATCTGGTTGGAATTCGGAGTCCTCACGTCGGTATGGAGACGAGTTTGTTAAGGATCAGTGCCGATGCCTGTCGTGTTGATGAGGCCTTCACAGGGCTGATGAGGCTGGCACTTCAGGGATGCGTTGTTGATGGGTCCAGGTGCAGGTCCACAATCTGATCTGGATACAGCCCGGATCCGTCTTACTTCAGTAAACAGAGGTAAAAGGGAAGAAGGCCTTCACAGGGGAGGAACTAGTTGACACTTCAGGACTGTGCTGTTGTCGCGTCCCGGCGCAGATCCTTCATCAGATCTGGATGCGGCCTGGATCCGGCGGACTGCGATAAACCTCGGGATAAACAGAGAGACTTAAATTAGCGTAGATGCCATTCTTATGATGTAATGAGTACATCAGGATTTATGGGAAGTGTTCCCGGTTCCGGCTGACCTAATCTATGCAGCCTAACATTGAATTATAGAAGTCTATAGTGTGTTATGTGTATGCTAGGTCAAAGAAATGTGTTTTTAATCTAGCTTTGAACTGACAGAGTGTGTCTCCTTCCCGGATAATTTTAGAAAGACTGTTCCAAAGTTTTGGTGCTAAATAGGAAAAGGATCTACCGTCAGCAGTCGATTTTGATATTCTAGGTATTATCAACTGACCGGAATTTTGAGATCACAGTAGATGTGAAGGACTATAATGCGTTAAGAGCTCGCTCAAGTACTGAGGAGCTAAACCATTTAGTGCTTTGTAAGTAACCAGCAATATTTTAAAATGTATACGATGTTTCATAGGGAGCCAATGCAGTGTTGACAGTAATATGTAATACATAATATGGTCATACTTCCTGGTTCTTGTAAGAACTCGAGCTGCTGGGTTTTGGACCAGCTGTAATTTGTTTATTAAGCGTGCAGGGCAACCACCCAGTAGAGCATTACAATAATCTAGCTTTGATGTCATGAACGCATTAACTAATTGTTCCGTATTTGTCAATGAGAGCATATGACGTAATTTAGATATATTTATAAGATGGAAAAATGCGGTTTTACAGATACTATTGCTGTGACTTTCAAATGAAAGATTGCTCTCAAAGAGAACACCCAGGTTCCTAACCGACGTCAAAGACTTAACAGAGCAGCCATCAAGTGTTAGACAGTATTCTAGGTTAGTACGTGTGTATGTTTTTTGTCCAATAATTAGAATCTCTGTTTTTTCAGAATTAAGTAGTAGGAAATTACTTGTCATCCAATTTTTTATATCAGCTATGCATTCCGTTAATTTTGTAATTGGTAAGTTTCGTCAGGGCATGAAGAAATAAAGAGCTGAGTATTATCAGCATAACAGTGAAAACTAATGCCATGCTTCCTAATGATATATCCTAAGGGTAGCATGTACAGAGTGAACAGCAACGGTAATGAGCCTTGTGGTCACCATACTGAACTTGTGATCGATAAGACATCTCTTCATTTACTGCTACAAACCGATAACAGTCAGAGAGGGAGGATTTAAACCATGCTAATGCAATTCCACTAATGCCAACATAATTTTCGAGTCTATTTAAAAGAATGTTGTGGTCAGTAGTATCAAATGCAGCACTGAGATCAAGTAACACCAATAGCGAGATACAACCACAATCGGATGATAAGAGCAAATCATTTGTAACTCTAATGAGAGTCTCAGCACTATGGTACGGTCTAAATCCGGACTGAAAATCCTTGCAGATATCATTTCTTTCTAAAAAAGGAACATAATTGTGAGGATACTGCCATTTCTAGTATCTTTGACAGAAATGGTAGATTTGAGATCGGCCTGTAATTGATTAATTCTGTACGATAAAGCTGCTTTTTTTTAACAAGTGGTTTGATCATAGCCAGCTTAAAAGTTTTTGGTATGTATCCTAGTGACAAAGATTAATTAATGATATTGAGAAGAGGATCTATGACCTCTGAAAGCATCTCTTTCAATAGCTTAGTCGGAATAGGGTCTAACATACATGTTGTCGATTTAGATGATTTAACAGATTTTAAGGCCTCTCTGTATGCAATTGAGCTCTCCTTCCATGAAATGCGAAATACATCTAGTTTAGTTTTCTTCCAGTTGCACTCCATTTTTCTGGCTGCTCTCTTAAGGGCCTGAGTGTGCTCGTTGTACGACGGCGTTGGACTATTTTCTTTGATCTTCTTTAAGCGCAACGGAGCAGCTGTGTCTAAAGTGCTGGAAAAGAGAGAGTTAAAAGTTTCTGTCGCAATATCGAGTTCTCCTAAGCTATCCGGGATGCTGAGATGATGAAACTGATCAGGAAGATTAGTAAAGCAATCTTTAGTGGCAGAAGTTATAAGTCTAACATATTTGTAACACGGAGTCTGTTTTGCAGCCTTGGCTAAGTAAAGTTTACACGAGACTAGATAATGATCTGAGATGTCATCGCTCTGCTGCAGAATTTCAACAGCATCAACATTGATTCCATGCGATAATATTAGATTTAGAGTATGATTACGACAATGAGTAGGTCCTGATACGTGTTGTCTAGCCAGCACAAATCTCAAATGTGATTTATCATTTACACTATATATTGTTACATTAAGCACCAACACTTCAAAAGAATTATATTTCAAAACTAGACTTCTTAGTAATTTTGAAAATATTACTATAAATTACAACAACACCTCCCCCTTTGCCTTTCAGACGAGGTTCATGTTTATAACTGTAATCTTGTGGGGTGGACTCATTTAAAGTAATATAATTGTTTGGTTTAAGACAGGTTTCTGTCAAACACAGCACATCTAGGTTATAGTCTATAATCATATGATTAACAATAAGTGCTTTTGAGGTAAGGGATTGAATATTCAGCAACCCAAGCTTTATCATTTGTTCATTTGTATTAAATCTGTTTTTCATTTGTTGAACATCAATTACATTTTTAAGCTTAGATGGGTTTGGAAGTTTTTTGTATTTCCTAATTCGGGGAACAGACACAGTCTCTATATGATGATATCTAGGTGAAAGAGCCTCTGTGATGGGATTTATCTGACCTTGGTGACGTTAGACAGCTGGCAGACGGTCGGTTTAGCCAGTCTGTCTGCTTTCTGACCTGAGCCCCAGATTGTCATGTTTGTTCTCTAAGACTATGTGCCATATTACTAGAGAGAAGAGCAGCACCATCCCAGGAGGGATGAATACCATCTCTTTCACACACCTCTTTAACATTAATTTTAGTGATCTCCGACTGGCGAAGTTGAACATCATTTGTGCCGACGTAAATAATAACCTTAGAGAATTTACGATTAGCATTAGCCTGCACTTTTAAATTGGCTTTGATGTCAGGCGCTCTGGCTCGCGGCAAACATGTGACTATGGTGGCTGGTGTCTCTATTTTCACATTCCGTGTGATAGAATCGCCAATAACTAGGGCACATTCAACAGGATTCATAGTGGGTGTTTCACTGAGTGGGGAGAAAATATTTGAAGTTGAAATCGGAACTGAAGATCGGTGTTTTGTCCTGCGACTACAGCATCTTACTGTCACCCAATTGCCCTGCTGCATGGGGCTGTACTTCAGCTGAAACCGAATAATGTACAGTGTTCACTTAGCTAGTCGCATCCAAAGCAGTATCTAAAGCCCTTGCACTCTTACAATTAACCTCAATTAAAGTTTGGATGCGTGTCTCTAGTTCTGAAATTTTCTCTGTTAGCCTGACTATCTCCCTGCATTTATCAAATGGAAATCGAATGCTGACAGAGAAGCCTATGCTATACATGTTACATGAAGTGCAAATCACAATAAGAGGAGAAGATGACATGACTCACCGTGTTTGTTGACTGATTCTACTTACCACAGCTTTGATGGATTTGTAAAAGGCGCAAGCATGTTTGTTGACTTATACTATACTCACCACAGGTATTTGATGGCAGGCACGGATGACGGGAGCGCGCAAGAGAAAATAAATAAAAAAATAAAGACGACAGGCATGGATGGCGCGTTAACAGGCTAGCAAGTTACTAGCGTGTTGTGCAGGCTAGCAGAATTACTAGCGTTTTGTGCTAGTGATAAGAATTTAGAATTTAGATAGAAGCTAGTGATGTCAGATTAATGTGTGGTGATGAGTAAGATATAATTAGTAATATAAACAACACAGAATGATAGTAAATAAAGATTCAAAACAGAAAGGAATATGGAGCTTACAGACGCAAACCACTCAGCAGCAAGGCAGACAGGATCCAATGTTGGTGATGCTAGTGGTGCATAAATGACAGATTTTGCCTTTAAAAGACATACAATACTTTTTCCTGAATATCTAATTTAGTCATATTAAAAGCCTTCTCAATTAAAGTACCCAGCCCTAGTTGTGTTCGAGCGTTTATATTTAACTCTAGGCCGTGGCTCCAGTGTGTGATTAAATGGTGCACAATCCACACAGAATGCTCTCAAATTAATGAACCAGGAGGAGAAACGCCCAGCGGAAATGCAGGTTTTGCTGAAATGCCAGGAAATCATGAACAATAGGCGAATATGTGTTTACTCACTGTCCTGGCTGTAGTCCCGGGGGAAGGCATCTGCGTCGTCCAGATAGTGCACAGTGTAGGTCTAGAGCATGAACAAGGAATGAATACATAAGCGTGTGACTATAGAATGCTCTGCTTCTTATGGCTTGCACAGCCATTGCATACTCCTGTCGGCGCATTGCATTATTCCCTCAAAAAAGGTCTTGGTCAGGCTAATTGAACCACCAGCCACCTTCCCAGTATGCCTGGAGGTCTATGGGGAAAAGCCAGCGATGGGCAAAGATAACGATAATAATAGTGATATTATGCATCTCTTTCCCCTCGACCAAATCATTCTGCCTTCCCATTTGGGCCATAAAGGAAATAGAGGATGATTTTGGTTTTTCTTTAGCCTAATAATCGCAGACCATTGTGTTAGGCTTCTACGACACAATATCAGCCTCCTTCCCATCTCTTCCTTATTTTTCTTTGTTCTCCCTCTCTCTGTCTCTCTTTCCTTCCCCTCCCCAGCTCTTGGAGCATCTGGCTCCCCGGGCTGAAGTTACGGGGAGCTCCAAAGGCAGAAATTGGAAGATGAAAGGCGAGAGATTAAGCTGAAAGGAACAGTGGGTGTTGTCAGAGGTAATTTGAAGTGCATTTGATTTCTCCGAGCCCTCTGAACACTTTCCCTGCAATAATTTACCTGCTATATTCCTCCACCTTTAACACGCCAGACGCCCCTCGTGAGATGTGAGGAGACCTATTCATGTGGAAATGGTGTCATGTCATGTTCGAAATGAAAGCAGTGTGTAAAGGAAATGACAGTTTAGTCAGTGTCTGCCAAACCTCAAAATAGTACATGAAGGGTCGGGATGGGTGTTTGACTTTGTTCACCCACCACAACAAAGAAACTCCAAGGGTAGAAGAGGAAAAGAAAGCACTTGTTGTGGAAACTGAAAAGTCTTCATCTTTTTCTTGTTGTACCTTTCTCTCAATTTGAGTACAGATTATTTACAGTGAGTCGGTGTGGTTTGATGGTTGTGGACTAGTTATTGCGGATTCCAATGTCTAATGCAATGCCGATAAAATGTATAACAGGGTTGTTGTCATGACAAACAGGATATTCTGAGAAATATTTCGCTCCAGTTCTCACTATTAACTAACTACTGTATTAGCTATGACTTTTGTCTCATTAAACTTATAATTAATGCTTATGAGGTAGTTGTTTGGTTGTATTGGTTATTGTTTAGGATTTAGGGGTGTAGAATATAGTCATGCAGAATAAGGCATTCATATGTGCTTTATTAGTATTAATAAACAGCCAATATCCTAGTAATATGCATGCTAATCAGCAACTAGTTAATAGTGAGAATTGGACCTTAAACTAAAGTATTATCATATAAAGTATAACCATATAAAGTATTACCATACTGTAAATATGGGTTGCAAAATTCAGGGACATTTTTAAAGTCGGAAACTTTCCATGGAAATTAAGGTGAATATATGGGAATTAATGGGAAAAATCAAAAAAATTTGCAATATTGAGAGTCAGAGTATTGCAGGAATTTGGAAATCTAAGCAATTCTTGCCGCTCGCCATTCTTAAGTTAAGGATTTGGACATAGACTGGTGCTTTGTTATATATCATTGAATTTTTTACAAGGTTTACAAGGTGGAGATCTGAAACCATTCAGCTGCACACAATTTCAAGATCATTTGCGATTCATAGATTTTACATCTCGAAGAGAGGGGATATTTCTTTGTGCGTATGTTTGTTCTTTGAATCAGAGATTTTTTTAATTATATTTCAAAAATGACCCTGTATTCCAGAAAGCAGGCTATGTGACATAACCAGGTAAGTTTAAGACTAAACATAAAAAAAAAAATAAAAAACCTATGCAGCATATTATCTTTGAAAGCACAGACATTTTTTTTTGGTCAATCCATCTCTCTTTTTTTCTTATATATTTATTTAAACAAAGAATATAATTTTTGTTCACCGTAATTAAAAACTGATTAAAGAAAAATTAAAAGATAACATAAAAGATAAAGATAAGATAAAATTAAAAAAAGATTGCAAACCCACCCAGTAGGTGGCAATATGCACTAAGAATGTAAATCACCATTAAACAAAAGAAGAAGAAAGAAGAAGTATGGTGTTCCTCTTCTTAGCATTCGTTAACTCTAAGTTTCATACTCCGAGTTGACTGAACTTACTCCAGACAGCGTTTTACCTCGAGTAAGCCAGGTTTGGGTTAACCAACCAAGTGTTCAGGGTATATGTGATGGTAAGTTACCTTGCTTTTTGGAAAACCCCACTGAATGCAAACTTTTGAAAGCAGGTTTCAAAATGCAAGTTTTTGAAAACAATACCGCCATCGTCTCTGTGTAAATTACAGAATCTTGAATTTGTAAAAACAGTGACGTCATTCGTATGCGTATTACGTGTTCAGTCTATAGGCGTGTAGAGTTTTGTAACATCGCCAACTACTGGCTTGGCAGCAGAATACAGCGTTTTAAGTTGTTTTTACAGATCCGTGTGAAAGTTGATCATATTGTCAATGTTGTCGCCTGTAAGTGAAAAACACAAAGTAAAAAAATCTGTTTTTAGTACATCTTTGACATATAAACACCCTCATTCAGACTGGAATCTGACACTGCATGTTTGTGATTTTCACCTCTATGTTCCACATTTTGCATACATGCAGATTCAATTCTTGCTCATGTTTGCAAAGATAAACTGAAGAAAAGGGTAGAAAACAAATGTTCCCTGGTCTGTTGGGCGCTGATTGGCCCAATTCATGCATGCAATTTGGAAAGAGGAGGTGCTACACATAAATCTTCCGTTATCTTCAATGGTTGTATTCATTAATCAACAGAATTGAATAATTACTCTCAGCTGTCTTCTCTGACTGAATCTATTGGCGTAGAGTGTCAGGTGAGGAGGCCATCTTGGTCCTCGGCCCTGCCGACAGTGGCATCTCACCGCTGGTAATTGGGTGTTTATCTGATCGCTTGTGAAAGGCGCTTTTGGCTGCCTATCTGACACAATTATCTGGAAGAATTCAATCCGACCCTCCTGTGTCCACCACAAAATACTTGGAGGAAGCGGACCTGAGTGTTTTATGAATGAGGGAATGAGGGAAAAAGCCAAGAGCGTAAAATAAATGCAACTCGCACTCAATCGTCCGGTTTGTATCGAATGCGTCTGTCATCATGGCATGCAAATTATGCAATTGTTAGGCACAATAATTCAATCAGGCTGCCAGAACACTATGGGATATAAAGGATGATAAGGTACGAGTGTGACAATGAGACTGCCGGTTGCTCCAATCAGATAGCAGAGCTCTCCGCTTCGGTTTCAGCTCTGTGGCCAGGAAACGGTTCAAATGGAGAATGGGAGAATGTTTACTGTGCGTCCTACGATAAGAGTAGAATAAAGCCTTTCAGTCAACAAGCTTACAGTGTCTACCACAAAACAACCATTATGGTTAAACTGAATTAGGAAGTGTCTTAGAAAAGTAGAGAGGTGAATAGTGTGTGTGTGTGTGTGTCTGTGTCTGTGTGTTTGTATATATATATATATATATATATATATGTATATAGTAATTTATTTTATAATACATTTATATTAAAATGTAATTTATACATATATAATTGTATTATTCATTGCCATTCTGTACAGGTATATTACTAAAACCTTGAGTGTTGTGTTTAAAACATTTTTTATTTTATTTTAGTACATATATATATATATATATTTATTATTATTTTTTTTTGTGCAAATCGGTTAAAAGTTGTTTGAGTTATAAGCAAGACAAATCTCAAAATTGTGTAACCAAATTGACCTATGCATATTTGCATACCTCAGATTTTACTGTGTTTTGTCATGCGTGTTTGGGTCTCAGATGAGGCTTGACTGGCCACAATCTCAGTGCACTTGTATTTTGGTCGATCAGATTCATTTTGTACCAACAGGCAATATTCCTGCTGGGTATGAGATCTCATATCAGCCTTGAGCATTGATCCAAATAAGTCTGGTGCATGAGAGAATGTGATTTTAATCCACAAAATGCACCTCTCTAAATCTGTTTGACTAGTATTCATTTATAGTATATCTTGAAGCTGTGTATAATTGTGATCATTGTTTCACTAAATTGTTGATTATCTCGTCCAAAAAACGTGAAGTTCCCTCCATTTAATCGCTTTCTTTTTCTCTTTGTCTGTCCAGATTAATCTTGGAGACGACCAGGGATGCCATCTCTGTAAGAGTCATGCAGGTCACATGGTCAGGCACCACAGTCCTCATCATTTTCACCTTGCTGCAGTTTGTCCAGTCGGAGCTGTCGGAGGGTCCTCTGGTTCCAGGTAAGCGTGAATGAGCCTTTTGTTTTGCGCTTTTATCCCAGGTGGTGTTGTGGATTCCCAGGTTATTTCCAAGCTATGTGGAATAGACACATAAGCCTAGTAATTGCACCTGAACTTTCAAAAAGCCAGTTATTTTTATAGGAGCACTTGCACAAAAAACAAAACAAAACTATATATATATATATATATATATATGTATATGTATATGTATATGTATATATATATATATATATATATATATATATATATATATATATATATATATACATATACATATATATTGCAGTGCAGGCTTATGTGCTTTCCCCACATGGCTCTGGTGTGTTTTCCCCATCTCGTCTGTCTCTCCAGTCATATGATGAACTGTCTGTTTGTGTGATGGACACCATTCAAGGGATTGTCAGATCAACTGGTTCTCTGTTTCAGGCGAATGATGAATAATGTTAAACGAAAGGAGGATTTCAGGATAAACGACAGACATCAGTCAGGAGCGACTGCTATCTTCTGCCTCTGTGCCTTTTATCATGAGTTTGAGAATTGAAGCGGATTGCATTAAATAGAGTGAGACTATATGAAACTACTGAGCAGTTTAAAGAGACAGTTCACCCCAAAATCATTTAGTTAGGCTCATGTTGTACTAAACCCACATGACTTGAAAGATTACTTTTTGTCCTGCATATACAGTAGTGAAATCAAATGGGACTGGGTCTATCAGTCTCCAAAATGATGAAAATGTGAAAAATAGTCCATATGAATTTTGTCTTATGTAGTTAAATTTTAATCAAATTGTATGGAATCAAATTAACTACTTCTGTTGTGCCCCCCCCCCCCATAAAATACCTTAAAATATTGTGAAATATTATTACAATTTAAAACATCTGTGTTCTAATTTAATATATTTAAAAATCGGTTTGGAATTACATTACATTACATTAGTTTGAATAAATGAAGACAAATATTTATTGTGTGGGTAAATTCCAGTATACCTCTAAAGCTTCACTTCATTTCAAACCCGTTTTTCATCTCGTACAGTTTCATCTAAGGACAGTCCTGAGCGAGCGTGTCATCAGTTTTTTCATCACTAGCAGCATATTGTACGTTCCCTGCAAAGCATACTTTATTCCCACAATCCATCACGGCCGACTTCTACAAGGAGCTCTCGCTTTATCTTCCTTTCTATCTTCCTTTCTAGCCTTTCTCTCCCTAATTCACACCAGCCAGGATGATACCTCCCCAAATCACCCTGTTACTCAACCATTTTCCTCTTTATTGCCTCGCACTCCTGTCCATTATGATTCCTTCTCCTCACTTGTTTACCTTCCCTCCTTTCATTCCTCCTCCTTTCCTCGTATTCCTTTGCCTGCTGCTTCAGAAACAATTTACTTGTCAGCTCGGTCTGTTGGTGCGCGTCTCTCTCTGGGTTTAATGTTCTTTTCTGGTGTGTAATTTCAGTCGCGAGCAGGCGTGCGGTGATGCCTTTGCTCACTGCGAGCCTGCATTGATAGCTGGAGCCCGATATAGCAGCGTTAATGAACAGGGCTGAGCCAGGCGGATCCTTCCCGAAGTCCAATTCACTCCACCTGATGCGTGGCACGGGACCCGCCGCTGAGCCGTAAACAGATGCAGCATCACATGACAAACATTGAACAGTGGGCCGCTGAGCATGATGGGTTGCAGTCTCTAACCACATGACAATCCCAGAGTTTCTTTGATGGAACTGGTTTCGTGTTGTGTTATAGACTAGATACAGACGCACATTAATGCTTCAATGTATGATATCAATTCCTCTGAGGTTACTGACCTTATAGTCTATTTGGACTTTTTTAATTCACATTCTCTTACTCTGACACAACTCTCCTTTTTCTGTTGAGTTCACTTAGGCTGTGTGTGTTATTCAGAAAATTAACAGATAGGCTAATAGCTATTCGTGATTTATTTTAGCAAATTCTTATTCAGTCTGGCTCTTCTCATTTTTCATAATCCTATAGCAAGTCCCGATGGATATAATCATGTCTTGAAATACTCTACCATTCAAAGGTTTGGGTTCGGCAATATTTTATTAATGTTTTTGAAAGAAGTCTCTTGTGCTCAGCGAGGCTGCGTTTATTTGATGAAAATACAGTAAAAACAGTTAAATTGTGAAAATATTTGTACAATTTTTACTTACAAACTTTTGAATGGCATTTATTTTTTATTCATTGCTGTAAATGAGTTGTACATTTTAATTCTTGCTGACTTAAAGGAGTATAATATTACAATTGATTATAAATGGTCACTCTATCATATTTTTAAAAGCAAATTAATCATTTTACTCTTATTCATTACTCCAGATCATTTTGCTACTTTTACTATGGTAAACCACATAAAACATCACTGTTGGAAATGCAAGTTGGTTAACTATTTGTTCAGTAGAATCAGTCGAAAAAGTTCACTTACAGTTGCAGTCTGGATGACTTGATCGTGAATAAGTTATTGTTCTGAATCGCTACTTGGATTATTTTGGATTAACTTGCTGTTTGCCATTCGCTCATATTTTTTATATGAACTTGATTCACTCCAACAGACATCCTGCTGACTATAAGTAACTTTGCAAGTACATGCCAACTTATTATTCAAACCCTAACAGTCTACTAATACTCTAAAGAGAGTTCGTTGACATAGGCAAGGCAAGGCAAGTTTATTTATATAGCCCATTTCATACACAATGGTAATTCAAAGTGCTTTACATAGAAGAAATTAAAACAAAAGAAATCAGAAAAATTAAAACAGTTAAGAATAAAAGATAAAATACAGAAATAATCAAATAAGATCAGAATAATTAAAACATTAAATAAAATACAGTACAAACAGTCGGACGAGCAGTGGCACAGTGCTCATTCAGTAAATGCACAGGTAAACAGATGTGTTTTGAGTCTGGATTTGAATGTGACTACTGTAGGAGCACATCTGATCTCTTCTGGAAGCTGGTTCCAGATACGGCTGGCATAGTAGCTAAAAGCACACTCACCATGCTTAGAGTGAACCCTTGGTATTTCTAGCTGATGTGATCCTAGTGATCTGAGTGATCTGTTGGGTTTATATTCAGTGAGCATATCTGCAATGTATTGAGGTCCTAGGCCATTGAATGATTTATATACCAGTAATAATACTTTAAAATCAATCCTATATGTAACTGGCAGCCAGTGTAAAGACCTGAGGACTGGTGTGATGTGTTCATATTTTCTGGTTCTGCTCAGAATCCTGGCAGCAGCGTTCTGTATGAGCTGCAACTGTCTAATGGTCTTTTTAGGAAGGCCAGTGAGGAGTCCATTACAATAATAAACCCTGCTGGTGATGAAAGCATGCACAATTTTCTCTAAGTCTTGACTGGAAACAATGCATCTAATTCTTGCAATATTTTTCAGATGATAGTATGCTGATTTAGTTATTGCTTTGACATGACTACTGAAACTAAGGTCTGACTCTAGAGACACACCCAGATTCCTGACTTGATTTTTAGTTGTTTGACCCCTAGACTGAAGGTAAGCAGAATGTCAAAATTAAGTGTATCCCTGTATTATTACACAGCTCTTTGGTGAATTTGATTTTGATTGGTCATTCACTGTATTTTGCGGTCAAATATGTGTACATAATGATGCTAATTTCACTTAAATATATAATTTCCTACTTACAGTAGCTGTGCCATACACAGATATAATTATGCAATTTCTCTTATCACTTTGTGGACTCTTTCTTATCAGCTAATTTTACATCTGTAATTTCCATTTCCATGTATACATTTATTTGGTAAGTAAAAGTGAAATATGCAGAATAAAGTACAGTTTTGGTCAGTAGTTCAAAACAATCCCCTTTAGGGTGATACAAGACCTTTTCGCTTACCATTCTGATAATAATGTCTGGCTTTACATTATTCTTTATATATTGGTTTTCTATTTATGCACATCTATATCTATAATATCTACACCTCTGTGTGAGTCAATGAGGAAGGGGGCTTGAAGAAGGAAAAAAATACAGGTGGACTACGGGTCATACTGGATATCTGACCGAATGCATAACACAGCAGATTTGGTAGCTGTGCATCATGGGACCAGGCACTTGAAGGAGGCGCACGTTCATCCCTCATGTGATGCTGACAGCAGCACTTCGGTCCGCATATGTTCCGTTGCCCTGCCACACCGAGATGCCCCGTCAGTGTCCTACTCGCGGTGATTAAATACAGTATGTAGTTAATACAACACTATAAGAATATTGAATTACGCCACAGCCGCTGTGACCTTTTTTGAAATTACAGGGCCAATAGAGCGAGACGACCGCTGCACTTTATAGCAGGTGCTGGCTTGAACACAGCCTGAAGGAGAATACATTCACACGGCTGATGTACTCGATGAACGCCTCTGAAACATTAAACAGCAACAGATAGCACCTGTACTGTACTTTCCTCAATACCAGTTTGTCACTGTTTATTGCATTATTATATGCCTATATCTACACTATATCATTATAGCTCCCCATGGGCATTTTACCCAATGCTGACAGATTTTTTCATTACTGTTGGGGTAAAATGGTCCATAACTTTTTATTATGTCCATTTGCACACATTATGTTGCCTCATCAGAAATAAGTCCTCAGATGTTTGGAGTTGGTAAGATTGAAAATATTATTCCAATTTAAAATAAGTTTTCTATTGGGTGTTTAGAGGTATACTATGTAAAAAAAATATTTTCAAATTTAGCACAATTGTATTCAATACATCATCAATCCTTCTTCCAAAATGTGTTTTCGTCTTACCCTGATTCACTATGGTAACCCTATTATAAGCGGATTATATATTTTAGACCTGTCGGGATGGTTTTCATGGGAAACTGAGTACATATGTCACTCGTCAAGTGGCAGAGGTTAGTTGTCATAAGCGAGAAAGGTTGATATGGAGAAGATAAATCTCAAACCTCCGGGGAATCACCCGTTTCAAACAAACGCCGAACAGAGGAGAGTCTGCTGGCAAAAAGAGCTTGTGACAGAGCTCGTAATAAAACAAGAATCAACATTGGCATGCCTTCTCTAACAGAGTTGATTGTAAAGCATTACCTATTGTGAAGGGTAATTTCATAATGGTTGCTGTATCGCTTTGCTGGAATTTATTTTCAAGGAAGTATCGTGTCTATAATGGGTAAAGCTACAGTAACGTCTTCAGCTAGTCAGCTTGAGATCCTTTCCAGAAGGATAGCCATATTCATCCGCACAGTCACACAGAGTCGAAGCACAACCAAAATGTTCTTCTGCATTTTTCTTTTGATTGTCAAATACTTTAGGGTAGCTTTAGTCAAGTTTTGTTGTGCTGGTGAGAAAGTCAAATGTTCTGGTTGGTTTATAGATATGTATGTTTTGAACGTTAGTTTTTATTAGTGATGTTGCCGAAGTGACATTTGCATTTTTTTTTAAATTATGCTTGCAGTAGAAGGAAATTTGGGTCACACTTTAGATTCTCACTATTAACTATGACTTTTGCCTCAATAAAATCTTATTTACTGGTTATTAATATTCAGTAAGGTCGTTGTTAAGTTTAGGTATTGGGTTGGAGTGAGGGATGTAGATATGGTCATGTAGAATAAGGTATTAATATGTGCTTTATTAGTACCAATAAACAGTCAATATCCTAGTAATATTCATGCTAATCTGGATGTGTTGCAAGCCAGATTTGAACCTGTGTCGCCCATTCTAGCACCATGGCTCAATTTGTTAGGAGCACATATAACCTCTGCACAAAGGCTCAAAGTTTTTTTTTAATGGCCTATGGTATATTTACTTGCTCTAGAAAACAGTGGTGGAAAAACTGAAACTTGTTAACTATTCAGTAAACAGTTCAGATATTTGAGTAATTTTAGTCATTAAAACATATTGTCTGTTTTTTTTTTTTTTTTTTTTTACACCTGTATTGTTTTGAATCAATCTATAAATGTTGTCTAATGGTCTTTGTTTTAGTTTTAGCTCATGCAATTGAACATTACTTTGCACAGCACTTTACAAATTGCCTTGCAATTGTGTTTGTTTGAAAAATGTTAATTTCAGTGCCATTTTTTCATTTCTCTTCTGTTGGAGACACGACCATTATTGAAACAGATTGGAGTGGACCGGGGTTGATATAGACAAGTATAGAGGGAACAAATAGAAAGTTCCACGAAAGTCATTTAGCACTGAAATGCAGAGGCAAACGCCACTAATTTAGTGAGAAAAATATAGAAGGTGTTTACAGGTTGGCAGGTTTATTTAGAAAGTTCTGCGTTTTGCACGTATACTCTTTGTCCTAACCAGACGTGTCTGTCACGGTGCGTGTGGGAATAATTCCGTGGATTCCAGTGCAGGGTGAAACAGAGTTAATCGGGCGGCCAGGGCGAAACAGAGTTCCTCGGGCGGCCAGGGCGGTGAAGACCCCTGGCTCCGGCTCTGGAACAGCAGACACTGGCTCCGGCTCTGGAACAGCAGACACTGGCTCCGGCACGGGAAATAGTAGATACAGACATATCCAGGATCCGCGCCAGACGTTCCAAATAGTCCGTAAGTGCCTTGGCAGCCACACAAATGGGCATTTCCGGATCTGTCTCAGACTGGGCAGACTGGACGTGCTCAGTCCCTGACTGGGCAGACAGAGCGTGTACTGTCTCTCGCTGGGCAGACGTGACGTGAACAGTCTCTCGATGGGCAGACGGGACGTGAACAGTCTCTCGATGGGCAGACGGGACGTGAACAGTCTCTCGCTGGGCAGACGGGACGTGAACCGTCTCTCGCTGGGCAGACGGGGGACGTGAACAGTCTCTCGATGGGCAGACGGGATGTGAACCGTCTCTCGCTGGGCAGACGGGACGTGAACCGTCTCTCGCTGGGCAGACGGGATGTGAACAGTCTCTCGATGGGCAGACGGGATGTGAACAGTCTCTCGATGGGCAGACGGGACGTGAACCGTCTCTCGATGGGCAGACGGGACGTGAACCGTCTCTCGATGGGCAGACGGGACGTGAACAGTCTCTGGATGGGCAGATGGGATGTGAACAGTCTCTGGCTGGGCAGACAGATTATGTCTCCTCCGTCCCTTTTGACGGATCTGTGCAGACTCGAAGTTGGTTAAAACCATAGACAGATTCCCAACGCTGTACGGATCCGATGACGATGATCCCATTCCAGGAGAGACCAGTGAGGAAGACTCAGCTGCCCTCCTCTCCTCATTCCTCTGGGCACACAGGGAGAAATATTTAAAGAGAAATTCCATTCTCCCTCTCAGCCGGACAAAAGTTCGCTCCGCGGAATCCACATGGGGCTCATTCGTTCTGTCACGCTGCGTGTGGGAATAATTCCGCGGATTCCAGTGCAGAGCGAAAGAAGTGTTTAATGAAGATAAAACATAAAATATACAAACCAAAACTACATAGGGCAAGGCAAGGCAAGGCAAGGCAAAGCAAGGCACAAACACAAACACAAACACAAACACAAACACAAACACAAACACAAACACAAACACAAACACAAACACAAACACAAACACAAACACAAACACAAACACAACGTAACAAATACAACGAACGAGCACAGGACAGCAAACACAGGAAGACTAAATAGGGAGGCAAACAAGCAGGGTAACGAGACAGACAGGTGGAGCAAGTCAACCGATAATCAGTTAACAAGAGGGAGGGGTCAAACAATGACAAGAGCACATGGCTCAACATAACAAACACCCATGTGCAACACAAGACCGGACAGACATGTGACAGTGACACGATAAAACGTTTCCATGTAAATCAGGATGTATAGTTTAGTGAATTCACTAAACAGTTGCACTATTTTCACACTGTATTTCATCTAAAAAAGGGGGCTCGGTTGAATTAGTAAACTCGTGGTCATGGTAAGGTGTGTGACTTTTCTGAAACATGCTGGAAGCGGTTGACCAATCACAACACACTGGTAGCATGGCTAATGACTGACTAGATTAGGATTGTGTATTCTCTATTCCATGGCAAAGGGTTTTGAAGTGCACACATGTCTGACAGGAATGAACCTTGAGACCAACCGAACACAGCCTTACGATGTGATCAGTGCAAATAAACAGCGGAAAAGCAAACTAATAGTGCTCGATTCATGCGAGGTAATCTCTCTGTGAGAGCCAGTAAGTTTCCTGTAATTGAGAAAAGGATGAAAAGATGAAGGAATATGAGCCGCCGTTACGTTTCCAAAGTGCTGACAGAACAAACATTTACAGCCCACACATTGAGTTATCTTGGGAAATCCTAATCATTTTCTAGATAATAAAGAAAGATGCGTCGCATGCGTTCTTTGCTGGAATCCAATTCTGTTTGTAATCGGTTGAGGAAATCTGAAGCAGAAAACAGATTCTGATTCGATGGAAAATTGATAATATTAGATTATTTTATGATCTCATACATACAAATGACACCAACTGGGAATGTATACATACAAATGACAATATCCAACAGAATCCAATTTTTTGGTTAATACGTTGAAATGAGTGTTTTGTTGCTTTTTGTCTGTTTGTTTTGTGGATATTTACATTTACAAGTTGACGTTTAACACACACTACCATTCAAAACTTTTTTTGAGAATTAATAATTAATACTTTTATTCAGCAAGGATGTATTTAATTGATCAAAATTCATTTAAAATGTTGCATAAGATTTTTTTCTCTTGCACTTTCTATTAATCAAAGAATCCTGTTCAATGTATCAAGTAGTAAAAATAGAATATGTAAAGTAGTAAATGGTTGACAAAATATTCAACCCCATTGGTTGAATTTCTGTTCGTATGTTACAGGTTCATTAATTCATTCAATCTCAATCTATGTGTTTCTGTGCAAAGTCTTTTAAAATCATTTGTTATTGTACCGCTTCATCTGTCCACCCCCCCCCCCCCCGTAGCAGTTTGGCCTATCGAGCGTTTGATGAAAATCATCTCTGGATGTGACATGACACACATCAACCAAAAGCTGCAGCCACGCACTCATCTCACTATGGAAGCTGATATTCAGCAATCACACAATTTATTTTCTCTTCTCGTCTCCATCTTTCCATCGACGTACAGCCTGCGGACTCTCCCCGTCTCTCTCGACTCCCGGCAGGCTCTACGCCGAGTGATGATAACTTATTCCTCATAGCATTTGTTGTGTCTACAGCAATGACACAATCGTTAAATCCTGAAACGTGTTCGCCACAAGTGCACGGTTTGTGATCAAACTCGAAATATCGTAAGTAAAGTGACTAAAACTTCCTCTTTTAACTTCTCAGCGAAGAAGAGAAAAGTTCCTGCCAAACCAGTCAGCTTTTGTCAGCTCTATATGTCTGTTGATAATATCTGAAAATAGAGCATGTATTGTTGGGTTGAAAGCACCAGAGATTCTGTGTCTGGATGGTTTATCTGTCTTTCTTCTCAGAGCTTTCAAAAATAATACATTTGAAGGGATAATTTGCCCAAAAATTAAGGAATTATCCCTCATGAGCTTTCAAGCTTTAAATGGGATGCAAAAGTATCATAAAAACGGTGCATATGACATTGCCGCTATATACAAGTCTTCTTCAAGCAATGAAAAATGATGGTCAAGGCTGGTTTTCAGTAGTGTTCCTTCCTTTTTGACCCTGTGTCTTTGTCTTCCATCAAACTCATCTGGTGCAAACAAAAGGCGAACAGGTTAGACAGGACTCTCTACTGGGCTGTGATAGGAAATCCATGAGGCTACGTGCCAAGGTGGAAAATGAGATTCCCTGTTTTTACAAGCCATTCAGCCTCATGCAAATATCATGTTTGAGAACACTTACACCTATTTATTTGGTGAGAGATGTGGGTGTTCTGTTTCAATCATTGCTGATGGTTTAGTGTGTGTGTGTGTGTGTGTGTGTGTGTGTGTGTGTGTGTGTGTGTGTGTCTGTGTGTGTGTGTGTGTCTGTGTGTGTTTGTGGCCTAAGATTGCCGCAATTTGTGATTTGCTGAAGAGGCCAACTCCTGTGCCACTTGTTGTTTCGGAGCATGCATTACTCCTCCTATGCATTCAAAAGACTTTGTCTGTGTCCGAAATCGCCCCCTATACCCTTAAATAGGGCACTATTTAAAGGGACAACCATTTGTAGTGGTGTCCGAAACCATTGTGGATGTTATCGGGTTCACTCATTTAATCCCATAATGCACCGCAATATCGAGTGTACCACCGATATACACTCAATGGCTAGATAATACCCAAAATGCACTGCAAGGTATAACTTCCTTTTTAATGGATTATTAAATCGTTTAATTAAGGTTTATACATATTTTTTTTCCATGACAAGATACATCTTTTCATTACTATTGGATCTACCAGTTTGCTAAGTTTCAAATGATTATTAAACAGCATAAACACAGTCGATGCAAAAGCGGCAGCCCTTCCGGTGCTCTCAGTGTCTGAATTCACTCACTCGTTTTCATTCACTCCTTCAAGTGGACTATATTAGTGAACTAATGTAGGGAATATGGTATAGGGTTAAGGGGGCGATTTTAATAATTGCAAATGTAATATCCTGGCCCCACTTTTTCAAAGGTAAATACGGACTTGGGCTGTCAAGATACAAAATGACCAAAGAAAAAGCATCATAATAGTGGACCATACAACTTTTGCACTGTATTCCAAGTCAATTAAAATTATACAACAAAAATACAAATAAGCATCATTAAAGCAGTTCATGTGAATAATTCTCTATATTTCAAATAACTAATGGAGGAACAAAATAAAAAGTCACGAGTAGCTGATAATTACATGGAATAGGCTGTAAATGAATCATTTTTCGAGATGAATCTTTTCAGTGAATCAGTTGATCCAGTTCACACTGTAACCAGATCATGGGATCATGGAGATGAACTTTGAGAACTGGATTAATCCATTTGGTGAGAAAATCATTCTAGTTTTGTGAACTAAATAAACTGATTCATTGAAAAGATCTAACTTATGAAAATGATTTGTTAACTAATCAGACATTTTATTCTTATTTAATGAATTTCAGTGAACAACTGCTTACATTTTGGTCTTTTCTTATTTTTTTTTCACTTCAGAAGACTTGAAATATAACATTCAAGTCCCAAGGAATGCTTTTTGATGCTTGAGTCTGACTCTGACATCCACTTTTTTGTCATTCACTTACATAATATGGCAAAGAGTGGCAATAAAACATTAGAAAATCATGTTGGTTTGAAAACACATACAATGAGATGTTCTTTGCGGAGCCGTACTGAAATTTCTCTTATAATCTGTATAATCTTCCAGACAGCTATAACCCTCAGATCGTTGAAATTAAATTTCTAGTTGTTTTAGTGTTTCGTGATGTTCAGACTTTCTTAATTATTGGTTTTATCGACTTAGCAAGAAGGACTAAGGTGCCGCCCATGCAACCGCCAGGTCATGTGATCGTGTAGTTATGGAGTTTTGCATCTTTTCCCATTAGCTGATGAGTGAAGCGCATTGATTCCTCTGCGAGGGTATTCATGAATATGAAGTGTTATCTCAACGCGGCCTCTTTCTTAAGTGCGACATTTAGCGCTGCTTTTGAAAGGATTGAATGATGCCAGTTTCCATTTCTATCCGTCTTTATCCTCCCCTCCCGGGTGGGATATTAAAGATGATCTCCGATTTGGCAGCTCTCTTCCATTTTAAAAGAGAAGCTATTTCAATCTTTTCATTTGTCAATCACAGCTCCGCCACGTCCGGGCCAGGAAATAATTGTCCGCGCCTCTCCTCTTCCCTGGAGTGGCCGAACGCTTTTGCATGAGAAAAGAGAGAGAGCGGAGGAGGAGGAGACGAGAGGTGAGGCTGGAATATATGCAGGGCTGCATTGTTTTCATCGCTAGGTTTTTGTTTACCATGCCAGGAGAGACGCGGTCCGCCGAGGCAATCAGTGAGAATGTCTTCTTACATTTACAAGAGGGTTTCTATATGTGATGCTGAAGCTTCTGGCGAGAGAGGACACTCACTTCAGCACATTGGTTATTAGATTTCAGCTTGCATCTTAGCCGCTACTATTTTTCATGTCGTTATTGGCTAAATATAGATGCGTTTCGGTGATCCAGAGTGTGTGAGCAACATTATGGCACATTTTGATACATATTCATGAAGTTAGGTTGAATCATGGTGCTGTAAAACTCTCATCGCTCTCTTGACTGGCAGTTACCAGAAAACACACATATACATCACAATAATAACGTTGATGTGCAAATTTCGCACATGCATTTGATCTTTAATGTCCTTTTCATGTATGCTATTGCATTTGGTGATGAAATACGTGGAAATGACACACTTTTTTTCAGCATTTTCATGTTTAATTTAGAGGCAGAAACATACGGAGCACCTAAATGGACATGGTGAAGGAAAAAAATGAGATGGGAGGAAATATTATATAGCCGATCAATGCTTTTGCGTTCCCTGATAAACTGTGTTCGCTCGCAAAGAACACCAAAGACATATAAATGTTTTTTTTTACAATATTTTTAATTAAATAAATGCTGCCTCCAAACTTTTAAATGCTGCACAAATAAGGTTCGGATGCATAAAATGCTCTCAGAGAGTTGTGAATTAATCACAGAGTTCGGAAAGAGTTGACGCAATAACTTTTTTTGATGATAGGTTTGATTTAACATTTGGTAAAAAGTGCAGAAAGCAATGCAGAGATTCAAATGAGCCATTTCTCAAACTAAAGCATTTGTTTGATTTGTTTCAGATGTAGCTGTTTAAAGCTTTATTTAGGTAAAGATACTGATTAAGTGCTGATGAGTTGTAAATGGCCTCTAGCTCAAGTTTCAGGTGTTTTTCTACACAGTGCTAACGTTTCATTTTTGTGAGATGTGTGCTGTGTTCCCTCCCTTGACAGCATCTCAGAGCCGCTTTTATAATTCCACACCAGCACGCAGCTGTTTCTAAAACACACAAACATGTTGGATTAATCAGTGCTCTTATATTCATAAGAACGCCGAGCTCTCGTAATTCTATGCAAGTGTCTATCCCGATGAGTCTGTGTGTGTAATGCTAAGCACCTGTATGCATGCTATGAAATATTGATGTGCATTGTGTTGGTATCTGTTTAATGAGCAGCTCAGGGGTTTGTTTATTAGCCTGAAGGCTATAGATGCTGTTCTGATGAACAGAATTGGAAACCTTCCCCATCAGCCCTCATCTCTTCTGATCCGCTCTAGAGTTAATCTAAAGGGGTGCAACTTTATGAGTCATGAGACTCGAGCGAGCTCTCGAGACCCCTGCTGATGTCTGCTAGCTCCCAAAACGCTTGAGTTGCGAGCGGCGGTTCTTCATATCGGCCTCTGTTTATTTCCTACATAACGTGAGTGATATTGTGCTGTTCAGAGGCACCGGCTCATAACATCTTTTAGGAAATGAAAAATAGAGAGTGTATTATCTGGCTTTATCAGCACTGTGCTGTTGCCTGGCCTCGATCCAACTTATCTCCATCGTGCTCCGTGCTGAGGTCGTGTTTACGATGTTTTCGGTAACTCTGGGGGAAAATTTATTTCTGATTCTTATAGAGTTTTACTAGACTATCATATCTAGTAAACTTTGATTAAAAAAAAGAAAGAAAGACATCTGTGAAATTTTTGTAGAACAAGATAATAGGATATTTAAAAGTTTGGTTTAAGGGTGTTTCTTTATGAGCACTTTTATGTCCCAGGGGATGATTTATTTTTATTAAATGATTATTAAATTAATAAATAAATTATTAAATCCTACTAAGCGTTTACTCTTTGAATTTTTGCACTGAGAACAATCAACAACATTATGACTTATAAAAGTTTGTTAAGAAGTATTTTCAACTACAACAGTATTTGACTCTGGTAAGTGTCTCCATAGCAGACTGGTGGGCAACATGCCCAGTGCATTATGGGTGTTGAAGTTTTCCTACCTATTTGGCCAAACTACATCTTTCCGCTTTCTACTGCATAGATAGTCAAGTTTTATTGAAAGCCCATTTTGCCAGCAGTGAAATACCCATTTAAAATGGCCTTGAAACTTTTAACAAGGGCTTCGTTATTAATTTTACTTTTCAAATGCCTTGTGTTGATTTTATTGTTGTACCAAACTTTCGATCTTAAACAGGGTTGCTATTGTCAACTAAAATTAAAACTAAATCTATTTTAATTCATTGAAATTAGTCAGAAATAAAATAAATAGGATTAAATCTAGAAATATAAAAATAATAATAATAAAAAAATTACATGAAAAACTTAAATCTAATCTTTCAGTTAATTGCCAAAACAACACTCCTTTGTTGAAGTGTTACATTACTAAAACTATAAAACAGGAATAAAATAAAATAAAGCTAAATTTAAATTATTTTTTTTTTAAATCTAATCAAAATAACAGAACAAAACCTTATTAAAACTTAAATTGAAAACAGAAAATACAAAAATGAAATATGAATAAATAATGTAATATATAAACAATACCAAAATAACATTGATTGCAAAATATTAAAATCCATTAAAGAATATGAATTATTAGAATGTAAAGCTTTGCCAGTCTAATCAAAGAGTGTCAGAAATATAAACTATTTCAGTGTTTTATCATGTGAAAATTATTTAAATCAGTAATAGTCCACAATTGACGGTTATTTCCACCTCCACAGTTTTGCTAACAAAGTTTTTTTTCAAAGGTTAATACGTTCTTCCAGTAGTTACCAAGGAAACAGCATAGTCAGGGAAGTGCTCGAGATGAAATGAGACATGGGATGTGTCAAGAAAAAAAAAAGAAAAATCAAAGTAAATATAAACCGAAATTAACATTTTTTAATAGAATGTCATCTCCAATCAAGCTGCATTTTTGTCAGGTTATGCAAAAGTATGAACATATTTTTTTAATTGTGTGTATTTAAGATGTATTAAAAAGCTACTTATGAAATTAGCCTTAGCAAGACAAAGTTGAATAGTGATAAGATAAGACATAAGATGAATAGTGAAATGTAAGATGTAAGTGGTGGAAATGACTTTTGCTTATGCCTGAACTCTCCTGTGATGTCCACCGTTTGACATTGTTAGCAGGAGAAGTAAATAATCTAGTGTGTTTTATGAGTCCCCCCCCCCCCCCCCCATAGGGCACAATGTGTGAAGAAACACCCTTAAACATAATCCTTGCCACTTACTCTTTCCAAATCCCTCGTCTGTTTCGTTTGAACAACAGATAATGCATTTTGCGGTAAATTAATCTTATTGTAATCATTGTTGTCATCGCTTTTGTGGAGTCTCGGGACTCACGTTGCCGTCTGAAAGATTATCTTGATTTGCGGTCTTACCTCTGCCGGTGTAGTCGCCCGCAGAATCTTTAATTAAAGGAGATGTTCCCAATGCACCCAACACAAGTTTACTTGATCAATGACTCTAGTGTAAACACATTCAAATGCAGCCAGAAAACACATTTTCACTATCTCACCTCGTATCTATATCTAATTTGTTGTTTTATATTCTCTCTCTCTCTCTCTCTCTCTCTCTCTCGTTCTTACGCACTTGAGCATGTACGCACATGCGCACTCTTCAAAAAAGGTGCTTTAAATCTCTTGACAAACTAAAAGACGTAAATTACATACATTCTAAAAAAAAAGATTGTACTGAATTTTAGCTTGCTTATTTTGCTCAAGATAAGGATTTATTGAGTCCACATGTCATGCAAACTAGAAACTCTGCTTCTAACACAGGTCGAGAGCTGTCGTTCCATACACACAACTCTGCGATGCTGTTTGCGAATGGTTGTTGGAACGATGGTTTCGGGGAACACCGACTCGTTGAACTATGATAACGACAGAACTTGCGAATATAGTTGGCTAACGATGCTTTTGGGAAACGCACCCCTGATTGGTTACAAAGTAGTTTGTGACTTTTAAGTAAATAAGCATAATTGAAAAAAAAAAAGTTATGTGGAATTGTCAAGTTAACGTAACTTAATTTTTTCAATGACACATGAAGTTTATTAAAAAGGTTTTCAAGCAGTACCTCATTCAATTAATAATTTTTCTTTCAATCCAGTTTACTATTATTTGTTTATAGTTATATTAGTTATATTTTTATTCGTTCAAAATATTGTTAAATATAAATATTTTTAAATAAGAGACTTAAATATTCTTAAATAAGAAAAGTTAGTTTAAGTATACTTAATAATTTGAAGGCAACAGGTTTCCTATAATGCTGGGCAGTTTGTTTTGCTGCAATTATAAAACATTGTGAATATCATAATCATTTTAATGTATTTTTTATTTTGTCAATTAAGTTTCCTAAAGGCCCTAAATAAAATATATTTATATAATAAACAGCAATTTATATATTTGCTCTATAGGTTTGTTATATTTGTGAATATATAGACTGTATATATATAAATATTGTAATTTATTTTTTGTTCATTTTGTGATATAGACAACAATCTAGATTTTGGTTATATTTTAGTCTTTACATTGAACATTTTTAAATTTACTTAATGATGATATTACAAATAATGGGTCCTCTGACTGAAAACGAAAGCCAATATATTTTGAGATATGTTTTTAGCTTTATATCGACCAGCCCAACTTCATAGCCCTCTTAAAACACATTCATGATTTGAACTTCAGGACGACATTGGCTTTATAGCAGCAGAGATGCAATGCTGACAAAGACAAAACGCTGAAACGTTATTGGCCCGCATCCCGATTCAGAAGGTCTGAAGGATGTTGAGGATGAGAACTGCTCACAGATCAGAGAGACGAGATTCAGCAGAGGTTACAGTAGACGTCACCATAATACTGCAATTATATTTGAGATCTGCACACGCCAAACACACACACACACACACACACACACACACACACACACACACGCACACACACACCCAACATGTCAAGACGTGAATTTTATTGCGTGCCATCTTTACTGCACACTGAAAATGCGGTAAAAACATCCATTAGGATACAAGCTCACACAGAGACAATTCACCTCTATAGTTTTATTTTTGTTATTATACACAGAAAACTGGCATGTTAAAAAAAATAAATAAAAAATATATATATAAAAATTGTAACTGTTTTTTTTTTTTTGGTAGTCATATACAAAATGCAGGCTTTTCAGTCTGAATAGGAGTGACGCTTGTGACTTTGAGGCAGTAGATGTGGCATCTCAGATGTGTGTGTGTGTGTGTGTGTGTGTCTGTGTGTGTGTTTGGTGTCACACATGTGTCACTATCAGACAGGCTCCTCATGCTTCTATCTGTCCTTCACATTAATGTCACGCTGTCATCTCACTGACGGGCCGCAGTGACAGAGAGACAGACAGAGATAGAGAGATAACACAGGTCATCTGTCCATCCCTGTGCCGAACAATGTGACCGATGCTTTCAGAACTTTTGCCTAGTTGTTTCTGTGCATCTGATCATGCATGTCACTTTAATTTAACGGAATAAAGCAGAAAAAGGATAGTTTTTTTCCATGGTCTCCCAAAAATGCATGAATATGGCCTGCTTTATGGGATGACAGGTGAATTAGTTTACGCATGTTAGGCGATACAAAAATTGATTCTGCCGAAATGCCATCTGACTGAGCTGATGGTTTGAATGATCGTTCACTAATGAGGCAGAGAATCTTTAGAGCGACTGTATGATGAGTAATGTTCAATAATACACGCTCTACTGACAGTCTCTCAGCACAGGACTTCAGCCTACACACTGAAAACCCTCATACCGCACAGATCAGATAAATATACCCTGCTGAAAGAAGCAGCATATGTGGCCATTAGGATGTTGGACTCATTAGAGATGCACATGTGCTCATCTAGGCTTATTAAAGGAATACAAACAAAAGCTGTATTTTGCCCATTCCCTAAGTCCATGGGGTGGTGATGGCGCAGTGGATAAGACACATGCCTTTGGTGTGAGAGACCCGGGTTTGAATCCACTGTAAGACAGCAAGACACTTCACCCCTAGTTGCTCCAGAGGCGTGCAACCTCTGACGTATATATAGCAATTGTAAGTCGCTTTGGATAAAAGGGTCAGCTAAAATGAATAAATGTAAAAAAAAGAAAAGTCTGATTGATTTTGTTTTTCGGCTCTACTAGAATAGGTTTTCATGCTCGAATGTTCACAAACGCCTTATTTTCCGCATATTTGACATTGTAGCAGCACCTCTCATCCCAGTCTGTCAGTAACGCTCTTTTTAGTTCTCTATGAAGTAGTGATGGGTCGATCATGAACTCTTAATTTTAGACCCAAAGACTCGAGAAGTGAATGAATAAGTTCTGTTTCCAGTAAAGACGACATGGCTTTAGCATGTGTCGATGTGACGTGATGAACAAACGACTCGGATTCAAGGTGAGGTGTATATACATTCTGTATGTCAATCATTTTGCAGTTCACAGTAAAGCATGTATGTATACGAGAAGTAGAACGCTGCGCATACAATTTTGTGTAAGTTGGATTTTGCTATAAATCTCTGATTCAAAGGGCCCTATCATACATTACACCCGGTGAAATGCAGCGCCGGGCGCTACGCAAGTGTTATTTGTTAGTTTCAGCCCGACGCAGTTATCATTTTCAGGCCCTGTGCCACATTGTTTAAATAGCAAATGCATTTGTGCCCATTTGTGCGCGCATTGGCGTGCTGGTCTGAAAACCAGCATTCAGGTGCAATATTGGCACGTTTCTATTTTAAGGCAACTGAAATAGATTTTTTTGTTAGTAATATGGGCATAGTGGGTCCACAATGCGCGTACACTCGTCCCGTAGATGGTGTGCTTGCGTCCTTTAACCTCGCGCACGAGCAGATCCGTTTCCTCTCTGGTGAAGCGTTCAGTCTTTCCGCTTGCAAATTCCGCCATGAAAATAGCGAATCTGCCATGGCGGGAGCGCAACTGGCTTTTAAAGGGAATGGGAGATGAGACTCTGATTAGTTTATTGCATGTTATGCCCAAAACACACCCATTACTCATTAAGAGAATATAGGGACAGCCCTTTTAGACCATGCGCCGGGCGCGCCGACCATTTTTCCGTATTAAACTAGCAAAAGTGGATTCTGACACGCCACAAGTGCACTGGCACTTTAGACCAGGGGCTTAGATCCTTAAATATGTCCCAAAATCAGCATCTTATTTCTAAAATATTTGACATTTTATATTTAAATATGTATTTATGTTACACTTAATTGTTTTATTTCAGTATATGTTTTTAAATAAATCGTTTCAATAGTATGAACACACATGCAGATTTCTAAACTGTGGCATAGTGGTGTCTCATCATGTATGAAGACTCCCATGGACACTCTTTCCGCCCTCCTGGTGTTGCTGCAGATGAACTGTGGGAGGGTCAGGCATCGATTGGCCCGTTGAATCTTTCAGCCCAAGCGGTGGCTTCGATCTGTATGGATTGTGGGTAGGCTGTGTGGACGGTGGGACGGGGGTGTCTCTTATCGGCTGGAGAGCTAAAATCTTTTGTGTTTCTGATCATTAATCACGCTGTCACCAGGGTGTCATCCTGTCCGACTGTCCACACACACACACACACACACACACACACACACACACACACACACACACACACACACACACACACACACACACACACACACACACACACACACACACACGCACACACACACGCACACACACACGCACACACACACACACACACACACACACACATGCACAGGTGTTATCCGGCAAAACTTGCGCCAACACTCTCTTTTTCTTTGGCTGAACATTCTCTTTCATTTTTGGCAGACCACACACATAAGCCTTGTGTAATCACTTCATCTGTCCTTGGAGTGGATCAGATAGTGAACAGAGGAGGCCGTCCCACCCGGTTGCAAAGTGACATCTCGGAGTGGATGGCACTTAACGCTGTCCACAAGAAAAAATATAGAAGGGTCAGACAGTCTTAAAGTGGTAGTGCACCCTAAAGTAATAAAAAGGAAAGACAATTCTGTCATCATTTACTATTTTTTATGTTGTCTTTATTATATGGAACTCAAAAGGAGATGTTTAGCAGAATGTTCAAGCTGCACTTTTGCATGCAATGAAGTTAGATGTTGACCATGACTGTCAATCTTAAATAAAGAACCATACAATTACAACAGAGTTTGTATGTTCTTGAAAACTTGTAAATGTCAGGAAATTCCAATTGTGTGATTTCCCGGCCCAGAGACGTCATGGTCAATAATTACATCTTAAAAGGTCATGAAAAAAAATGTGAAAAAAGTCAGTATACATTTTTCTAGTTCTAGAGCTTAGTGTTTATCAATAATGAATCCGTTGATTGTTTTACAATGCCAATATATTAGAATAAATAAATACATTTATTGAAATGAAATAAATAAACGATTTACATGTATTTATTATTATTTTACTTTTTAGTTTTCTGTTTAATTTACATTGATGCTAATATATGTTGGAAACATAAATGTATGTGATGGAAAATATCTCCATTAACTGACACCACTCAATAATCTATTATGAAATATCTCATCTGTCTCTAACAGCGCTAGGCTTTGCAAACGGTGAGGGATGCATTTGAAATAAAATGTTTCCTCACAAATGTGGCTAGAAAAGTTTTGCTAACATAAATTGTATGTTAGCTTTATTTGAGGAAAATATTGAAATTGAAAGTAGTTTGCTCAAAAACTTAAAATTTGCTTTATTCTTACCATTTTGTTGTAATACAGGTTTGAAACGACCTGAAAGTATGTAAATGATGACATCATTTTTTCATTCCTTACCAAGTCATTATTCCCTGAAAGCCTTTGCCATCCATTCTTCCTTCATTGCTCATGTGAGAATGTCTTTATTTACATGTGAATGAGAGACTTTTTCATTTTTGGGGAGAACTACCTCTTTAAGAGCAAATTCATCCAACAATTCATGTACTGTCATTTCTGATGTGGTGAAAGAATTATTAGTCAGTCTTTTGCTGAGATGTAATATTCCACTCCTATAGTGTTTTAATTGGAACTGTAAGCCAACGTGGCATTTTGAGGCATTTGTGCACTATTTTGTAGGTCTGTCAGTGTGTGTGTGTGTGTGTGTGTGTGTGTAGGCCAGCTGCTGAGAGGTAAAGGGCAGCCCGTCTTCACCCTCACGGAGGAAATGCTGACGGTGCACGTGTCACAGAGTCAAGGTTACACGTCTGTGCGTGTGCTGGCATCACCTGTTTCTCAAGCAGAGCATTACTTATTTATACCACCTATTTATTTGTCTAATAGGTTTTTATTCCTCTCTGACGACTCCGTGATCGTCTGGAATCCCTCGGAGACACTGAGATCAATAAGTAGACAGAAGACAAAGACAAGGGCCGTGTGGCACATGTCTTAACTCAGCATACATTTGTGTGTGTGTGTGTGTTTGCAAAAACTAGTATTTTTTTTAAGTGATCGTCATTTATTTTTTCTTTTACCCAGATAAATATTTTATTGCTCTCCCATAACTCAGGAGACTTTGAGTCCTCAGTTTTGTTTATTGAATGCACTGACTTAAAGGGATTTACTTACCCGTTCATTCTAAACCTTTATGACTTACTTCCTTCTTCTAACACAAAAGAAGATATTTGTCCATACAAATAGATGGTATAATGAAAGTAAATGGGGCCCAAAAACAACATTGGGTGTGGCTTGTAATCTCATCAATTTAGGATTGGAAGAGTTTGAGAAAGGTTCATATTGAGATCTCTAACTTTTGATTTCAGACTTTTGTATGTATTAAAATCTGAGCACACATCTCTTCTGAATTTCTAGATTAGACCTGTGACAGAATGTAATAATATTTCACAATATTAGTATTTTTACTGTATTTTTGATCAAATAAATGCATCCTTGGCAAGCATTTTAAAAATTTTTTTCCTAAAAACCTGAATTTCACCAACCCCAAACTTTTGAATGGTAGTGCATTCGAAAACAGACATGGGCCCTGTCTCAAATGACACACTTGATGGGTATTTCAGTTATTCTGTGAAGATAACGAGACTCATGAAAACAAGTGTTGTGAAATGTTCAGACATGACTTTGGACCTTAAGACAGAACAACCTATTGAACAGACTGTACATCTATCTCACACAGTCTTGTCTTCATTTGCAAAAAAATAAAGATGGGATCTACCCTGACTCCGGTCCATAGCAAGGGTGGGCAACCCTGGCCCTCAAGATCCACTTGTTTAGCTCCAACCCTGATAAAGTTCTCCTAACTAACTTTCAATCCTGAAGAACTTGATTAGCTTGTTCGGGTATGTTAGATTAGGGTTGTCTACCCCTGGACTATCAGGTGTCCTATTTATCACTTTAATGATCCTGAAGGGTGATCATGATCTCCTCCTTTGCAGCCTTTATGGATGCATACTTTTTTACGCTGCAGTGTACGCTCCGACTCCATCGCGAAAAACTGCCTGACAGTCTGTGCGGCACCAAAGCGTGAACTTGGAAAGACTACTGATTTGACTTCATCTTATTCTTTGTGTAAAACCTTTTTTAATGATGAAGAAAATCTCATCTGTGTTTTTACCTTTTCTGTGGGTAACTGTCATTTACACGCTGATGTGTGAATAGATGCTCCAGACTCTTTCACACTTCTCACTCCGTCACGCTCTTATCACATCTTCATTTCTCCGATGACAAGCGTTTCTCTATCCCAATCTCTGACATCACCATACGAGTCTCCTCTCTTCCCACAGCACTTCTGAGAATTCGGCCCCTTCCGTATTGATTTCCCATCAGTCTGCTGGCCACCTTTGGGTTCGGCCCAAAAGAATAATCCCTGTGTCGAGGGCCAGAATAAGTAGCGAAATTGATGGCAGAGAGAAGGATCGATTGTCTAGCGCTGGCCTTTGTCTGCGCTCGTCTGTAGATCCCCGTAGCTCCAGGAACCCGTAATGAATCCCTGTTCTGAGAATTTCAATACTGATGAAGATGTTTCTGCTGACGGCAGATTTGTCATTCACATGTTCCCTGGGGTCCTCACTGGATGGAATACATTTTAGGCTTCTGTAATAAATAACCAGGTATTAAGTGGTAAAAAATTTCGGGGGGTGTAATTATCTGTGTTTCTAATTATGATTATGATATACAAATGCTTATTTGTTTAACTCTTTCTTACATTACTATCATAATATCCTTATTTTATACCAACACATTTGTATAATGCCAGGTCTTTATTCGCTGCCCGCAAAAAATGTCTAATTTGACCCACCCTCAAACACAGAAGTTGTAGCCGAGGCTGGAAGATTGTGTTGTCGACATGTCAAAAAGAAAACGCTATTTTCAGCAATGCAAATCCACTTTGCATGCACTTCCAAAGGATGAGAATGGAATTGAGCTGGAATTAATTTGAAAAACCAATGGAATCGGTACTGTTCTTATCAAAGTGCATACAAGTGCTGAGGAAGCCTCCGGAGCTGATATTCAGATATGGTAAAAGGCGTTCTGTTTCAGACACATGCTGTTAGAGGTAGACCAATAACAACATACTTGGCCATCTGACCAATCAGAGCAGAGTAGACCAATCACAACAGGCCATCTGACCAATCAGAGCAGAGTAGACCAATCACAACAGGCCATCTGACCAATCAGAGCAGAGTAGACCAATCACAACAGACTGGGATCTCTGACCAATCAGAGTAGAGTAGACCAATCACTTACAGACTGGGCCATCTGACCAATCAGAGCAGATTAATCAAATCACAACAGACTGGGCCATCTGACCAATCAGAGCAGAGTAGACCAATCACAACAGACCATCTGACCAATCAGAGCAGAGTAGACCAATCACAACAGACTGGGCCATCTGACCAATCAGAGCAGAGTAGACCAATCACAACAGGCCATCTGACCTATCAGAGCAGAGTAGACCAATCACTTACAGACTGGGCCATCTGACCAATCAGAGCAGAATAATCAAATCACAACAGACTGGGCCATCTGACCAATCAGAGCAGAATAAGCAAATCACAACAGACTGGGCCATCTGACCAATTAGAGCAGAGTAGACCAATCACAACAGACTGGGCCATCTGACCAATCAGAGCAGAGAAGATCAGGAAACCGTGAGGGAAAATATTTACTTTTTCATAAAAAAATATTTTTTTGGTGATGATTGATTAACTCTCAGATATTCATATTTTCTCGCCTCATACTTTAAGGGCCATAACTGCCATATACATTGGTCCCATATGGCAGAGTGGTTAACAAACAATTAAAAGATTTTTTTGTATTTAAAAAGAATATATATAGTTTTTTTTTAAGTTATTATTATTTTTTTAATTGATGAACTAACACTTGGAGACGCCAAAAGCAAATAGCCTTTTAAGCCTCTTTTTTGTCAAAATTATAGTTTAATGCAGAAGTGTTCACCCCCTTAAAACAAATAATTACCCCCTAATAATTAAGACAGTTCATGCAAATTTAGATTTTACAAATGTTCCTGTGATTTTAAATGTTAATGTAGCTTTTTAAATGAAATAATATAAATACCAAATACAATTAATTTAATGGTAATATATATGCATTATTTAAATCTTTATTAACAGCATATCAGGCCTATAAAGTTCAAAGTATAGTGTTCACTCTCCTAAATCTTAAATTTGCTGCAGCACCATCGCTAAAGGAATCAAAAGATATTTAAGGAATATTCAAGGTTAAATACAAGTTAAGCTGTATGGACAGCATATGTTTCAACTACCACAGAAAAGAAACAAAAATCGTTTCGCAGTAAAACACTGCACAATAGAAGTGTACGTTTGCCCCACAGACATTCATTATCAAGGTTTTTTGTACAAGCCGATATTATTTTCATCCTCAAACGCTGTCGATAGAGCTTAACTTGTATTTAACCTAGAATATTCCTCATTTTAATGCTGACGTGGTGTATTTCTCAATTCTCATCACGCCTTACACTATAAGTCCTGTACAATTAGACTTGACAACTAATTTAATCTGGATCCAGTGGGCTGACACAGACCTTGGACCAAAGCTGACACATGTGATGATTTACCGCCAGCGATCCGCAGGCCCAGACAGACAGGAGGCTTTTAGTGTATTAACACACATTAGCACGTTCCTCGATGCAGCGTCTTACTTCAGCCCTGAGCTGCCAACAGTACAAATCGTGCAGCGCAGCCCTGAGTTTTTTAAAGCGGTTCACCTGTCGCTTCAGAAAATCATGGGTGATTTTATTATACCTTTCAGGCTTTTCAAACAATGCAGATTCTGATTTGCACCATAGATGAATTAGGCTACCACTAGCTGGGGGCTTCAAGAAGACAAGTGGACACAGACATTTAAACCAGGTCTCGAAGGTGTCACGAGACATCTGATAAGACCTTAACTCAAAAATAATGATCACCTTAATTTTAAAGGCAGAGATTTGGAGGGACTTTCTCCATTTTTTAAAACCAAGTCAATTATTCAGCCTTAAACCGACCGCCTGGCCTGGGCCTTTCAGTTAAGCATGCGCTCGTACCGATGTTATGGGTATCCAATTAAGCTAGCCGGGGGAGACAGGTGCTCTCTCGCTCCCTTGCTTCCCCATTACGCCGTAAAGAAGTCAGAGAGGAGGACGTCTCAGGTGGACTGACCTCCAGACCTGGCGAGGAAGGGGAACAGTGCTTTCATGAGCCCTGGAGCTCATGTGTACCTGTGGGTTTTGAATTGAGTGTGCGCGAGAGAGAGAGGAAGATTAAGAGAGGTAAAGAAAGAGAGAAAGACAAATCACAGGGGGAGGAAAGAGAGAGAAAAAAGAGGCCAATTCAGTGACTTTAGTTTTCCTAGTTTTATATTTATAGGGTGCACACTGAGGCCAGACATTAATCAGTATATTGACATTTACACTTTTATCTTGCCAGTGTTATGTCAAATATCAGTAGCCACAAATACACTGAAATGTTTTGTTCGTGACTAACGCATTTAAATACATGAGTGAATCTAAAATATACACCGTATACAGGAGTCGCTCATGGTCATATTCTTAAGCTCTTTAAAAGCTAGTTTAAAATGCATTTGCAGTTTCTTGTTTCTTGGTGTAATCATATATTTATATGCACACATTTGTTTCCCCGCAACAACGGACACAGCGTGAGCTGAGATGTCTGATCTGCAAACAAAGGATTCTTTAAAGATTCAAGAAACTTAAATTTGCTGGAGTTAGCAGTTCGAATCAGATTCACTCATTGAATCATTCAATGTTGAGTTGACGAATGACTCCCTCATTAAGCCGTGAGTCATTTTCCAGTTATGTCCAATTCCAATTCATGAACCGTTACTGTGATGTACTTTAGATTTGTGAGACATTGTACATATGACAGTGTGTAATTAAAGGTACATATTCACAAGTGTATTTTTTGCATTATATTAATTGCTATATATATATAAATATCGCATCCAAAATAAAAGTTTGTGTTTACACAATATGTGTCTGTATTGTGAATAATTATTTTGTATATATAAATACACACACATGCATGTATATATTTAAGAAAAATGCTATTTATCTATGAAATATTTATATATAAAATAAATGATGTATTAATATATATATACAGTATATACATGCAAATAATCGTTATTTTCCAGCCCGTTCTCATCCCAAGGCGTCATTTAATTGAGACTTTTGACCATGCGTCAACTAACTGACGCTAAAGGGTGCCTTTAGCGTCAGTTAGTTGACGCTCATCCTCGGGCGTCATGTAACTGACGCTTTTGACCATGCGTCTACATCCGACGCACATGGCACCCTTTAGCGTCAACATGAGACGCGCCTACCCTACCCCATACCTAAACCTACCCATAACGGAAGCGTCATCTAACTGACGCTAAAGGCACCCTTTAGCGTCAGTTAGTTGACGCATGGTCAAAAGTGTAAATTAAATGACGCCTTGGGATGAGAATGCGTTGTATTTTCATGAAAGTCCAGCATTGGAGGCTCAAAGCGTATGGGTCTGTTTGTAGTTTGTAATTATAGTGATGCTTGCCTCAGCAAACACCATTAAAAGACTGAATAATGTGCTTTTGCCTGTGTCTAACACTACAGCACTGATTATTTTATTATATATTATGCCCAGTGCAACAATAAAACAAGCAATGAAGTGCTTTTATGGCTAATTTAAGGTGTTATGTACAGTCCTGTTGTTGTGTTAAAGAAACAGAACACATATAAAACCGTTGACAATCGTAAAACTCTGCAACTATATTATGTTTTCATAAAAATAGCATCTTTGGTCTTAACAGGACCTGTGCACATGGTACATGGAGCATGAAGGGTGCAATTCTTGCTCACAGAGTTCATCCGTGGCCATAAAGTCATATGACGTGATAAATCCTCCTCTTCCACAGCATCGCCTACATGCTTACTCAGTGCTTTTGATCACCCCTGATCCAACTGTCCTTTTCTCTGCTCTCTCTCTCACTCTTTGTCTCTCTCTTTCTCCCGGGCCGTCTCCCCATCTGGAAGGATGGCAAACAACGGCCGGACCTCCACCCCCCCATCTGTCCCTCTGGCCGGAGTTTGTTGGGTAAACTCAGCGCTGACTATGTAAACAGAGGGCAGCATGTCCGATGGTGGACGTCTGTCCAGATGAGCCCAGTGGAGACAGCTGTTGTGTGTTTACTGTTGAGAGTAGTTCCTGCACCGCAGGGGATATTGTTTCCAAGCACAGACCCTACACACAAGGACAGGGCTGCAGTGCACTCTCTTACTGGACTAGATGCACACGGACACATTTGTTTGTGTGCTTTTTTAAGGATTGTATTTTTGTTGCATATAGGTAATGCCAACAGAGTCAGTATTGTGTGGAATCCAAGGGCAGAACATGTTTAAATATTTATACTTGTATAATATTATTACTTGACACACACACACACACACACACACACACACACACACACACACACACACACACACACACACACACACACACACACACACACACACACACACACACACACACACACACACACACCCATACACAGACAGACAGACAGATAGATAGAAGGGGGAAAAGGACTACTGACAAATACAATTAAATACAATAAAAACAAATAATCCAACTTCAAGCAACAGCACAAATAAATACAATAGAGCAAAGATACTAATAAAATAAACTGTGCTTTTCAGGTTTCTCAGGCATCTAACAGTATTTGCAAGTGCAGAAATTGAATAAAGTAATCAAATGTAAAACAACTTTGCATATAATCTTAACTGTATAAATTAAATAAAGATTAAACATTATAAAAGTTACAAAAGCTATTCAATCAAGAGCAGTGATTGATTTCCTTGTCTTTTGCTGTTTGATTAACATTAATAACACAGACAGCAGGAATATTAGGCTGCTGTCACTTTAAGACAATGCACAGATCCAGTACACTGATACTGATACACATGCGCTGTCTTTCTTGACTGTCTACGTTCATTTAATAATATGTTACTTGCCAAGACAGGCATGTTGACATAGTTTTTGTGTGAATTTGTCCGTTCAAAAAGAACTCAGTGTTTGTGCTGGTTTGCGCGCTTCAGAAGAGTGCACACTCGAATCTTCTCACAGCGCACACTAGTTCTCTTTCGCGTCTTCTTGTGCTTTTCAATTGGCGACGCTAAAATGAGTTTAGTTTAAAGAAAGATAGTTACGGGTGCTGTTCAGGTCGATCAACACCCGGGTGATGAAGGCATAAATGACTGAATGTCATGGACTAGAGCATACAGCACTCGCAATGAACAAAGTTTAGGGGAGGCCAGAAACTGTATCCATCGACATAGACATACAGAAGCCTAACTCTGCCTGTTTTACATGTTATTCTCAACAAACCATATTGTAGATGCATATGCGTCGTCAGATTTTAGATGTACTGCAGTGAAAATGCGTGACTATTGCCTAACATTTGGGTTGAGTTTGATTTATTACAGAGAACCATTACACCCCAGATAGATAGATAGATAGATAGATAGATAGATAGATAGATAGATAGATAGATAGATAGATAGATAGATAGATAGATAGATAGATAGATAGAATGTGACTGAAGAATCCAAAAACAGGCTGAAGGTTTAGAAAATGAGATGAGGATTGAGGAAATTATCAAAAAGAGTGTTTCTGACCTCGTACCAGATAGATACTGAATCTCACACAGACTGATAGAATCAACAGCGACATTCTGTATTCTGGTAATGTGAAGCACAAAAACAGCTATAAATATGGATGCCCAACTCCATCTATCTTTTCTTTCCTTCTCTCCAAGACAAAAATAAATCCTATTCAGCAAGCTGGAGAGTCCAGCCGTGATAAAGCTTTGGCTGAACCATAACTGGGTAATTGTGTAGGACAACTGCGTCCCCGTGATGAGGATCCAGGGTTGCTTTAGTAAGAGGATGGCATGTTTGAGGCGACGACACAAAAAGTACAAAAATTAGATGATTCTTGGAAACCTTCCTGCACGTCTGGTCCTCTGGACGGTTAGTCAAACCATAACCAAGCAATTCATTAATGAGGACACTGAGAGGAATTGCATTCACGCTTGAGCAAACAGCCAACAAACACAACGACGTTCAGAGTGTACGACGCAGCTGCATTTACATAATTTCGAGTTTAGGTTCGGGAATGGTAATAAAGAGTTATGATAAAAGTGTCATTAGGTCGTCAGGAAACGAGTGTGACGAATCCACAAGCGTGAAGATTAATTCTCTGTCACCTTCCTTGCCACTAATATGCCACGAGACCCAACTTAATGAGTTCTGCTTTTCTACGGATAATATACACCCGTCTAGCCATATTGTCTCCCAAAAGACCAAATGCCTGCGTTTGTCTTTATTTACAGTATGACCTGCAGACCCCGGTGTCTTCTCATGTTATAGAATATATGATGTTTATGAGCCAGAAGAGATCGATAATTTAGAAGAGAAAGAAATAGTGGTAATAGAAGCTCTGCTGTGAGGAAAATCCTTCAGTGTGATATGTTGATCATTTTTTTTATTGTTCCCATATTGTTTCTACAACAAAAAAAAACAATCAGAATGTTGGAAAGAACAGCCAATTGTTCTTTAAAAAGACAAATTCTCCGTGTCCAGAGTTACAGCTGTTCTGAAAGTTGAAGTAATTGCGATGTCTATGTACTGTGTACTTTCTTACGCAGTTCACTCTTTGCTAGAGGCAAACTTGGTGTCTCAGGATAAACCTAATATTCTCACAAAGTGTCTGATTCATGCATCCTTATGCTTTAGATTCTATTCCTCCAAGACCAGCATACCAGTGTTTCTTCAATTATAAGCATGTTTATGTCCCAAGGGTGGATTTTTTCTGTCAAAACTGTTTTAAATTGGTTTCTTTTTGTTATATGAAACAACAGGTCTCATTAAAACGGTCCTGCTGTATTTGAAGAGATTTTATTTGTACATTTTGGCCATGTAATGTATTTACTGTGTGAAAATAGTGAATCTGCTCTGAAAGCTGCAAGACGACACCGAACGATGTGAGTGCGTGTTAGAAAAGTACCCGTTTTTTGGCGTGTTCGCACCAACGGAATTAGGAATGATTTTAGTTATAGGAACTCCTTTTGAAGGAACTACTTCAGAGTCGGGTCTGAACCAGCCTTATAGGAACTACCAGTGGCGTTAGTGTACGCGGATTGGCCGAACGCACGCGAAGCACCAGCACCCGCCATTTTTTTAAACGCTGTGTAAACATACAGATTATATCTTATATATTTACTCCAGAAACTAACTCTAGGGTTAGGGTTAGGGTTACGAACATGGAAAACAGTGATAGATGGGCCTCTTAACCCTTACCCTGAGGAGAAAATCCAATGCAACTTTGAGGGGACCAAGCGAAATATGATTATGTAATTCTGCTCAGCTAGCAACACTGAACATCAACCACACGCCATACGCTAATACCTTTTCATATACTGTCTACTTTCTATGTATAACAGTTCTATATAATAACGTATTGAACAGGACTGTTAGACAGATGGTAAACTAATGAACACGGAGAATGCGAGCAGTGTGAGCTTAGGCTCTGGCGTTCTCAGCGCCGTCAAAATAAAGGTCCGCCACGCCATCAAAATAAAAGTCACAACAACAAGCACGGCTTACATCACTTCAGAGTTCCTACTGGCGATGCGAATGCAACCAGGAAAATGTTCCTAAGGAAACCATACGTTCTCGGGGAACCACCCTGCTGGCTAGTTCATAGAACTACCCGATGCGAAAGCCCCTAAAGTTTCAATCCTGTCTGGCTAGCGCACGTTCCTTAATGTTTACGCGTTAGGTCAGTAGGCGGAGAGTATAGGCGGTCTTTTGTGGCTGTTCGAACACACTTGACCACATGAGCGTCTACACTATGAAAGCAAAGCGAATGCGTTTTCAACTACCTCTTGCAGTGGTTGAAAGTGGACAAGCCCAAACCATTTTAGACCCCTTTACACCTGTATTTAGAGTCGTCGACTTGTAATCCAATCGACCCCAATGCATCTTAATACCAAGTGTCCACAGGGCCAAAAGTGCCCAAAGTTGAATAAATACCCATGTACTGTATGTAATCCTTGAAAGCTTCAAGGATTACATGTGAAAAATGCTTCATCAAAAGCTTTCACTGCAACTTTTTGTGGCAGATTACACTGTATTGTGATTTCTCTGGTTTACACAAGTAGCATTGTCCTCAGTTTGCAGCCTCAAAAATCGAATGAAACAACAGTGGCAAAAGAATAGCCATAATTCTCCGTAATAACACACATTGCTCCTTCTATAGCTGTGCTGCAAATATCTTCTGGGCAGGGAGCTGTTCCATTCGTCAGAGGAAATGGCCCTAAAGACTATATCCAATGTACATTCAAGTGCAGTTTATTCTTCTTGCAACAGGGACGCAGTGACACTTTCAACATCCAATCCGATTATTAAAATGGCTCCTCAAGCCACTCATGTGTGGCTTTTTTTTTGTTGATTACTGTCGTTTCTCAGGCAGTAGCTCGGTGGCTGATGTCAAAGAATCCATTTTAAAAGCTTTGACCTTAACATAATATGCCAGCAAATGGAGATTTGGCGCATCCAATGACATTTTGCGGCTTAGATAATACAATGGCTATAAAACCTATTTGGAATCACCCCTCACGGTTGTGGATTAAGCTGCTCTGCTTGATGAATTTCCCGCCTTAAATCTATCCGAGGAAAAAATATTGGAGCTTGTACGAATGTTGTGTTCTTTAGGGGAGATTTAGTTCGATCTGCTGACTTTTGACAGGATTTTGGGAGAGTTTTCGAAGCAACCATTTTTAAACTTTTAGAATTGATGTGAACAAAAATTTTTGGTTCTTGGAAATAGAAAATAAATGAAGGTTTATATATATATATAAAGTATATGTGTGTGTGTTTATATATATATATATATATATATATATAAAGTGTGTGTGTGTGTGGTTTTATATATATATAGAATTTTATAATTATAAAATATTGATTAACAGTTTTTGAACTTCACCCGAAACAATATTTGTATTATTTCCTCTCACATTCCTGGTGTACAGTTTATGTTTAAGGGTCAGTATCATTTGTCTTGTCTTGGTTTGACTGCAGCATCATTCGAGCGTTGAGGCCTCTGAGCTCATTGAATGACATTATTGAGTCTCACTGAGGCTGTTTTTGACACATGGCTTTATTGAAAAACCCTGAGACAGTTTTATCGAAAGGACGTCACTTTAAGAAGTGTCGAGATGGCCGTCGAGGAGAATCTATATCTAATAGGGCAACACAGAGCAAACACAATTGAGAAAAAATCAATGCCACTTTCACATCTGGTAAAACATTGGATACCTAAAGCACTGCTCTCTGTAGGTGTTCATCAGGATGAAGAGTGCTTCAAATGTGCCACGCTTTTTAGGGGAATTTTAATATACTGCTTATATTGTCTCAGTATTAATGGTTTTATAGAGCTGGATCGGTAATTTAATTTTGTTTCCTCATATGTTAAAAGACTTTAATTAGCATTATTCTAATCAGCATTCTTCTCAAATATGTTTGTAAAATGACTGCTTGACTGAAGACTCTGTCGTCTCAATCATCTGTTTTCATACAGATCTTTGCTGGTTTCTTATACATCAGCGGTTTCTTCTCACAAATTAAAATCTTTAACTTAAAAAATGGAGATAAAATATGAATTAATTTAGTAAGCAGCCACGTATTAAGCAGGATAATATACGCTTAGCTGTCCTTAATCTTCTTCCATTCTATACCTACAGTATATCACCCAATACAAGATCCTTCAATGTTGTGTTGGGAAACCGATAATTACTGGCTAACTGTATATTTATCTTTTACTTATGCAAACAGAAAGAAAAAGAAAGATTGCATTTGTTTGGGATTCAAATGACAGTGTTTCTGTGACTTAACTGGAAGTGGACTGCTCTGGGGGTATATCTTGCAAGTTTGAAACCAGCAGGAGTTGACTGACCGCCTGCTACCACTCATTCTTTCCTCTCGGGGAGAGATTAAGAGAATCTGAGTTTTAGTCTAAACCACGTCAGGGAGAAAAACCGAGTGCGTAAAGATGAAAAGCGTGAGCCTTTGTTTCGGGTCGGCAGGGAGTCCCCCATCCAGTGGCGACGTGTCGCCTTTTCCACCCAAGTGTGAATGTCACTTCACTCTACGTGGGGGCTCTTATAGCCGCAGAAAACGAGTGAACGTGAAGGGAGGGGCGGTGGTTTCAGCTGATAACCCTCAGGAGTGGCATACGAGACGGCGCAGACAGCGAGCGGGTGGCAGCACAGATCCGCCTGTTAACTCGGTCGCTGTGGGGTCACGGCCGGCGGTGTCGTGCGGGGGTGCCACAGGTGGGGTACTGATGAAAGAGAAGCGTAATAGATCTGCCCCCTTCCCCCAAGCCCTCTCTGTCCCAAAGCCACCTGAGCAAGTTTAACATCCCTCCGCTCTCCTCCCCTCTCCAAACCTCCAACTGCGCCTCTCCGTTTCATCTGCCTCCATCTGAGCAAAAGGGAATTTCAGCCAGAAATTAAAATCATGCGAGTATGTGTGTGTGTGAATAAGAACCAAGAGTTTAAACCTTTCTCCGTGGTAATCTGTTAGTATGTTGGTTGTGTTGTAATATTTCATTAGAAAAAATATGTATATATATATATAGGGCACTCTATAGGGCACAGCTGAGTGGTTCCTGCTGTATCAGTAGCCAAATAAGCTCGCTTTTCAACCTTCAAAAATACTGCTCAGCATTTACTGTAGCAGTTGTAGTGTGTTTTCAGAAACCCTCCAGCTTCCCCAGCTCCACCTGTATAGATCAGCTACGGGTAATTCATGTATGCTATATTGTACAGCATAGCAGATCTATTCCGCCAAGACCAGGCATTTCAAAATTGTAATATCCACTACCATGCCAAACACCCAGAGAGTTGTAATGACCGAAATATATTTCTTCTACAGTTATACTGTATATACACAACATTTTCGTTTACAACTATATAGGACACTGAACCTGTATATCTGGCAATTTTTCGCGTGAAAATAAAACTGGCAATTAGACATGTCTTCCAAACAAAGCACACATATCAACAGGAGAGCTTGCTGTTTATCCCATGTGCAGAAATTTGACTTGCTGTGTCTACAGTCGCCCCCCGGCCCATTAGGAGTCCATCAAACTGATGTGTAAAAACCGCCCCTCCACCCATCTCCTGATGCTCTCATGAATACCCCACTCACAGGGCCGTTCCCCGCCCTGGCACGGACCCTCTTTGGGTATGTGGTGAAATTCAATCAGATGCTTAATTACATCTTAACACAGGTTCCTCGCAGCTGGCTCCTATTCCCCTGCTTCTGATTAAGGGGATTAGAAAAATGAAATTTAGCAGCGGATTTGCATACTGCCACTGAGAGGGAGCCGCCAGCACATGTCTCAGGACACTGTTGGGATGTCTCGCTCACCCGGCCGTCGATCCATCTCTACGCCCCTATAATCCTTCAAATGAGCAATAGGTAAAAAATAGCTGCTGTCTCGCGCTGCACAGTCAGAGCATGTGGATTCTTGGTTTGCGATTATACAAGCCCTATTTTGTTTTACTGGGATAAGTGTGGGTTTTTAATTTTAGGATCACAGGATGGATTTTATTTCGCTGTAGCATTTCAGATGTATTGTGATAAATATTTAGTGGACACTTACATCTAATATGTATATGTATATGTACATACATGCATTTATTCCACACATTAGGTGTAAGTGTCCTATTATGCATACTTTGTTTCTCCTAGTTTTTGGACCCCATTCACTTTCAAAAAATAAAGGGAGGATTCACCCAAATCTGCATGACTTGCTTTTTTACCCATGTGAAACATAAAATAAGATTGTTTGAGAATTGCATCTAATTGTTTTTGTCCAAACAGTACAATGGAAGTCAATGAGCTTCAATGTTGTTTGATTCCCAACAGTTTTTCAGAATATGTTCTTTTGTATTCTGCATTAAGTCTGATAGCACAAGTACATCTCGGATACGTCTATTTAATGTCTGCATTTACATCTGCAAGATGTAATTTTGCTCAACTTATCAGTTAGATGTCATATAGACATTTAGATGATGCCTTTAAGATGTTTAAGATTTAGAAGAGTGAGAGAGATAAGAGTGAGAAAATAATGAAATCATTTAAATTGTTATTTAGGGGTTAATGTACAAATAATGTATTTCTGACCTCCACAAGGAACATTTAGCAACTGATTTTAGATGAAAATAAAATAACTCGTAAATGTAGCAAAACTTTTGTTGTGTTCATGGGGTGTATGTCAAGCTCTTCGATGAAATGTAATGAGAAATATACCATTGGGTAAATACGATTCCCAAGGATCAACTTTTTATCCTGAACTTTTTATTCACAGCGGTTAAACTAAGCCAGTCCCGCGGTATAAAGATCTCACCCTCACCGTAGCGCCCCATTGATCCACCCATAAATGATTCCTCTGCTCCTCTCCGAGGGCTTACGAGCTTATTAATGAAAGTGAGGTCGTCGCCAGACAGCGTCGGCGTTATGTATTCCAGCTCACCCGGGGTATTTGCATTATGGATGTATGTGTGTTTACTTAGCCCAATTAGTCGCTCCATGCACTAAAGGAGCCATTTTGGATGTTAATTTGAAAACAAACTGCATCAATCATTCACATTTTGCTTTTTGAAGAACGGCGGTAATTAGTCCCAATGAAACTCTATGATTGCCTGTTTAAGGTTGAGGTAAGGCTCGGGTCGTCTGTCGGGAGTCAGCCGTCTGGTGAAGCAATGTGAGGCAGTGCTGCCCTCTGTTGGTCGAGTTAAGGAACTGCACTGTCTGCTTATTGTGTCCTGTGGCTAAAAGGGATAGCCAGACAGTTGATTGACCCCATTGACTTCCATAGTATGTTTTTCCTACCTTAGGGTGGCGACAACTGTCTGGTTACCAACATTCTTCAAAATATCTTATTTAGTGTTCAACAGAAGAAATAAACTGATACAGGTTTGGAACAACATGCGGTTGACTAAATTATTATTATTTTTTTTCATTTTTGGGTGAACTATCCCTTTAAGTGAGATATTCAGTTATTTGGATTTTGTTTCTAGGAACTATATGTAAGCTTTATTTTAAAATGTGAGACAAAAAGTTATTTTGCAGCACCAGTGATTGTATCAGAAGGTAATATGTTATCTTGTTCTGAATAATTACTATACTTATGTACCGTGGTATTTACACAGTACTCCCTAGAATATAATGGTACTACCAGTTTCCATGTTGAGAAATGTTCCTCTGTTGAGACATTGACTCCCAATGAGATGCTGCCATCTACTGGTCCAAAGGCGACTGACAACTGCAAATGGTAGATGGCAAAAGGGGGAAAGTAGCGCTGAAGACCTTCATTGACCCTGTATGATTGACTGAAAAGTTTTTCAGAGAGCACGCAGTCATTGAAAATGCCTTGGAGAGCATGATTCTTTGAGAAACCCAAGGCATTTTCATTCAAAGAGAGCTTTTTGAAGAGCCATTTGCAATTGAAAGGCTCGACTGGGAGTAAAAGGTTCACTGAAGTGGTTTTTTTGCCCAGCCATATCTAAAGATTCAGACAGTTAAAAGAGATATCTCCTGCTCTCTGTGACAGTGGATGTATTGAAATAAATCTGTCAAAATACGTTAATTATTCTTGAATAGTCTCACTCTCATGTAAAACTACAATGCAGATTTCCTCCTCAAACACTGACTCTTTATAGCAATGCATCCTATATCACACAGGTGTCAGGGGTCCTTTGGTGCTGTGCAGAAATCCATAATGTGTGCAAAAAAGTAATACTTCCGAAGAAAGTTTGTGGACTTATTTTGAGGTTTTCTTTTCTGTCCTGTGGGGTTGTTGTTACACTGCTCACTGTCTCAGCACTGCCCTCTGCTGGGCTGAACATTCGTGGCTGAATCTCTTACAGTAAAATGCATTTTGTTACTGTTAAATGTTAAACATCTGAATGTCCTAATAGTAGATTTAGTTTTGTTTATAATGTAGTTTTTTTTTATGGGGTAAAAAATGATAAATAAATAATACAAATTTTGAAACATCGCCCCCGGCTGGTCAAATTAATTGTGCAAAGCAATTTAAACTGAGACAGGACAAAAAAGCATTAAAACCTTTTATCAAATTGGAATAATTTATGATAAATGTTTTTTCTTTTCTTTATTGCTGTGACTAGTTTTAGCAAGTAAACATAATCTCACAGAATATATTCACAGAGGAGAAGAGAGAGAGCATTAGCAGTAAATCTGTTTATCTTCCTGTAGATGCAGATACGTCCTCCAGCTGTAATTACTCTTACCCAGTACAGAGCAGTAAAGAGAGATGCTAACTATCCGTTCTTCATGCACTCATGCGGAGAAGGCCGTATAAATCTGCCCGCGTGTGCGCAGCGCAGTCTCTCGTCAGGCTCTGGCTCCATTACAAGGCAGTATTCATCAGTTTTACACTTCTTCTTCCTCATCACTTCATTCACAGTGAGTCATCAGTCTCAAACCTGCCATGCGTCACAATCTCTATTTTCAAACCTCTGAAGGAACGATCCTACTTTGTTTATGGTTGAGGTGTTTTAGCCTAAACCACAGTGTGTCTCCTGATGGCCACTGTCCTGAAGAGTTCGCCTCCAACCCCAGTTAAACACACCTGAACCAGCTAACCAAGCTCTTATTGGAACTTATTTTTAGTTCCAGGCAGGTGTGTTGAGGGAACGTGTAGTTAAACTCTGCAGGACAGTGGTTGGACCGAGTTTGGACACCCTTGATCTAGACATTCTGAGTAGAAAGGTTTACTATGGCCTGTATTGGGGGTAACGAATCACAAGTAACTTGAGTTAAGTAATCAGATTACTTAAACTAATGCATTACTTCTCATTGTTACTTTTTCAAATAAGTAATGCAAGTGACTTTGTTTTCCTATTGACTGACAGCTCTCCTGTCCTCACGTTGAGAGAAATCGTGTGTGTGCAGAGACGTTGTGTGTGCTGTGTGTGTGAACATGATGATTATTGCAGATCTAGACTAAATATGAACATGCATTTACTCATCTCACTCGCACAAAAACACATTCAGTATTCCGCAAAATGAATCAAATAAGTGAAATGAAAACCTAGAATAGTATGCAAACCTGCAATGATTACATGTTATCATGTTAAATATACTTTATGTATTTAATCTCACTTTATTAACTAATGTCTTCACTGCTGACATTCTATGATCAAATTCAACCATGCTAATAAGCAGAAATGACATCACAAAACAGCAGCACAGCTGAAAGGGCGCCCTCTACTGGACAGATGTGAATTTGCTTTTCCTTCAGCCCGAGACTTGTTTATTTGACTTTGAGTGTGAAAGGAACTTTACATTTGCCAAAAATATAACTTTTGTTCTAAAAACAAACAAGCAAGCCCAGCCAAGGTGAGAAAAAGTAACGCAAAAGTATTTCGAAGCACTTTTTTAGGGAGTAACGCAATATTGTAATGCATTACTTTTAAAAGTAACTTTCCCCAACACAGACGCATGCTAACCAGCCAAACATTGAACCCTTGGCATAGAATTTTGACTGTGTTTGAAGAATGAAGAGTAGCGATACTAGAACTTTGTTTGTAACTTAACTTATTTATGAGGTCACAATAGGTATCCAAATCACATTTCCTGTCATTCTTTGTGGCAGCACAAGTGCATGCTAGTGCTAAAATAGCTTCCTGTCTTTATCAGAGATCCAGTTTGTTGACATTAAATTATGATTTTCAGCTGAATTTCAGATGAATTTTCAGGAGAACCTAAAGCAACATAAGAAGCGAATCATAACAATTGCAGAGATGAGACCTTAACAGTGTTAGTTTTATATTTATTGATATTTTGAATTTTATTTAAAGCTTTTATCTTTTTTATTATTTAATTGTAATTTAATCATTATTATTTTAATTAAGTATTTATATAATTATGTTATTTTAGTAATTCTGCTATGTGCTTTTTGTCATTTTCTAATCTAGTTTGTATTTAGCTTTATTTTTTTATTTTATTTAGCTTCATTTAGCTCTATTTTAGTGTAAGTAATTTTACTACTTATTTCAGTTTAATATTACTTTTTTCATATGATGTTTATTTTGTATTATTATTATTTATTTTAGTTCAATTTTAGCTTCATTTCAATTACACAAAATGTTTTTTTTTTATAAAAAATGTTTATAGTTTTTTTATTTTATTTAACAATAACACCTTAAAATAAATGACTTGTGTTTTGTTTTTCTGTGCTTTTCTGTGAGTAAAGCCCTTACCATACAAAGTAGATTTTATTGTCATTCTAATACATCGTCACATACACAAAATGTTTTTCTGAAAATGGAAATGAATGTAAATGCTCAGACTATGATGCCTGGAGTCCAGGTCTTCATGTTTATATGCCTTCTACTTTTACAGATTGTATGAAAAGAAAAAGGTGACCTGTCTCTTTGTCTCTAAATGAAGAAGAAAGGCTTTGTGCAGAGCGAACTATAAAGCAGCTCGTGATAATCTAACAAGCCTCATGATTACCCTGCTCACCTCATGAGTAATGGCTGCTGTTTGCCTGTTCTTGCATGCATTAACCTTCAGCCCACATCAGCTGTGAATTGATTCGGGCTCTCTGGATCTGTTTCAGGGCAGGGTGCAGTTGATTGATTGGGGGGGAACAGAGCAAGTGTAGTGTGGGCTCCCCAGGGCATATCAGTTGTGATGGCAGGCCCTCTCCTGTCAAACACTTTTTTTAGTAACATTTTACAAAATGAGAGAATCTTCTGTAACTCTAAAATGTCACTGTATACTAATCAGTCACATTTTCATATTTGCAGATTAAAGACAATGGGATCTATTCTTTCGTTATTTAAAGAGGGCCTATATGTTTTTAACATTTGTACATTTCTTTAGTGTGTAATGTTGCTGTTTGAGCATGAAATAGGTCTGTAAAGTTGCAAAGCAAAAGTCTCTCCAAAGGGAGTTGTTCTCTATAAGTGCACGGTTTTTGAACTCCCTGAAACGCCTCAATTGTAGTCTTGAGTTTTCTCCTGGAAACAAACACATCACAATATTCCTCATTTTAATAATTCCTGCTCAAGGCATACGCAAACTAATGGGATGAGGCCTGGTTGAGTTGAGTTAGCAGTGTGTTGAAACTCTCGGTTATGGTTGGGGTGTAAAATTTCTGAAAGCGGCTCAAAGCGGTTGACCAATCACAACACACTAGTCCAGCCGACCAATCAGAGCACATTGTGCTTTTCAGAAGGAGGATCATCATAGAGACATAAACTAAACACAGTGTTACTGACAGATTGCGAACAGAGGTGCTGCAACAATGTCAAAAATGCCAAAAATAATGTGATTTTTGATAATTCAGGCATGAAAACCTATTCTAACAGAGCCTAAAAACAAGATCAAGACTTTGTAAAAGGACATAATACAGCCTCTTTACATGCATAAACTAAGTTTACCCTAACAGAGATTACACTATAGAATCTCAACATTATATTGCACATTAGTTTTTATTTTTACTTATATTAGCTACAGTACAATATTTTGTAGTGTTTCTTTAAGTGTAAGTATTGACACTGATCACCATGTCCTCTTGAAGTTAATATTTGTTGTTTTTAACACTCTGTTGAATTATTTTTATAGCATTGTACTAAATTCTTTAATTTGATCAAACTGGATGGAACAGATACAAATCAACTAATACCAAAAATATTACACAATTCATCAAATCCATGGCTAATACTTTCTCTTTGTGCTGTTGATTTCCAACACCAAATTATGTCATTTGTTGGTATATTTAAAAAAATAAAATAAAAACACTCCTGTACGTTTTTCTTACCTGGGCTGGGCTTGCTTGTTAGAATATATATATATTGGCAAATGTTAAGGCCCTTTCACACCAAAAGAGAAATAAATAAGCCTTAGGCTGAAGGAAATGCAAATTGACCCCTGTCCAGTAGAGGGCGCTGCTCAAACAAACCATATATATTTATACCCCACACACACATTTGTTGTTCTTTTGTTAGAAGTGTTGTCTGTAAAAAGATCACAGAGTGTAGGTCAATGCACGTTTGGTGAGGCCATATATGTTTTTTTTTACAGCTCAGATGATGGATTGTAAAAGCAGAGGAAGAAGGGAGTGTGGAGACGCTGGAGTTCTATTCGCTCTTTTTGTGAGTGTGTTGGCAATTGAGTGTCTCTAAATCACAATTGTGGACAAGGTCAGCTGAAGAATAACTCAACAGCTTTTGTAGGGAGGCCACAGCCCAGTGCTGTTTCTCTTTTTGCTTCCAGGCTTTTTTTTTTTTGGTCCTACAAGACACATTTTACATCCAAAGTAGGCGATGTCCTGCCAAAAACACTGAACAGTAGTTCATGGTTGTAATATAATTTATGAATTAATTCACTTCAGATCACCTAGTTTAAAGGTGTGACTAATTTCCTTTATATATATATATATATATATATATATATATATATATATATATATATATATATACATACATACATATATGGTATATATGGAATATTTATATTTTGCATTTGTAAATTATTATGCCGTTTTAACTACGATTATCTTCTGTTGAACATTTTTAAAAAAAATTGTTTCTCTTTACACCCTCATCATAGGCTGGTTTGTTCCCGAAGTTGCTTTATTACTTGCAAATGGCATTATAATGGTAATGTAGCATCTATGGTAACAAAGTAGGCCGCTGGGCCCTTGGCTTCCTCATAAACATAATTACATGGTAGGAGTAATCATTAAAGTTTCATCAAAGCAGGGCTTCATCAACCTCTAATGTAAGCTCTTTTACTTTTTCCACATATTTTCAATCTATCAATAAATGAAGAAAGGGCTTAGAGCATCAACGAGCACCATCTAAAGGTGTTGATGTCCATCTCCATTCATTTCAGTTGATCAAAGGAACGAGCGGAAATTCAAATACATTGATTTTTATCTCACTTTTTCAAGCAGATAATAGCATGTGGTTTAGTGTTTATCCAGAAAGCACAGAATAACTTTAGTATATGATTCCCATTTGGTTATTTTTGGGAACCAATTTGTACTGGGGATCAGGGAATAGCAGGAACGTTCTCCAGTAAACTAATATTCCCAGAACTCGATATGAGAACCAAAAATGATTCCTGGATAAAACCCCTTAAGGCTTGAGGTATGAGCAGAACTTTTTCATTCAAACAGTGTGCGTATATGCTTGTATCTGTATATGGAAGAGACTTAAAAACACCACTCTATAATATAAAACTCACCAAAACACACACATACGTATCTGTCCTGTTTTGCAATGTACATTCCTGCAATATTCCTGCGATGGCAAAGATGAATTTTCAACATCATTACTCCAGCCTTCAGTGTCACATGATCCTTAAAGGGATAGTTCACCCAAAAATAAAAATGCTGTCAGTAATTACTCATCCTCATGTTGTTCCAACCCCGTAAGACTTTCATTCATCTTCGGAACACAAATAAAAATATTTTTGATGAAATCAATGAGAAATCTGAGAGCTGGCTCATTCCTTCAGTGGCTCAACCTGAAGTTTTAACCTACATTTTCTTCCTTGTGGGCCTCTGACGTAAGTTCAAGAGAAAATTAATAGTTGAATAAAGTCATTATTTTTGCGCACAAAAATATTCTCGTTGCTTGATAAACTTAAGGTTGAGTCACAGTAGTCATTTGGACTATTTTATAGATGTCTTTACTAACTTTCTGGGCCTGTTGATGCAATTACCTAGCAGCGGGACAGCTCTTAGATTTCATCACAAATATCTGAATTTGTGCTCCGAAGATGAACGAAGGTCTTACGGGTTGGAACAACACGAGGTTGAGTAATTACTGACAGAATTTTCATTTTTGGGTGAACTATCCCTTTAAGATCATATTGTTGTGGAAAACCAAGATAGATTTTTTTTTAGATTTATGAATAGAAAGTTCAAAAGAACAGCATTTATTTGAAACAGAAATCTTTTGTAACAGTATAAATGTCTGAACTGTCAGTTTTGATCAATTTAATGCATTCCTACAAAAAAAATGGTTGATTACTATTAAAGTTCCCCTGCAGTCAATAATGTTGTCCCTTAAAACTCATCTTTGATCATTAAAATTACACATTTAAGCAAGTTTTTTTTTCTGTGAAAATTTCTTCATACCTTAAAATAGCTTGAATGTAACTCTACACCCTTTCCTCATTTAGAATATGCAAATCCACGAATATGCAAATGAGCCCCGCCTCCCCTCACTCACACCAGCTCAGAGATCCACTAGCTCAACTTTACTGTAGTAAACGCTGCAATGGCAAGTGGAAATACTGGTTTAATTCAGCCAAATATGTTTGAACCAGAAACTGATTCAGAAGAAGAAGAGAAAGAGTGAATTATACAGGCTTGTCTACATGTTGATATATCAGAATGGTGTTTTATGTATCGCTCTTTACAGCGTTGGACGGTAATTGATATGCTTAGCCTTTGGGTTGACTACGTTATCCCCGCTCACATGCTGATGGGATCGGTTACATGTTTGTGACAGTAGGCAGTTTCAAACCGTCTTAATTGGTACATTGCAGTTTTAAGGAGAAAATATTCAGCAATGTTGTTGACTTATGAATTTGCACATGGTTTGTCTTAAAGAGAAATAAAAACACCACATATACAAATAAACAACATAAAAACTTGATTTTCTCCACAGGGAGTCTTTAGAATAGAAAACAGTTATTTTAAATTGTAATATTCTACAATTACTGTTTTTATTGTATGTTTGGTCATATAAATACAGCTATGGCGTGACTTTCAAAAGCATTAAAAAAATCTTACTGGCTAAAACCTTTTTTTGTTAAGCAGTGAAAATATTTTGAGCAATATCACATTTTAGTTCTGATTGCTAAGTAGGAGCTTCCCGGGAGAACTGCAAGAGCTGCCTTAATGGAACGTTTGCCACTTGTTAGATTGAATTGACTTTCTCTCTTATACACACACACACACACACACTCTCTCTCTCTCTCTCTCTCTCTCTCTCTCTCTCTCTCTCTCTCTCTCTCATACACAAACACACTCTCTCTCTCACTCTCTCTCTCTCTCTCTCTCTCATACACACTCTCTCTCTCTCTCATACACACTCTCTCATACACACACTCTCTCTTTTACTCTCTCTCTCTCTCTCTCTCTCCCTCATACACACACTCTCATACACAAACACTCTCTCTCTCTCACTCTCTCTCATACACACTCTCTCATACACACTCTCTCTCTCTCACTCTCTCTCTCTCTCATACACACACTCTCATACACAAACACTCTCTCTCTCACTCTCTCTCTCTCTCTCATACACAATCTCTCTCTCATACACACTCCCTCATACACAAAAATCTCTCTCTCACTCTCTCTCTCTCATACACAAACACTCTCTCTCTCTCTCTCTCTCTCTCTCTCTCTCATACACACTCTCTCTCTCATACACACTCTCTCATACACACTCTCTCATACACACTCTCTCTCATACACACTCTCTCTCATACACACTCTCTCTCATACACACTCTCTCTCATACACACTCTCATAAACACTCTCTCTCTCTCTCTCTCTCTCTCTCTCTCTCTCTCTCTCTCTCTCTCTCTCTCTCTCTCTCTCTCTCTCTCTCTCTCTCTCTCTCTCTCTCCGTTGCTGTGGCTGCAGGACTCAGCCATCCACTTTTGATTTATCTGCTGTTTTCATATCAACAGAAGCTTGTCCCTGGTGCCTGGGATGAGGAGAGGAGACGAAGAGGGTTGTAACAGGGACCACCGCTGCTCTCCGGAGGAGTAGCGGTGTGCCGATATCTCTCTGACACCCGGCCATGCTGTTGTCAACGACAACTCTCATTTTCACACAAGTCCTCTGTGTCCAAATTGGATTTGAACTGAAGCTAGAGAGCGTCTAGAGAGCTGGTGTGGTAGTAAATATTCTATGACTGTGTGGGATGAACAGATTAATATTGCACTGCTGAACCTGGGATCTTCTTGTGGCGGTAAAGTAACAGCGTGCAGTTTGTAGCGACACCTCTGAAGGGTTTTGGGAGCGTCTCATCTGGATGTGATGTGAAGCCGCGTGTGGATCTTTCTCTCTGGAGACGTTCTGGGATGAGGGCAGGGCTGGTGTTACCCATCAGCGTCCTGCTGCTGGGGGTCTGGACGGCACGCGGGCTGTGCTGGGATGGGGACAAGCCGGGGAGAAACAAGGGTGGGTGGAGATGGAAAGGGGACAGATCTCGTAAGTAACCGCCCTGCTCTTAATCACTTCCTTGTCTTCCTTCTCACTTACATTTTTTTTTTCAGTACATGAGTGTATAGTGAGACCCACACATTTTTGGAGCATTCCTGTGGCCTCTGTTTTGTAGCGCAGTGGTTTTCTCTGTCGAATGTCTTCAGTGGAGTTTTGATTACCATTATAGGGTTTTTTATACATTTTAAAATCCCTGAATTTATGATGGATATAATAGAGATTTATGTTAGTGATATTTTATAGTTTAATTGGCATTCCAAAAGTGTGCATATTTCTTATTTCAGTGCAGGAACTTTGGCTTTGTTTGGAACTATTTTCATTGGTAGAGTAAAAGTTATGGAAATAACTGGAATTGTTGTCTCTAAAATGTTTTTTGAGAGAAATCTTTTATGCTTTTTTTTAATTTAATTTAAATTTTAATATTCCTGTGATGCAAAGGTGAAATTTCAGCATAATTACTCCAGTCTTCAGTGTCACATGATCCTTCAGAAATCATTCTAATATGATGATCTGATGCTCAAGAAACATTTATCTTTATCAAGAACAGCATGAAATACAAATCTTTTGTAACATTTTAAATGTTTCTTCTGTCAGTTTTGATCAATTTAATGCACCCTTGCTGAATAAAAGAATTAATTTCTTTTAAAATGTACCCCCGTTTTATTCCACTAGATAAAACCAGTCCCATCCTAACATTTTTTTTCTCTCTGAATATGCTGTTTCTATCAGAAATGTCATATTATGAAATTAAAATGTGTTTTGAATGGTAATTCACTGACTGCATTCAGCTTTTCAAATGAGGTATTAAACTCTTCATTGAATGTTTCCTTATGACTGGTTAAGAGTACAGATGCAAGCTGAGCAGTGTGCTGTATTCTCCTCCTGCTCTTCTGAGTGATCAGTGATGGGCAGCGTGTGAGGGCTCAGTAAAAGCATGCACACTTAAGATGTCCATTAGTGATGTTTAGATGCAAGTGCGGAGGATGGAAGGCCTGTACTTATCATCATAACACTATCAACTCTTAAGATTGTCAGTAGACTCTTTGTGGTGAAGTTGACTGACTGCCAAAGAGTCTGTTTGGTGATTGCTGATCTGAATCCCAGCCTCCTCTGGAGATATCCTGGCAGATGGCATTTTGGCATTAAAGAGGACCTATTATGCTTTTACATTTTCAACTTCCTTTAGTGTCTGTAATGTTGCTATTTGAGCACAAAATAGGTCTGTAAAATTACAAAGTACAAAGTCACTCCAAAGCGAGTTGTTCTCTATATCAGTAAGCAGTGTTTCTGAACTCCCTGAAACATCTCAATTGTAGTCTTGATTTTTCTTCTGGGAATGAACACATCACTATATTCCTCATTTAAACAATCCGGTCCAAGGCATAAACAGAATAAAGGGGCGAGGCCTGGTTGAGTTAGTATAGTGTGTTAGTAAACTCACGGTTATGGTTCTGATAAATTGCTGGAAACTGTTGACCAATCACAACACACTGGTCCAGCCGACCAATCAGAGCACTTTGTGGATTTCAGAAGGAGGAGCTTCATAGAGACATGAACTAAATGGAGTGTTAATAGGTTTGTTTGAGATGCGCCTTGCCTCGCTTGATATGTATGTGAGAGTAGGCGGCTGCAGTGAGGGGAGGAGTGAAAAAAGCGCAGGCAAGCCGGACAGATCTCTCTTCCCGCAGCGGATCAGACACCTGCGAGATCAAGGCGGATTTCGCGGGATTCGCGCTCGTGCACGGTGTTGCTAATAAACTGGATATAATTTAAGTTCTGTTGCCTTTATATGAAAATAAATATAATGAACAAGACACCCAAAGTACTTTTTATTTAATCCCATTCCAAGTACATGTTTATCAATCTTTTTTTTGTCTTTAATACAGACATGTTTTTTTTATTTTTATTTTTAAATAAACTTACATCACATAACCCATATAGAGATCGCATGTCAGAGAGTTTGGGAATATTCACACATAATTTATACACATAAAACATGATATCAGAGTTTTAAAATCAAACATTTTAAAAGAGAACAATACATCACGGTTGTTTAAACCAATGAGTATTAACCTGTGTCGTCAGCAAGTCGTTTCCCATCATGCTTTTGATCAGCGCAGTCGGTGGTGAGCAACTGCGTGCGACTGCAGAATCCGACACGGGCGGCTTGCGCTCGCGAGAGTTTTTTGACATACGTCAGCATGACATCAGAGCAAGGCGGACCACTCTCGGACACATTTCTTACCGGCATGCATCTCGCGGTGATCACCGGTGATCGGTTTTGCGCAGATTTTGCTCATCTCAAACAAGCCTACTGACTGACTGGGAAGCTGCTTCAACGATGTCATAGGCCTAAATGTGAAAAATTATGTTTTTTTTTTTTTTAACATTCAAGCATGAAAACCAATTCTAGTAGAGCCTAAAAACAAAATCAAGACTTTTTAAAAGGCCATAATGCGGTCTCTTTAAAATGTAAGTTAAATCAGATATTTTAGTGTTTCATTCAACAGCATTTCATATCGTTTCTGTAAAAAATGTGTGTGTGGACCAAATGTTCTCTGGTCAGTGTTACTGCTTTGTGTTGATCCGGAGGCTTCATAAATCATGTGCTGGTTACTGTCTATGTGGCTCAATGTGGTTTGAGTTGTTTGAGTTTCAACATTGGGGTTCCATGTGGTTTCACACTTGCGACCATCTGTTTCTTGACCTCTTCGCTCTGTGAACTACGATGGTGTGAAAGCAGAGTCAGGTGCTCGTTCCTTCACAGGTGCGCGCTGGAGATGAGCTGAGGAGTTTTATCGTCAGTTTTATTTAGTTGTACTTGGTTTACTTAGGAGTATCATTAGTTATTTTAACAAGCAAGAAGGTCGAGCTTTTGTTTCTGAAAAACAACCATCTGGTGTCCACATTTCAAGAAGACAGGAAACAGCTTGGTACTTTTGTAAAAGTTTTTTACAAAATGCTTTATTTCTATCCACTATCCTGCATAGGTTCAGATTTGGAAAAGGTGAAACATAAAACAATATTTTAATTGTAATATGTAACATAATTAGATATTTACCTTTGTAACGTGGCACAGGTCAAGATAATTCGTTTTCTCTTAATGGATTTTAACCAGCTCTGAGATCAACCACATTTCAAACTTTAATTTGAACTTAAAAATATTTGAAAGAATATTTTAAAGTAAAAAAAAAATTAAAAAAAACAATGAAAAAGATAAAAGACTTGTGTTTTACTAGTGTTTTATCAGTAAACAGTGAGCTAGTGTCTTACGAGTGAATTTACTTATTCCATGAAGCATTGCCAATTTATTAATTTACACACACACACACACACACACACACACACACACACACACACACACACACACACACACACACACACACACACACACACACACACACACACACACACACACACACACACACACACACACACACACACACACACACACACCTGTCCTGATACAGTATATGAATTTAATACAGCCCCTAGTGGTCTATTGGGGAATTGTACATGACTGCTACATCATTTTTGGTGAAGATGTAAAGATCTTAGAGTCTCAGTGTCAGAAACTAGCTGAAAATGAAACACTGGATGGTATAAAATAAAACCTCAGATATGTGTGAAATTTATCAGTGGCATTCCTCAGGGATCTATCCTCGGCCCATTTTCATTTTGATTGACCACAGTGTTGTCTTCTACTTTATAATGCGACTCTTTTTTACTAATGCCTATGCTACAGCAGAAAGCTTTTGAAAATAAAATGAGCATCCTTCCATTACCTACAGTATAAGCGTTCAGGAAGTGGTGTCTGATGTGCAGTCTAATGATGCTTGCTCATAAACCGTCCATTTAGCCGCACATACTCTATGCTGCAATTACATGCATGAGTGAGGCTCACCTTTAAAAGCGATAACGTCAGCCACACTCAGCAGCTGGGCAGGTTGCTGTCATAACCTGTAAGCAAACTCAAATGCATTGTTAACCAGATAAACACAAACAAACACAATTCTGGCTTGTGTTTTGCAAGAGGACAAACACAAAGGGAAAAGAGGACGAGGTGCTCTGGGAAAGTTGAGTGGACGTGATAAATAAAACATACATTGTGTCCTCGCTGTCGGGTCTTGTTGAGACAACATAGTGAATAGTTGGTCCTTCTGCTAGAATGTTCTGTCTAAAGTTAGGTGGTTTTTATTTCCCTTGGTGGCTGTTGTATGAAAACATAATTTCAGTGATTGTTGAGGAACAATATTATCTCACTGAGTGAAGAAAATGACACACTTATGCTTGTGAAAGCTCAAGGGAATCTGTTTGCTAAGGAGAGTGATGCAGAAGAATAAAGGATGAAGGCAGATATCATCATTAAATCTTACTGTATGTCTATTCGACTGACTCTCAAGGTCGCCTGTATAATTTTGTGAAATTTGAAGTGCATGAATCTGAGTGAGCATGAAAACGTGTGCGAGGATTACATGTCAGAGACATGGAGTTGAATTATTTTAACCACATAATAATTTACATGCAATGTAGCATTCTCCTATGAGAGGCTATGAAAATGATGACTGAAGTATTCTCTATAAGAAAGAACTGTGTATCATAATGTATACATCTAGTATACAACATGTTTTTATACCTTGTAAGGATAATGTAAGTTCCTTTGGTCAGCATATAAACGCCCAACCTTTGTGTTCGGGCTCAGAGAAAGCTAGGCATGAAGACATTATCTCTCCAGTAAATTGTTTTTATCTCCTATGTCTTGACAATTAATAATAAATGAGAGATCTCTTGACATAATAACTGGTGTTCGGTCCCGTGATTCAACAACAGGGATAAAAGCAATATATATATATATTTTTATATATATATTTGTATATATATATACAAAATTTGTTCTCACATTTTTACTGTCCTTCAGCTTGAATGTCATTTTTTCAGGGTTTTTTTTAACCTGGAAAACAACTTTGTCAGTGAGTTGACATTAAAAATGAAACATGATATGTGAAGAAAGCATAGAAGGTAAATCAAGTGAAATATCATTTGTGAACATTTTATTGAGGACAAAAGTATGTATTTGCCAAAAGTGGCCATAGTTAAAGAAACATCCCTGCATGTAACCTTGCACAATTGTCATATTGACTACATGTAAATTTGTAATTCTTTCCATAATTTTGTCTGTGTGCTCGAGCAGGTGTGTGAGCGACGCGTGGTCTTGACTTAAACATAGACAATGAGCATTAGAATAATAAAGACTTGTGTGATTGGCCAGCTGCTAATTAAAATAAGGACCCAGATGCACCGTCTCTCATTTAGAGGTCACTGTTCATGTCTGCTGCTCTCTCTCTCTCTCTCTCTCTCTCTCTCTCTCTCTCTCTCTCTCTCTCTCTCTCTCTCTCTCTCTCTCTTTCTCTCTCTCTCTCTCTCTCTCTCTCTCTCTCTCTCTCTCTCTCTCTCTGGGCTCCAGGAGGTTTGAGGTGTCTTTAATTAGCTAACAATGAGCTGTGAATCTCAATTACTGTACGCTCCACAAGGTCAGAGCTCAGAACCACTTACTGAGGAAGTCTGAACCTCGTGAACATCTGTGGAACCAATCCAGTTTTCTACCATTGAATTCAAGCGGCTTTTTCAATAAAATTGCATTTAATTTACCAAGTCACCTGGGGAAATTGTAATCACCAGAATATTCTTTTAAAACACATTGTGCTCTGTAATTTCCTGCTGTTGATGACATAGACGTAGTGACAGACTGCTGATATATCGACTTCAAATGTCCTTTTTTTTTTCAATAAAATATCGAGAGCAGTTTTTAATAGTTGGACTCTCTCTCGCGCTTTCCGCAGAGAGGAATTTGACCTCGGTGTTAGCGGGTAGTGAATCATGTGAGGAATAGAAACTTTCTCGGGCAGGAGCGAAAAAACAGGTGTAATGAGAGGATGAGAGACAGCTAATAAATTAAAGGGCTATGAGAGGCAGTGCGTTAGGAAAGGGGGCGGCCCAGGGGCTCTTGGGATATGATAGGGGTCATATGGTCACAAGTGTACTCAGGAAAGAACTTACAGAGTAAAAACCAGATCAGGGAGTCCTTTCAAGGAAATTTTGCTTTACGGTCCCTAGGCGTCCTTATTTTCGCACACATATGGAGTCTCTGTCCCCTTTAAGGCACCTTTTCCTGGTGTCACCCTTACAGAGAAGTGCTGCACAGATTGCTTTGTTAACCACACGTTGGTATTTTTGTATAATTAATAGGTTTGTTCGATTTTTTTGTTAACTTTATCTAACATCATTTAACATTTTTAGTGAAAATAGCATTGGCCTATAAAAACACTCTTCCATAATTGATGTTTTTATTTGGCACCTCTGCAGTACATTCGGATTGTACATCCATTTTCTCATTGGGAATTGTTTTTATATTTATATTATATTATTATGTTTCATTATTATTATTTTTTTGGGGAACTGTTTACCGTGATATAATGGCATTCATACATAAATAACAAAATTATGATTGATATTTCTTCTTTTCGTTAGTATTGATTCATCAGTATTTATTTATTTATTTGGTTTTAGGAAGGTGTTTAATAGATTTTGTTTATAAAACAATTAAATAAATATTTCATGGGGAGTACTGCAAAACCTTAAGTAAAAGCAAAGATACCTTACAGCGAAATTACTCAAGTTACAAGTTACAAATTACAAGTTACAAGTCCAATTTTACTCCATTTTACTCAACACTTGAGTAAAAGTCATAGGCCTGGTTTCACAAACAGGGCTTGGATTAAGCCAGGATTAGGCCTTAGTGCAATTAGGACATATAGCTTTTATAAACGTGCTTTAGAAACAAACATTACTGGTTTGCATCTTGAGACTAAACAATGGCACTGACATTTTAAGATAATGTGTGCTGGTTGCTTTCAGTTAAAACAGTTAAAACATGCATTTTAGTCTGGGACTAGGCTTAAGCCTTGTATGTGAAACTGGGGAATAGAGTATCAAATTTTAACAGTACTTAAAGTATTTTACTCATACTGAATGTAATAGTCATACTAGTCCTTATCACCTAAAGCTGCTTTCACACTACTAGCGTCACATAGTGACATGATCTCATTCATTTCAATGGAGAGATGGTGATTTCCGGTGACACGAGCGACAGTGTCCGTTGACGACAGGATGTAGTCGTGTCCAGCAACACAACAAAGTTGGGATATGTTTGACTTTATTCAAACGAAGAGCTAATTTCGGGAGCGACAACTAATTAGAGTGAAGTCAGTGGAGCGCACGTGATCCATCACTACATCCTTTAGTTGTGTATTGAGATAAGATAGAGAAGTTAATTTTAGCGGTCAGCAACTTTCCTATTATTTATGATAAGTTACGTTTGTGCTTTCACAGACAAATAGCCCCGATGGCAAAGAGCACTCACTGTTTCTCGTTCATCTTTAATATTAAGCATTTTATGTATTGATTCCATTTACTGTATATTTAGTCTTTTATAACGTTGTCAAAACGATCTCATTTCACACTGATCCGCGAAAACGGTATCGTTTTCAGAAACATACACTTTGATACCTGTTTTCAGGCCCCCAAAATGGCCAAAACACATACAAAGTTTTCTGTTTTTAGTTGAAAACACTGTGGTGTAAATGGCCCCTAAGAGACATGCCAGTGAAAAACAAGAAACAGTCAATTTGTGAGGAGAGCAATCAGATGTTTTTTTTCTAAAACCAAAATAAAACTGAACACCCTCAATATTGGAACAAATCGAGGTCGACACAACAGCATCTTAAAACATAAAAACACTCAAATCTCAGTTAAGCTCAAGTGCTCTAAAAGGACACAAGTCAACCAATATCCTTCAAAACAAAGCATAAATAAAATAATGTTGAGTAAATTGAAATAGTCAAAGCCTATTTGCACTGGATGTGGTGGTTTTGGCCTCATCATCGGCTGCAGTCACGTCCTCATCTCATATATGAAACACCTGCGAGTCAGCAACTACCTGCTAAGGCACTCACATTCACGTAAAGTTGACAAGTTTGGGCAAGTATAGGCAAAACACACACGGTGTAGTACCTTCAATGTCATGTAGATGGCGATATCACTTATTTTGCAGCAGAAATGAACTGTTGCAGAAGAAGTTAGGTGCCATGCAAAATGTAACAAGTAATTGCATTACTCATCAGTCAAACTACAAAGAAGCCAACAAGATCCTCAAGTACAGAAACTACTTGCATTTACTCAAATACTTTAAACCACTGCTGTGTGCAATATGTAAAGTTAAGATAATTTGACTTGGTCTTGACATTCTACTTCTCTGACACTAGGGGCACTATAGGTTTTACCTCAAGGTTTAAAGATGAGGTATGTGAATTGTACAATACTCACCAAAAACAGGGGTCAAAACATGGATTAACACAATAGCCCTACTGTTAAGGATTCTACAAGATTGTTGACGTGGTTCTTTGCAGATGAAAACTTGACTTCCTTTCCAGCAGGTAAGCCTGGCTAGGCCTCAACCTTGTTTACATTAGCCTTTTAGATATTAGCTAAATATTACTGGCTGGATTGTTACTGGATGGGGCTGTTTGAGTGTTGAGAAGCAATCATTATTTTGTTCTGATGCTAGCGGTGCAGTGTTAGCCTGCTTGTCAAAGCTAAGAGATAGTACACTGAGAAGGTGTAGCCTATAGCTTTTCAGACCTCTGTAATCTAGTTGCCCCTGAAAGCTATAAGCCATATAAGAGAAGGAATTCCATCAGTGTGTCTTTGAACATGTAATTGTTTTTGACTTTTGGTGAGCAGTCCTAGCTTCATCATGTCAGCTCAGCTGTCCTGTAGCTCAAACAGTAGAGCTGCAGCTTGCAACGCCAAGATCATGGGTTCGATTACCAGGGAAAGTAAGAACTGATGAGAATGTAAGTGTCTGCCAGATACATAAATTTAAATGTAAATGTCATACTCCTTCTAGGTCACTCGACGTTCACACATAATTAGCTGCACTTTCAGGACACCAGGTCTTTTATTATGATATACTGTATAATTCTGAGCGCAACCTAAATGTGCATCAAACGCTGTTTTTATGAGCACGAACCAAAGCAACAATTGGCCACAATAAGGACTGGACGGGCATGGCTGCCATTTATATTCAGCTTTATGACAGAAAAGGCTTCAGATGTGATGTCATAATGAAGTGTAAATTGACATTAAGTACCGAGTCTGGTTTCCACAAGGGATGGTTTGTCATTTTGGGAATATTTGTGTGCGAGCGCAAGAAACCTCAATGGCTTTGCAGAAGCACGAGACGTGTCTGAAAAGTGTGATTAAAGCTGCAGGGAAACACAAAAGGGTTCATAAAATGTACGTTTTATATTCACAAAGTAAAACTGCTTAGAAGGCGATTTCACAAGCGCTGTGATGGACAGCTTGTTTTGCCGTGGCTATGATGGTGTAGATAAAAGGAAATGAGTGGCACATCCGTTCTGCTCCTAATGCGAATGATGAAGACAGACTCCTCACGGACACACTGATTCTAATTAACATGCTAATTGGAAATTCGAAGACAAACAATGGGAGGTGTGCGAGTTACTTTTTGCCGTGGCCTCTCTTTTGTGCTTTTAAATAGCGAGAGAAGCAGAAATAAAGCTTTTGTTTTGGCCCATTTATAATGCAACTGGTTGAGTATGTCAACTGGAGATACATTTAAATAATTGTGAGACAATTTAAGAATCATCAGAATTCAGAATGAACATCTGACACTGTGATGGGTCAGTAGGTGAATATTTAAATTGTCTTTATGATAGATGTTTGCCCGTAATGTTCAAAGGCAGACCGGCATCACGGCAGCACTGAACGCATTAGTGATGGTTGCTGACCATTAGGACACTCTTCTTTCTTCTGTTTTCTCTAGTCATATGAAAGTAGCCAAAAAGATGCCAGTGTCATTCGTGTTTCAGCAGATTCGGTGTGCTAAAAGGCCTAATGCATTGTAGACCATGACCACCGCTTCCAGATTTTGTTTTGAGAGCTGTGTTTATTTAAAAAATAATACAAAGAAGAAGAGGGAGGGAGAGGAGGAATGGAAATTCTTCTCCTCATATCAATATGTTTGGTTTAGCAGATGGTGTTAGAGCCAATCTGCATTCTGGATGCATAACTACTCAGCAGCAAAAGGCAAATGGAGGCTTTGCAGTCTGAGAGGTGTTGTCAGATCCATCCAGGGTTTTGTTGCATTTCATGATGAACAGGTTTACTACAGTAGAAGTTTAAATAAAGTACCAGAGTAGAAATTGAATCAAGTACGTGAACAAGGATTAACAATATAGATTTTATATATATTTTTAAAACTGCCTGATTGCATTATTCCAGATTAGAACTTGATCTGCCAATATTTCCTGGTTTCTTTAGAAAATATATTTAAGTTATTACTAAATATTATATATAAAATATATTTGATTTCATTTTGTCTTAGGATGGAGCGTTTTTTTAATGAAAAGTTATTTACAAAAAAGACGCTTATGAAATAATATAAAATATATTATTTTATTTTATTCTCAGAATTGAATGTATATACATCTTTCATAAAAAGGAACATGTTATTTACCAAAAAAGACTATTAGAACATATATAATTATAAAATACAGCTATTATAAAATAACTTTTCAAAGCTGGAATATACTATGTTGAATGCTTGCATCTGATTAGTTGATGGATGTTCTTAGGTGTGCAATTATTTTCAGGGAAAAGCATGGCTAAAGTAGTCCCATTACAGTTCCATATCACTTCGCCAGATTTCAGTTATTCCAAAGGTCCTTAAAGCCGACAACAACAAAATAACCAAAACCCACAACGACACTGACCTGGCAATATAGTAAACAATAGGATAAAAACGACAAATTATTTCCACGTTTTTTACCACAAAATTACGAAAGGATTTTATTACGGAAAGCACATACTCTCTCTCTCCCGTTCTCTCTTCCTCTTTCGGTATGAATATTCACACACGCGCACACAGTATTTTATCAATTTTCTCTGTGTGTGCTTTGTGTGAGTATTTGGACTGTGTGTAGAGAGTTAGAGAGGTGGGTGTCTGCTGAATTACAGTAGGGTTGAAGTTAACATCTGTTTTGCGATGACACCATTATTCATTCCGGAACACAAACCTAAACAAGGTCTTTATCCAAATGAATGGCTGTGTTTACCAGTAGATCTGTCAAGGACACATTATACTGTTACTGTGTGACGTTAAACCAGGGATATGAAGTGTGTTTTGTAATCGTACACAGGTTAAAAGAGGTCTCCGTAACCTGAAGGATCACATCACATCGTATTGCATCCTGCGTGTCAGCCAAAAACTACTATCAGCCGCGTGGAATGTGTATTTTCTAATGAGATGCGTCTTGTTCTGATTAAATATTTCAATTTGTTTTATGACCTGTAATTATGCTGTCAACAGTCCATTCAGGGAAGACTCAAGTAAAACCAAGTTCCGGTTTTATTATGTGATGGGCCTAGAGAGTCTGATGACTAAAGAGGGTTTTGAAAATGCATCGTTTTTTTGTTTTCCTGTAAGACAATAAGTTTGAATTTTCAAGAGTTTTGACAGAGAGTATAAAGAGTGAAAAAGCATAGAGCACAGAACTTCAATCCAGCCTGACGTGTAAACTAAATATTTCATTATTAAGCTGTATTATGAACGGTAATGTACTAAAGTCACAAACTCAGTAAGCAATAAGGTTTAACCAGGAACTACAGATCATTCATAACTCATTCTATTTTTAATCTTTGTACCAGATTTGCACACAAACTGCATTGCAATAATTTCCCAAAATATATTTTGTGTGAAAAATTACGAAGTCTGTAAACAGGACAGGCCAGAGACGGGACACACTAAGACACACGCAGAGATAATACTGCGCGATAATACTGCAAAGATAATACAGCAAGCTCACTGTTTGTGGTGCTTGAAATTTTGGTAGAAATATTTAAAAATTATTGAATTCGGGGTGAGGTTTTATATGAATGACTGTCTTCAGAAACGTTTCAATGGCATTTTTTAGCGCCACCAACTGACAGAGAGTGCATTTGTATTTTCATTCAGTTCATCTGCTGTATTTGATTTGTGCAGGTATGTTTTATGTAGCATCATTTCACTAAGCTAAAGTCAAACAATATATATACATATACATACATATACATACATACATATATATATATTTGCTTTAAATCTTAAAAATGATATTATCTAATAAAAAAAAAATGTTCATGCTTTGTTTGGGTCGTGATTAAAATGCTTTGGTTGCCTTTCAATTCAAATGCCTACAGATATTTTTGTCCAGTTTGGCCTGTAATATAGCAAATATACAACAAATAAATTAGCTTAAACAAAGAAAATTGCCGGTATCATAACCATCCCATTTGCTCGTAAAAAAAATCAGCAATTGGAATCAGCCATAAAAAAACTCATAAAGGCCTATAATAAATCCTGTCATCATTAGATATTAAAGACTCGTGCCGGAATCCCCCAAAAAACTCATAGAGTTCAACGCTTAGAAGTTCTACACATCCACATCACTTTTGTGCGTCTTAAATATTCTGTCTGGTTTTTATTGTATCTCTGAAAGGTTATATGCAATATTAATCTTTAAGCTGTAAATTTAGGGTTTGATGTTTATTAATCATAATTTATATGATTAATATATAATTTGTATAATTTGTTTTACAATTCATTATCTGGGCTTTCCTGATCGCCCACAAACGCCTTCCATCATCCCCTGCCAGAGAGCATAAACCATTTATTCAGTGTTGATATACAGTGAATTCTTTACAGAGTAAATCTTTCAGTAGGAATTACGCCGACTCTATCCCACAGTTCCCCTCAGGTTAAAGATGGCAATTCCATTTAACAGCATCATTCTCCTTCAGATCCCAGATCTGAAACCGAGGAGCTTGAGGTTTGAGACTCTTTCCTGGCATCTCAATAAAACATATCAACGTTTCAGGTGGTGGCTTGGGTCCTTTACAGGTTTAATTGCTCTTGAAGGGATGCAAATTGTGCTGTCGTAATGTGGTCTCAGTGACATGCGTACGGATGCACATGTTTGTGCATGTAAGCATGTATAAAAGTGTGTGTTTGTGTGTCTGGAAAGGGCAGATAGGCTCTTGCTGTTTAGTCAGCTTGCCTGACTCTGGATCAGAAGGCTGGTCAACTGTGACTAGCAGCTCTCAACTGAAAAATCACACTAATTATTCTTAGATTGTAAATTACCTGCTTAGATTGATCTCCTTATTTTGTTTGAATAATTTGAATAATTTCAAGTTCCAATATTTATCATAATGATCCTGTAGATCGTGACCATGTCCGATTCCAATTCCAATTGTCTGTTAAAGGGAAAGTTGAACCCATATGGAAATTCTATCATCATTTCCTCATGTTTACCAATATATATGAGCAATATCACATGGGTAGGAGTGTGATATGGCTGTATATCAGCATGGCTGTGACTAGGCCATAAGCACGAGGCCACAGACAATGACAGCCATGCTGATATAGGGCCATATCGCACGGCTACAAGTGTGATACTTCATTTATTTGGCACAAGCGTGTAAAAAAAAAAAGAAACAACATCGGAGTGTCTTTAAAAACCCTCGTTTGTGCAGAACTACTTCCTTCCGCCGCAGATTCAAATCTCAAGTTGACAGTTAGACAGTTGAGCACAAGCCTCTGTTACTAATTCTAAAACGTCACTTTAGAACTAGCAATGAAGGAACGCTGAGTTGCTTCATTGAAGCTAATTGTATTACAGAGCATAGAGTATAATGAGAGCGAGAGATCGACTTTCTGTGTGATATTGGTTGTGGAAAAGGTTTGATCAAAATCAAATTTGAGAAACTGTTGTGTGTATAAATAAACAGCTGTATATTGAGTATTCTGGTTAGAATCTGAAGTGCAGATCCATGCATGCTCTAATGGCTAATATTGACAAGGATTTGATTATAATTATAAACAGAAATAAAATGTGCTAAAAAACTACAAACGTGGTGGACGTGAGTCTTTGCATGAAAGACCCACCACTAACAGATCAATGTGTTACTACATATCTCTCAGATATGGTGGGAAATTAAATTAAATTGTTTGTGGAGGATTTTAACTGACAATATGATTGACAGTTTAGGCGGTGACAGGATACATGTTACATGAGTGACAGAGCTGTCCATTAAAGACGCAATTGTGACGAAGTATCGAAGCTTGCCTACTGTTCTACACACTCAAAAGCATGTAGTTTTTCTTCACAAAAACAGTGCATACATTTAGGGAGTAGTACGAGTAGGCGAATTGGGAAACAGCATGAGTTTTGCAACCCTGAATTAATGAATACCTATATAAAATGTAATTAATCATTTCAGGATGAGTGAGGTTAAAGAATACTTACAGTAAAAGCCATCTTTTCACTTGCTCCCTCTTTCTCTCTCGCTCATGCGCTCATAAGTCAAGGAATGTGTCATCATCAAGCAGAGATTCTTTCGGAATGAAACCTCGACTCTTTTGGCCACAACAAAGTGTGGCGGTGGTTGAAGATTTATGCGATTCAGACATGAACACAGGGTGGAGAAACACAGCATCAAAGACTGGAGCTCTGGTGAATTAGCCGAGGTTCTGTCACACTCGTAATAAATCTTGAAGAATTCCCCTTCTATTGTCATGTTGGCACTTTGCTAATGAAGGCAGTGGTGTGAGGCCGGAGGAGAGCTCGTACTGTTGAAAGGCCTTTTCTAACAACATTGTTTTTGAAGAACCATGACCTTGAAGGAATGTACTGTGGATCTCAGACTGAGTGTTCAGAATGAATGTCTCTGTACAAGGGCTTTATATAGCGCAGAATAATAATAATAAAAAGAACTACTTGGTGGAGATAATTATTTAGACTACCAACCAATCAAACGTTCAGGGTTGGTAATGTTTCTTAAAATGTTTCTGAAAGAAATGATGTACAGTAAAAACAGCAATATTGTCAAATATATTTACATTTTTAAATACACTTCTATTGCTTTTTAACCTCAAATGTAGCTTGAACTGCTTTTTTCCCTTTTTGTCACCCCTTTATTCATAGTACAAAGAACAATGAAAGAATGGTATTGATTAGTGTCAAAAGTGTGATTTGAACTTCAGCCGCCAACTCTAGCACCAAAGCTCATTGTGTTGGAGCACTGTTTTTAGCATCACCAAAATGGCTTCTAAGTACACAATTGCCTTCAGAGGTCCAAAAATGTGCTCATAAAATTGAAGAAGAGCTCAGAGTGAAACCTCGCAAAGCGTGTCTGTCAGATTGAAGGTGGCTTGTCCTTGTAGAGAGCTTCATCATTAATCATGGTTGTAACTCTTGGCTTTTATGACTCTGCATTCAACAGCTGTGCCCTTTCACCACGGTGAAAGCCCTGAAGTGGCTTTCATTTACTCGCCACAGAAAAGCTTATTGTACCAAAGGCTTTAACCTCGGTGGCCTGAGCGATGCCCATCAGGTGCTCTGTTTAGCTGCGTGAGACTTCGCCAGCTGTTCTGGCTTTCACAGGCCTGCCGTGATTTTGACGTAGATTGATAGCATTATTCCTAAGGCACTTGAACACGCTATGACCATAGTGATTCTGTGAGCCACAAGCATTCGTACCGGCGCTAACGTTCTCCTTGTAGAATTCCTGATTTTTTTTGGACAGTGGTTGTTGGATGTGTTTCAGGTCAACTTGGCAGCAGATGATTGGACTTTTTGTCTGGTGTTCACATTCTTAGTTGAGTATGTGAACAAGTGGATGGGTAATCTATATCCAACCACATCACTCAAAGCAAATGAGGTTGGGAGCCAGTCTGTCTTACTACTTCATTGTTTTGTTACCAGTTATACAATTTTGGCTTTCTATCAAACATAATAGTGAGTGAATGTCATTGACTTATACCATTGACTGTCATTGAGCATTTGAATAATATGCTTGGCATTTCCAATACTCAACCGCAAGACGACTTCAAGTGGACATTGCATTTAAGTTACATTTTAATTACTTTTTATTAGAGATGCACCAGTGTATCACCCACCAATTTTTTAAACATTTTGATTAATTAACTGTGTGAAGGCACTGGTATGTATAATGCCTATTGGATAATCCAATGTTTTTCTCCGGGTAAAGTTAAAGTTAAATTAAATACTTGCCAGAACAAAATTAAATCTGTACCAAGCATGTTTTTTATATATATATATATATTTTTTGGAGATTGCTGTTTGCGAGAAAATACTGTGCACACATTTGCTTGTTTAATTTGTAGGATAATTGATATCTCAATTGTTTCTCTAATACAGCAATGAGATTAAGTAGAGAGCAAATGGAAACTTCTTGTTTAATGTTCCTGCTTCTCGTTTTTTCCACCTTCAGAGAAAGTTTCACTTTTCATCTGGTTATATCGAACTGTGATTGATTTTCCAGTATAGCAAAGTTTGATCTCAAAATGAACGCAATTTTTTTTAGTATTCTGATTTTCAGCACACCGTATACTTTTCAGTATACTGTTATTGTATGTCAATTTTTTTTCTATTTAGATTTCTCTTAAGGCATTTTAGGAGATATTTGAGTCTTTCATGGTTGAAACTTAACTGAAACGTAACTAAGAATTACATAATTTCATAAGCTAAAAGAAATAAAATGCGGGCCAATACTAACAACCTCGGGAGCACTATAGATATGTCTATGGCCACAACTTTATTTAATATCTAGATGCCAGACGGTCTGGTTCTCCTAAGCTCTCTGAAACCACCCTTTAATTTCCCCTAACCACCTATCCCCCATTCCCTGTCTGTATACGTCCCTTACAGAAGGAAAACCTCCTCTGGTCTCTCATTATGATGCCTGCTTTCCTGCCCACTGTGTGGACCTCAATACCCTCATCTGCATAATCCCTCCCTTGATCATTTTCAATAATATGGGAGTTAATCAGACCCACAGAGAACCACGGCCCCTGGTGTGGTCCGGCTGGAGCCCTGATGATATCCACTGATGGGCTGCTCTCTCAAAACTCGATCTGGTGTTAGCAGTGCTTTGCTAAGGCTCTCACTAGTATATCACTATTGTAGTTGCTCGTACATAGATTTAAGGATTTGAACAAACTCCTAACTCTATAAAGAAACCCTAATGTGTAATTTGAGTATTTGAACAAATGCCATGATATTTGTTGATAATTCTTGCCCAATTCATGAGTTTGCAACACATTCTCACTCCCAACTCGTCGCATATTGACGCTTGGTCAGGAGCAATCGGCGTCCTTTTAAACGCACAGAGTACCTCTTTAGCGTCATTTTTCAATGTGCAGGGTGCTCCATTGCTTTCAATGAGAAACCTTTGGCATCATACACAGACACATCACGATGAAATTATACATTGGGGCATAAATTTACCTCCTTGACAGATATATTGGGGTGTGATTTTCAATTTAATCAGCCAGCATGGTTTTATTTCACTTTTTTATTTGTACTATTGAGTTTGGCCAATCAGAGGTGTTTAAGAACCCGTTCAACAGCGCTCAAAATGCTGGAGGGAAATGCTGGTATTGTCACATTTAAAAAATTTCAGTACCGACTTGGTACCGAAGTTGGTACTTTTGACAACACACAATTCCATGACAACAATGTAATGCAGTTTTTTCCTTCGCGTTTCCCGTACAGACGACAACGTTGTCAAAACGATCCCCGTTAACACCAATCAGCGAAAACAACTAAAAATGCTGCATTCTGCTGCCATGCCAGTACACTCTATAAAATGCTAGGTTGTTTCAACCCAAATTTGGGTAAAATATGGACAATCCTATAGCCGTTGGGTTGAATTACAATTTTGGGTTAAAACAACCCTGCATTTTTTTAGAGTGTAGATGGCGATGTCACTTTGTAAAGAAACACTACATGTCTATAGACTGAAAACGTAACACGCATGCACATGACGTCACCATTTTAAAAGATTCCCGTTTTTGCAGTTTACACGGAGATGATAACTGTATCCTTTTCAAAAACCTGTTTTCAAAAGTTTTGCTTTTCAGGCACCCAAAACAGCATTGTCTTGTAAATGGCCGGACACAAAAAGACACAAAACACACAAAGTTTTATTTTTTTAGTTGAAAAGAGTGTTGTGTAAACGGCCCCTAAGAGACTTTTACAAAATATTTTTTTGTGGCATATTCTATCATTTTAAATGAGAATTTTATACCCATAACATTTATTAAAATTAGATTGTATTTGAGACATTTTATAAATATTATAAGATGTGTATTTGATTGTTGTTTTTTTTAGGTGAAATTAGCTGTAAATATACAAATTAGTAAATACAGTTTTCTGACCAAGAAGACATTCAGAACTCCAAATTCAAAATTTTAGAAAAATAAACTAAAAAAAAGAACAGATTAGAGAAGTTTGCACCAGTTAAACTCTAGGATTGTTGATCTTAACTGGTTTTGGATAGGCACTGTTGGATTGTTGCTGGCACAAGCTGGTTGATAGTATTACTGTTTCAGGTATCAAGCAATGCTATTAATTTAAGTTTTTAACAGATCATTTAAACGGGTTTTCTGCTTGATCTAATGTTATTTTCAGAAGACTGGGTACATTCTGGATATTGTAATCACATGTGTGTGTCTTCAAAGACAAAGTGTGCTCTCTTCCTCTTTCTGCAGACTTTTGTTCAGCTGTGTCCTTCCACACGATCTTTCAACATAATCTTTGGTAATTTGCAGTCTGGGTGCACCATTCACATAATTCTTTCTTCCTGCGTATATTCATTTGTGTCCAGCCTAGTTCGGTCGTTTGACTTAAGTAAACCCCTTTCATATGTCAGGGCCTTTTGGCTGAACCAAAAAATCAGAAATTGCTATCAAAATAGAGGTGTTAAAGTGTACTAATTAACATGGTAACTCATTTTTCTTTATAGTTAATTTGCTCTCTCCTGCCTTCAAAAATAATTAACCGACTGATGGGTAACCCAACAAATGGCCTTGATTTTTAAAGCTGTTAAGATGAACGAATCCAATTGTTGTGGTTGTGTTTATGTTGGTTGTCTGGGTCTACTGTTATTGAGCTAGTCCATCACCTTCTCCTTAAATCAATAAAGCCAGAAATCGAGAACGCAGGCTGTGTTTCTGAAATTGAGGGCAGAGCCAGGGCTTTTGGGGTGCATGGGGAACATCCTTCTAATGTGCCCATGTAGACATGTCAGCTAGCCACATAAGGTTCAGTTTAATTAGTCATCAGGGGAGGCTGGGCATTTTGGATTGGATTGTGTGGATCGGGGCCATTTGAATTTGAGGGAGCACCAGGTTTTTGCTTGTGTGTCTTCCAGGGCATCTGGACGCAACACCTGTTAATGAGTTGTGAAGTATTCACTCTCTAAGCCCACAATAAAACCTATTATACTTTCAGTTGTCAGTACAGTTTTGTAACTAATATTCACGCATTGGTTCTCCTTGGGGATATACAATATCTGTGCTTTGGACAAATATGTTTGATATGTCAGTTATATGTCAGTTTTTGGTCAATGTGTTTGGGAAACATGTATTTGAGCTGAGAATTTGTTTGGTAGTTATATACTGGCCCACATAGAATCTCATAAGCTTTATCTCATATTTTTAAACAGTTTTAGGAGGAAATTTGTGGATACATGGTTTAAATTTAGAGACTATTATTAAGATTATTTATATATATATATGTTGTGGTGAAGTTAGCTGTAAACATTCAGATTGTTGAATTAGTTTTCAATATAGTTTTAGAACAAAATCTGTGTAAATAACTGTAAAATGCAAGTGAGAGCACAATGTTAGCTGAAAGTATTAGCAAATTATCTAAAATATTTGATGTGTAGATGTAAATTTGATTTTAATGCATTGAAATTTGTGTGTAGTTATGTAGAATCTTGTGAAGGACGGTTGATCCATTTTTTTAGTATTCTGTGGGTTGCGCTAATTCTGTGTAGGGTTAGTTATATGTTTCTTAAAAATGTACTGTACATTTGGTTGTTTAAAACTGTAAACTGTGAATAAAACTGAAAATATACTTGTATATGCTTCAAAAAAAGACAAGGGGGGTTTTACAATGGTAAAACTATGGTAATGCCAATATGGTGTCTATACACAAACAGACAGACTCATATATGTTTGCATGCTTGATGTTAAGTGTTTGTGATCTTGATCTTATGAATCTGTGCAAAGTGCAAAAATGTTGTATTTTGACTGCTTGAATGATTCCAACACAAGCTAAGATAGCCAACAGTCTCCTGACGGTCTCAACCTTGAGATTTTACGAACGTACTCAGCAAGGTGTTTGTTGAGAAACGGCCAACTCAGCATATAGCAGGCTAAAAGTGTAATTTCACTAAATACATCAACACAAGTGCTGGGTAGTGTGGCCCAAGTCATAAAATAGACATTTAACCTCTCCTGAATTTCATTTAAGCACTCAATTATGACTTTAAAATGTTAAAAACAGTAGCACAAGCTCTAGCGACAGGGTGAACGAAAGGACAGGCAGTGGTCACACTTTGCAGAGCCCTAAGTGCTCTCCAATGACTTCCTTTTGTTTTGCCTGTCTGCTTTTTTTTATCTCCGTAAATGATGCCAATCTTCATTCACGGTCCATGACGGTCCTGACAGGATGCTTCCCAGTCATCTGGCCCATTCTGACCCCCTTTATATTAAACAGGCCCCTTCACCTCCCCTCATCCCAAATTAACCCCCTGTCAGTGCCCAACAATAGAAGTGGGCATGGCCCCAGTCTGATTTATCCCACACTTCGCCATGATGGGGGGCATCTGCCACTCCCCCTGCCCGGTCCTCCCTTTCTAAACCCGGCGTAGAGGAGGGCTGTCAGTCCATCTTCCAGAAAAGCGACATGCGCTGATTGGGGAATTAGTTCAGTCAATGACTGTATGTAGAGCAAAATAGGGTGTGTGTGTGTCAGTGACTTTGTGTGTGTATTTGCAATTGGTTCGTCCTAGCTCTGCCCATGAGCTTCTATAGGACCGTCTGCTGCAATAGGGCACACATTGTCACTCCTCAGACATACACATAGACGTTCAGGGCTAACTGCACCTCTTTAGGCCTGTGAAGAGAAGGAAAACACCATATTTAGGACTTGCACTCTTGGGATTCTCCAATGGATTAATGTCTAACGACTGATTAACACCTTGGAGCTGCTATATATGGTGTTTTGGGGAAGTTTGAAGCGATTTCGTGATATGATGATAATGCAGTTTGGAGGTTGCAATTGCAGACAGAGACTTTTTAAAAGTCAATGTCTGCCGAGCCTAGTACTGCTTATCTGTTGGTATCAGAGATATTGTGGCGCTACCATGATGCCGTCGGCCCAATACTCTTTGCTCGAGGGCTCAGAGTCTGTGTTACTTCCAACAGACACGGGGACTCAGGAGGGGACTAGCAATAGGGCCACAGAAGCCCCCACGGCAGAACATGATGATGACAACTCTCTGGGCTACACAGGTACTGCTATTTATTTTTAATCCTAAAAGTACAGCTTTATATTTACCACAGAAGAACTTCTCTCAGATTTTATACTTAGATAACATGTTTGCTTTATTGTGTGTTCATCTCTTCCTTGAGCTTTTGAATTGTTTACTACTTTTTTGCATGAAAAACCAGGGGTTGCCAGGTGATAACATCACAAGTCTTTATGCAGATATGACCTGTTTCTGATCCAATCATTGCAGGTCCTTCTGTAGAGTCTTTTATTCCGCTTGGATTTCCATGGATGGTTTTGCATAACCTTCACCTTAAGTCTGTCGGTGCATCTGTATTGAGTAAGGTTTTCCCATTTTATAAACAGTTTATATTCTTTACAAATGTTACTTAAGTCAAGCTGGGGAAATTGGACACCCTTTCTATGTTACTTTCCATGAATGTTCTGACACTTGTGACTTCAAGGAATAGAGGCAGCCAGAACCTCAATTTCCAGATTAAATGCACTCAGATCAGATGAGTCAATCGGCGAGAGAAGATCCCTGACCCTTTTTGCTTAAGTGGAAATAGAGTTCACCTTCTAGGGGCCCGGAGCGGAGAATCTCCTGCAATGTGTGTGGTGTTATGTTTGGTGAAAGCTTGCTAACATTTTTGACCTTCACTGTAGAAACAAGTCGATAACTGAAAAGGCGGCTCTGACTACGTGGGTGATCCAGTGGAAGATGAGAATAGCTGGTAGAGAGCCTAGAGAATGACACTACAGCCTCAAGAGAGCACTCGCTTTCAGAATCTCACAAGGACAGAGATACAGTTATGATAGTTATTGCCTGCCTCACTATGGTAGAAAAACATATATTAAGTATTGTTGCTTTCATTGACTTGGTCTTTTAAACTCATGATATAATTTTATAGTGTTAGAGATTTATAATGTTACGTTTTGTCAACACTCTTTTTATGTTTATTCTGCTACTTTCAGCAAACATTTTGAGAGGTCTTTGTAGATATTACTGTAGCTCTGTGTCAGAGCCTACCCTTCTCCATACACTACTGTTCAAAAGTTGAAGGTCAGTAAGATGTTTTTTTTTATGTTTTTGTAAAAAAGTATTTTATGCTCACCAAGGCTGTTTTAATATTCCGCAATATTACTTGTTTCTATGTTAATATATTTTAAATGTTATTTATTTCTGCGATAACAGAGCTGAATTTTCAGCATAATTAGGCCTACTCCAGTTTTCAGTGTCACATGATCCTTAAGAAATCATTTTTGTGGAAATTGTCTTTTTTTTTGATGATGAATAGAAAGTTAAAAACAACAGCACTTTAGATCAATTTAATGCGTCCTTGCTGAATAAAGTATTTCTCTCTTTCTTTATTTTTTTTGAATGGTAGTGTATGATGCATTTAAAGCATTTCAAAAGGCGGCGATAAAGGTAGTTAACTTAATCGGTCTACCTAGTTAAAAAGTTTTACCAAAAATAGTTTCTATAGACTTTTCTAGATCAGTCACTTATGATGTTCCATTTCAGTTATTATGCTGTCTATGTAAGTATTATTCAACCAAGCAGCTCAATAGGATTTGGAACAGGCCTGTAATCTTTGTAGACTGTTATTGTGCAAAGAATGGTGGTGAATTTTTGTCTCAAAAGCCCTTAGCCCCAAACAATCTGCATAAAAGATGCATTTTCTTTATTGTTTTCGAACTGTTTCCTTATACACATTGAAGGCAAACAGATCTCTTGTGTAAGCACTGACAGGCTATTTATTTAAACTCTTTTGAAGAGAGACTGCAGGGAAGTAGGAAAATTGAAGGTCAACACAGCAAATGTTTGTCCAGAAATCTGTGGCATTTCAAATAAATGCCATGAAAGTGTTCTGTACCTCTTGCCCTTATCGTAGTTTGAATCTTTGAAATATAATGAATAGCTATGTATTGAGTGATATGATTAAGTGTTTCATCCGTTTGTAATGCATAGTCTTCATGGATCTTGTTGCAACAACACTGCGCATTCTGTTAGGGTCCAACATGCTGCGTAAAACTTGATGTCTGGAGGTTCCATATGCACCTAGTTGTCAGTGTGTGACAGTCTTTGGTCCTGTTTACTTTTTGTATTCAGATGCGTTTTGGTCGATCGGATAAGAAGTGGACGACACTAAACACAGGTGTAAATGGTGTCTATATTGTTTTGAGCTTGTCCACTTTCTACCACTTCTGGAGGGAGTCGAAAACCAATTGGACCGGAATGCTTTCGTGGCGTAGACGCTCAAAGACTGAATATTCTATTAGTCCCGTCTCCTGTGGATCCTCATTACAGGGTCCGGCTGAGGCCTAAAGACCTGACCTTAAAGGCCCCACAATCATTAGTATGACTGCCTTCCTAATGCCCTGTATTATTAGTGGCCGTGGTTTCGGCCTCAGGGATGTGTGAATGTAAATCTTCCACATGTTCAGGGTTAAAATTTTCCACCCCTCATGGAACACAAGCACTCTTACAATGGAGCTTATCCACAAAGCATATTCCCCACAAAGCGCTTGCTTCTCCCCAGGGTTGAAAACATGGTAAATGCAGGTCCTTCCTTTAGGTCCGATCCCACTTGAGATGTAATTACTCCACCACAGTCAACCAGAGGGGTTTCTCCACAAGAGCGAGAGGATGTGGGCACTTCTTGTATTCGCTTTACCCCATCCAATCTCTTTTCATCACAAATCCCGGAGCTTAACTCGCCATGCGTCCTAGGAAATGGGGCCATCAGGCAAAACTCTCAATGCTGAACCAGGCTAATTCTGTCAAGAGTGACTGGAGTGCTGTGGAGAATGAAAGTAGAGGACTAGTTGGAGATAAGAAGCTGGTGGTGCCGAGGTTCTCATTATTCTGCAACACGTCCGTTTGGAACAGGATAAAGAATTTAAATTTGTTTATTACTGCTACTGAGATTAGTATGGGTGAAGGAATACAAACTGGTTTTGTTGTTGCCAAGTGCCAGCTAAGTGCCATTTGGTACACAAAATTAAATAGCCTTCAAAAGTCGTTTTTAAGCTTGAGTCATAAGTGGCCTGCATTTTCCTGAAGGGAAAAGACGTGATGAAAAAGAAAGTTCAACACCCCCCCCCCTTTTTGTGTTGAGTCTGGAGTTCCATATGGTCCCCTCATGACTGTCAAATGAGTTTCTACCTGATTGGCAGATTTGAAAAAACGTGTGTTGGTTCCAAACCAGCATATTCAGAAATGCTGAAATGTAGCTTAGTCAAATTCTGATTTGCATCTGACTAGACGCAGTAGGGATGCTATATTTAAATGCAATTTCCACAGAAATGACAACCTCCATCAATTTATTTGAATATGACAAAATCAACAACAGCAACGTTAAAACTCTCCAAAACTTTCCAAACAAGAGGGTGGCTATGATACCATAGCCAAAGGTTTCCATGTGAAATATAACAACTTACCTGTTATTAGTTCAGATTTGTTAATTGAGCCCCCACTATATCCAAAATTTGTATCCATATCTGATGTGGAAAAGGTAATTACACATCTCAAGTTTTCAAGAGCAAAGGACGTGTATGGGATGGACACTCATGCTAAAACAAATAGGTCAATCAATTTTGGGTCCACTAACGCATATCATTAATGTGTCACTAGATCAAGGGAAATTTCCTGAGTCATGGAAATTTGCTAGTGTCATTCCTATATTTAAAGGTGTTAACTCCCTTCTTACATCTAATTACCGACCTATTAGCATTTTGCCAACAGTATCTAAAGTTTTTGAAAAACTGGTTGCTAAACAAATCACTTATTTTAATTGCAGCTCTTTTCCCTTGCACTCAATGCAATTTAGTTTCAGGGCTAATCATTCTACAGAGACAGCAACATGTTATTTTCTGGAAAAGGTTAAATCAAACATGGACAAAGGAGGGGTAGTGGGAGCAATCTTTTTAGATGTTCGTAAAGCATTTGATACAGTTAACCATTCAGTTTTACTGCAAAAACTTAATGTATTAAATTTTTCCCCAAAATTCATTAGCCTCATTAATTCATACCTTTTATCTCGTTCGCAAAGTGTAAGAATTGACCAATATAATTCTACCCCCTTACTATTATCAACTGGTGTTCCACAGGGTTCAATTATAGGTCCAATTCTTTTCAGTTTATACATTAATGATTTACCATCTTTGTGTAAGAACTGTGATACACTGATGTATGCAGACGACACTATTGTCTTGGCCTATGGAAAATCCAGAGAGGAAGTTGCCCCAAAACGAACAGAGGCCATGTCACTGATCTCAACCTGGCTAGAGCAATCCTGTCTGCAATTGAACATACTCAAAACAGTAGCCATGTTCTTTTCAAAAAATAATATAAATATAAAACCTGAAATTTTAATATCTGGAGAAAGATTACAGGTCATCACAGAATATAAATATTTAGGACTACATATACAGTAGACTCTAACCTCAATTTTAAAACTCACATAAAAAAAGTTAGTAATAGGATTAAGTTCAGTCGAGCGAACTTCAGATTCATTAGAGACTTTCTTTCAACAGAAGCTGCTAAATTATATTTATTTTCTATGATTTTATCTCACATAACATATTGTTTAATAAGCTGGTCCAATACTCACTCTACAACAATAAAAACATTAAAAACATTATACAAACAAGCATTAAAAATACTGGATAAAAAACCATACCACTACCACCACTGTAGTATACTGAGGAAATATCAGTTACTTACTTGGGATAATCTCATTAAATTCAAAAACATCTGTTTAATTTATAAAATCAGACATGGTCTAGCACCTCCTCCACTAAGTAACGTTATACATTTTAGATCTAGTGAGGTTAGGGTAACCAGAGGGGCAGTGAGGGAAGACTGCATTATCCCCCGCAGAAAAACAGCGTTTGGTCAGGCTGTTTTCTCCGTAAAAGCAGCGCAGCAATGGAACACAGTGCCCGAAAACATAAGGGAGTCTTTGTCATTCTTTTCATTAAAAAAGAATGCAAAAAAATGGCTTGTAGAGAGCCAAACTTGAGGGCACTAATGCTAAACATTATATCATTATTTTATATGAATTGTATTTCTTAACCATAATGTGTTGTATGTAATTTTATTTTTGTGATTTTATACCTGTGGTTATCTGTAAGGTTGCCTTTTTCACACCCGGCTGGGGTACCACCGATGAAAATTAGCATTTCTGAGCTAACTCGGGTACATTTAAATTTTTTCAATGTCGATTAATGTACACTGTCCCCTTTCAAATAAAGAGAAAATGAAATGAAATGAAATGGCTGGAGAAATTTCAGCAGTGCCAGTTGCCACAGGCAAAGTTATGAAAGAGCATCCAAACAATTGCACATTTTTACATTAACGCTGTATTTATCCCACATGCTGTTTTGTCACGGAGGAGTGAATGTGATCAGCCATCACGGGCCGGACTCTCTGCTCGCTGGGCCATTAGAGTATGCAGAGGGTGAAAGTTCTTGCTGAGTGTCATAAATCTGCATGGCACCTCACTCCTTTGGCATGTGTTGTGAGGTCAGTGGCACTGCATAAGCCGTACATCATAATTATAGTAGGGCCGGGACTTTAACGCGTTAATTAAGATTAATTAACTACAGACTTTAACGCGTTAATTAATTACACAAATTATTTTTAATCGCACTTATTTTTGCATCGCGGAACGTTTCTCACTGGATGAGTTTCGGTGGACCGATTATACTGGCGCACCAACTAGCGTTCATGACGAAGAAGCTGACGAGATTGCTTTGGTTGGCCACTGGATGGGAAATTTTGTTACAAAACGAACGGATGGAAGCGTCAATAAGAGCATGGTTGTGTGCAAGCTATGCAACAAGGAATTCGCTATTGCTATTAGTGTAGTGTAGCAATATGCTATTGCTACACTTAATGGCAAAAAACACTGGTCTGCTGGACTTGGCTGAACAAAAATAAACTATCTTGTTGCTTAAGCTTATGTATTCAGTCATTATTCAATGGTATACTAAAAATCCATGTGAAAAAAAAATTACTTCTCGCTGTTCTCAGGTCAAATATTTATGCAATTAAAATGCGATTAATTTCGATTAATTAATTACAAAGCTTCTAATTAATTAGATTTTTTTTTAATCGAGTCCCGGCCCTAATTTAAAGTGCTTATCGCTGCAACCTGTGTGTTTTGGCAGCTGACAGCAGCAGGAAGACAGAAAGAATCCTTGCGGTGTTTCTGTTCGGAAGGAGAAGTTTTTAAAAGCAGAGGACGTGAGAGATGGAACGTAAGAAGTTTGGGGGGTTGAACGTTGGAGTGTGTGGGAGGGAGAATGAGGTGAAAAGTAACCTTTTTTTGGCCATTACTGCAGAGATCCGTCTCACATGTGAGTTCCAGGTGTTAGACAGTGTCAAACATGTTGTAAATCCTCCCATTTGTGATGCAAATAAATCCACTTGAGAGATCTATATGAAATTACACAAGCAGGTGCAGATGTTTTTGTACATCAGTGCAATTTGGAAAGTAAATGATCAAGAATATGTCTATTTCTTTCTAAATCAGAGAGAAGCACCATGTGCACTCCTAAATCAATCAAATCAAACCGTAGTGCAGGGTTTTCAATTTATTTGGTTTCTTCTAGCTTCACTCTGTTAGAATGAATATTTTAGACTCCATTTGAGAATCCATTTTCTGGTACTGAATTAAATGCAGCATCTTGGTTTCTTGGGTTTTTGCAAGCCAGAAAACAAATGTAGGCAACTGTCGTGCGTCACAACTTTTAGAAAGTGCCAACCAAACTTTAGATGCACACCTCTTATATGCAATAACATTCTCCCTTTTGTCCCAGAGATTGGCAGTTAATTCCACTTTGGTGGTGCTGTAAGACAGTGTTTGTGTCAAGGGTAATGTGGGAACAATTAGCAAAAGTGCCACTTGTTCTTTCCACACAGTCATCTTCTAATCATTACTCAGGATACATAAGCTCTGATTGAGGAATATCCAGTTGTCCTTGCTGTAGTGTAGTACAAAATTCTACAGGTTTGTTCTCGCTCTGCTCTGTGGGGCTGCGTTAATAATTCAGCAGGACTGCTGGTGAGGGTCTTGTCCAACAGCTTGCGAGGCACCGATTGGTCGAATCCCCTGTTGCGAAGGTGGGGAGGGCACATGGAAGCCAAAGACAAAGGCTCTACTTGGCTCAGTTTCTTTTAGACAGCTTCTTCTTTCATTTAAGCCTCTCCAACCAGTAAACCAATTAAGCCAATTAAGCTTGAAAACACAATGCGTCTTGTTCTTGCCTGTCTGCATAAAGGATACACAGAGAGCAGAGGGACGTGCTTCTTTCTGATGAGGCTAGTTAGAGATTGGGACAAGATGAAAAGTCCTACAGTTATCCAAAAGACCATTGTTTCTTTGTTAATGTATCTGGATCCTGTCGGCCTGTTACTCCTGGTGCACTCATGCATGGCATTGTGCAAATTAGATGTCGGAAAGGTAGGCTCAATGTCAGCATGTGGATCCACATGTCCAGTTTAATCTGGTTGTTTTACCAATACACTGGTGAAACACAAATACATATTGCACACTTTTATTTGCGATCTTCACTACTAAATAATAACTAAATCGACCTCGGCCCAATGAGATGCTAGTCTCCCGAACAGATACTGGGTGCTAAAGGGGATTCATCCCACGCAGGCAAGCGGAAACGCAACAGCCTGTTCACCCGTTAGCCAAGCTTTTGTGTCTTACAATTGCAGTGTAATGCAAAGCTCTCGCGTTCTTTTGCACTTCCCTCATTTCGCCGTCTGTCTTTTTTTTTTGTAATGTCAGTCGTGGCAGGGTTCTGCATGGAGGGCCTCTCTGAATGGCAAAACAGGAACAGATTTGTTCAGCTGAAGAGATTTGTTCAGCTCGGGCCCATCCACCCTAGTTCTGAAAGCACAACACAAGGTTTGCAATGAATGAAGAGAATGTCCTCTTTATGCTGTTTTCATGCAATTCTAGACATCCATTTTCTGTACTTTCATATCGGATGTATTTTTACAATTATATTGTTTGTCTGAGAAATGTGCAGCTCTGTTGTGCCCCACCTTTCCATGGGTTTCCCTTTTTCAAGCTTTAAAATCTCTCAGCATTGATTAAAAGCATGTTTTGTGTTGTTCATCTTTTTTTGGGTTGATGTTGTTAATGTGAATCTGAGTGCTTGAACCATATCCTGGTTGCAGCCCAGATGGCCCTCCGCGAGACATTCTTTCCCAGTGACAACACTTGTGCTGAAGATGCCCTGAGAAATCTCTTGAACCTAGCTTGGTTGTTTCTTAGCCAGGCTGACAAGTCACGGAGGTTTTCTGCTTGGAAGAATCTCTGGGAATGACAGGGTAGCACTTAGTGGACCAAAGTGTTTCCCAGCCGGCGTGACCTCGTGTCGGAGTTCTAAGGTCAGAGGATCAGCAACTCGTAGATTTCCTCACAGGATTCGCTCCTCATCTGAGATCCGAACAGATTTGTCAGTGACTGTATGGTGTTCCGTATGCATTTTTTAAGACAGGCAGCTGTGTCATCTGCATTCCTGTACTTCAATCCAGAAATGATTTGCTGTCTTTCATCATAGCTGGGTTAACACAGTGACACTGCAGATGATTTGTATCTTCCTGGCTACTTTTTTTTAATGATCTCTGAGATTATCTGTTTTTATAAATACATAAATAAATAAAAATGTATAAAACAAACACAATTTATATTTTCTTTTCTAAATTATCGGCGTTGACGCAAACCCATTTTAACGGCGTCAATTTGTTTATCGCGAGATTAACGTTCTTTTTAGCCTAGCAAACTTGGTAGTTTTTTTTCCACATGTTTTTGCAACAGGATGCGGCATGCGTGGCGCTGCGCTATGAATCCCATTCATTTCAACCATGTTTTCAATGGCTGGCGCCATGCAAGAACGTTTTGTTGCTTTGTTGACCAAAGCGCAAGTGCAGTGGCACGCACGCGGCGGTCAAAGTTCAAAACAGTTCAACTTTTGCCACTGCATTCTGTGGCGATTAGCACTGCGCATTCCGCGTCCTGTCTGAAAGTAAAACTACAACACCACACAGGATCTAGCTAGACCGAAAACAACAGGCACGCCGCACACACTTGTTTGGGCTTGCGAGCCGGCCAAAGAGTAGTAGGCTGGGTTAACGTTACGTTTTGAGTGGATGATGAGCGTGAGACGCCGAAATGGATGCCAATAAGATTCTGAATGGAAAGTTTACTTTTAAAAAGATGCCAAATGGTTCCATTGACCAGACCAAAGTGATCTGTGTGTTTTGTCGTTGTGAACTGAGCTATCATCATCGCTGCACGTCCAGTCTGAAATACCACTTGATGGCCAGAGCCATAGATGGCCAAGCACACACACAGCTCATGCGCATTCTCCGCCCCCTCATCGATATCAGGACCTCATCAGTATTTCTTTCACCCTTTTATTGATGGACAGTGTTAGTGTACATTGTGTGAGAGATTATTTGCTCCAAGTGAGAATGTTAGTGTGAAATTGAACACAGTATATGCCAATTTTGTTTTCAATAAAAAACATTTGCACAAAGCAATCCGATCCACTTTTCCATGTTGATAAGAGCATTAAAATGAAAAAAAGGGACAAAAAGAAATCAAGAGATATTTAAAATAGATAAAAATGTGCGACTAATTGTGATTAATCGCGAGTTAACTATGACATTAATGCGATTAATTGTGATTAAACATTTTAATCGTTTGACAGCACTAATATATATATATATATTAGTGCTGTCAAACGATTAAAATATTTAATCACGATTAATCGCATTAATGTCATAGCATATATAAATATATAGACCTGCTATATATTTGCCAGTCAAGACCTGCCTGGATATGTTAAGAACCAATTAATCTTGATTAATCGATTTGACAGCACTAATATATAAGAAACATTTTTGGAAAACGTTTGGGCCCTTTACACGATAGTGGTGTTTTGGGGGCCTGAAAATGCAAACTTTGTTTCAAAGTGCACATTTTTGTAAACTACCATTATCATCTCTGTAAACAAAAAGAAAAAATGATTTTGTGAAAACGGTGACATCATGTGCATGCATATTACATGTTCAGTCTATTGAATAGTAGTATTTCTTACAAAGTGACATTGCCATCTACTGGCCTGGCAGCAGAATACAGCGTTTATAGCCGTTTTCGCAGTTCCGTGTGAACGGGTATCGTTTTGACAACATTGTCGTCGGTACATGAAAAACGCAAAGTAAAACCTTTTCCATTTTTAGTACATCGCTGTCATGTAAACCTTCCCTAAATCAGAATGACTACTGGGGTCTGACTGTCAGAGTTTTACAATGGGATTAGCAAACATTTCCTCTAAAGATGTCAACCACAGTCCTCTCACAATGGTTTAGAATATGAAAGCTTTTAAGGATAGATAATTTCGTCATTATAAAAGAAACTCCGTTCTGTCCTTTTGAGCATCTTATCTATTTCCAGCACCTGGAGCGTGAGGGAAGCATCAGCATAGTTTATTGAATTTTAAAGTATATAACTTTGTTGGTAAAAAAAAAACATGATTGTACTCTCAAGGACAACATCTGAAAGTTATTGGCGAGGGTGGTAGAGGATAATATTGGAATGGATGTGTAAACTGGTAGCGCTTGTGGTCGAAAGTCTATTTACTAGGGCCTTCCTCTAAACATACCTGCATTGATCTAAATGAAATAAATGTTCACATAGTTATTGTTTAAAAATATACAGCTTACTCTATTATTGTTCATCTAAATGAATCTCATTTAACATTAAACTGTCATTTTAATGACAACGAAACAAATCTGCAAAACACCGCTCAAATCTCGCCCATGCTTTCCTGAATGAAGTCCCAAGATGCACTGGCCCCACGTCGAGATAATAATGTGACATTTTTCTCTTTCATGTTTGAAAGCGAGCTTTTCTTCTCTCTATGGGGAGTATTGTTCTTGGAGAATGTTTTTGTTTTAGCCTGTGCTGTTTTGTTAGGTGATGCTGCTTGAAAAGGAGGCGTAAAATAGTCTTAGTCAGGGGGAAAGGGTATGTGTTTCTCTCTCGCTCGGTGCTTGTGTCAAACCCTCGCCCCCATACCGATACAGCCCAGGGTGGATGAGGGGGGTCCGTCCGCGTTGAAAGAGACGCCCCAGCATGGAGTCCGAAAGGGACCCCTCTTTCTCTTACCCACATAGAGACATCACAAGAAAAGAGAGAACATCCACCAAAACTCGCTTTGAATATCAAACAGAGCGAACAGGATAAAGGTTATTATGTGAAATATATTGAAATCCAAAAAGGGGAGTGGCCCTCGCTGACCATATTGTCCCTGTTTGCGCCTGGCTCATTAAAAAAGTTCTATCATGAATTAAAGCATCCCTGATGAGGAATGAGGAGGTTTTGATTGTTTTTTTAAGGAAATTTGAGATTAAAAACTAATCTTAAAGTGTAACTGGAGTAATGCATTTTTATGGATAATTCTTGGATCCCAGAAGATCGATGAAAGAAAGTTTGTGCTTTGAAATAGTTATAGTCATAGAAGATAATCTAAATAATAAATTCAGAAAGGGTCCACCATGGAGCCCAGGACACTGGTTGTTTTGGTTTTGGCTATTTTCGTCATGATGGGCGTCCAACATGGAGGAACTCCAGGAGTCCCTCGCCAAGCAAGCCTCAGGAACACACCAAACCAGTGGTGCAAGCGTCAGCGAGGAGGCTCGCTAGGAGCCCATCATGGCCCAGTGCCAGCGCGCCATCTCTACAGCAAGGCGCATAAATGCTACCAGGTCTTCCAGAGTAAGTTCACGATGTGTCTGACACAAGGGTTAGATTAGCACTGAAGTATGCCTGGAGTTTTATGTGTTTGTACGCTGTTTCATGCTGCTCAGAAATGTTGAGCTCTTTTGATGGAGGGTTAGCACTGAATCAACACTAATATGCTGAATCAATGAGCTCAGGTTTTTTTTTTCGTTTTTGAGGGTTTTGGAAACGTTACACAGGAGGTTTTGATGTAGAGGAACAGGAGAATTGTAGTTTGGCTGAGCTATTAGAGGACAGGTGAGGGATGGATATTTGGCTCAGATGTTGGATGCACTTTCCTGTCGTCTCACCATAAAACTGCCATGTCCTCTAGAATATATTAGTTTTTTTGACACAGCTCTGGCCTGGTGAAGGTCAGGAACTTTGTTGACGGAATGTTAGATTGAATACAGGCACAAATCTCAGAGGAGGCTTGGCGTGAATGGGCTGTGGTTTTGTAGTTTAGATCAATGTCGGCACAAGTTTTTTAGGTTAATGTGGGTTTTTTATTTGGCAGACTACCAGTCAGAAGATTAGACACACTTGACTGAATTTGGGTTAGATGTTCAAATGTTAATATTTTTGCTTGAGATGTTAAAAAAACGTTGACTGTAAAGACTTTAATATGGGTGACTTGGAACAGACCGTGTTGTTGCTGTGAAGAAACTAAAACAAATATATTTTTTTACTGCATTGTTCCCATTGCATTTGTGTTATTTCATCGTTTTACCATTTATTCTAAAATGTGGGGGAAAAGTCATGTGGGAATGAGTAGATGTTTCCACAATTTTCACTGGTACTATAAATAAATATAAAACATTCACTGTCCTGTCTGCTTTCTACTGTCATCTATATTTAAAAAGGTTCAGGGGTAGTTCTGGGATTTTAGCCTTAGCCCTTTTTGAGCATTCAAATATTTATTTCCTTGCAAGAGGTTGAGCATTTGACTCAAAAATGCGTTACAATAGTTTGTCAGTAGGTTGTATTTTATTTTGTGCATTTGGATGTGAGATGCATCTGTCAGACAGCTTTGTGTTGATTTTTAGAAGGGCAGGGATAGAAAATGGAGGCTGAAGCCTTCTTAAATAGGTTCTAGGAACGCTTTTGCAAATGGCCATTAAAAATTATTATCACAAACTTTTAGATTTGAGGTATAGACTCGTAAAGTACCCAAAGTGCTCGTACTTCTGTTCCTAAAACTATATTTCGTCGTCTTAAATATCTCTATGAAGGTGGAGGGAGTGTAGTGGTGACCAGCAGAGGGCGGTGTTGGGTTACGGATGGCGCGCGCCTGTCAAATGAAGATGGAGAATAGACACTACTTCAGAGGATTTGTTCTGAAGTTAAACAGAAAAAAAAAAAAAACTTTTAAAATAAATAAACAAACCACAACCTTAATAGAGGCATAGGAGTCCAACGAATGCAATTTTGTAGATAAAGGCAGACCAGCACGCACACAAACTAATTTAAATCCAGGGAGGACAACTTTTCAAGATATGCAAATAAAACACTCCGTGTACCAACACAAAGCGTCGCCTTTTAAAATAATTAAGAGCAAATTATTCTGTTTCACCAGTACGGGTCGGGGGATGTCTTTTAAAATGTAAATTCATTAAAGTTTGATCAAACAGAATAGTGCCTTGAGGGAACCGTTTCTCTCACAGACGAGGCCGCGCTGAATGGGTTAATATGTGTTGCCATATCTCGCTTTGAAAAGTAATCTGCACATGTATAATTACTTGATTTAATTCATCTAATATTAGTGTAGCTAAACTTGCGTAAAATACACGATTATCCTTTTCAATAACTAAATCCTAGAAAAATAACTAAAACCACGTATGGAAATATTGTAAACAGAAAAAAGCAATGCCTATTTACGAAATGGGCCTTTCAGTTTGACCAGATGATTTTCAACTATGATCTAAACTACCATTTATTTTACATGTTAAATTGCACTGTGCTTTTTGAGATTTTTTTTGTCAAACAAATAGGCTACAAGTTAATATTTCTTATAATTATCAATTATTATTATTATAATTATTTATTTTTTTGTTATTTTACAGATTAGAGAGTTGCAATTGCATCTGTTTGGTAGAATTCCTCTCCATAATTATATGGAAAGATTTTATGTAAAAATAAAACAAGCCAAAGGTCTCTTATAAGCGCACATGGCAACACTGATGTTAATTCTCATAAGGAACAGTCCATTGTTCAGTGCTCTGAGGGGGAGCCTGGGACGTACCATGCCATTTACTATTCACGCCGTTTGAATGAAGTACCGTTGTTTCAAATGAATCCCCTCAGCCCGAGGTGACGGGGGACCAGTGCACAGATCCAAATATTAAAAAACTGAGAGATAAACTGAAAGAAGAGGGGTAAAACAATAGAGGGCAGATATTGGGATTACTTTTGAATTTACAAAGCAATGGAAAAGTGGAAGTGATTACATCCAATGGACTTCAGTCAGCAAATTCTCCAGCAGCATCAGCTTCTGCTCTTCCTATGGAAACTGAAGTTTCTGAGTTCGAGATGACTTATTCACGCCGTTTCTGAACGATGTGACACTGGTCACTCTTTTAGGCTGTGGACCTTATCACCTTTAAACTTTGGGGAAAAGTTGGAGTTCGTTTTCCTTCACTGGTTTTCTATGGGATCTTTTAGGATGCGATCAGCGGATACGAAGTGACCAACTCTGCGCTTGCAGAATATTATTTTTGGAGGGGTTGATTTCAAAACCCTGATTTACGGTTTATTTAAAAAAAAATATATTTGCGATTAATTTAGAGTTTCTTTTAATTACTTTTGGACGCATGGGGTGCGTGTGTGAACACAAATAAACTGGATTACAATCAGATTAACGGGGACTTTAAAGAAAACAATAATTCCACGAAATTTGAGAAACTCTAAGTATTGTGGAACAGCGAAATATAGGCTACACCATTTGGATATTATGAAGGATCAAAAACTCACAGAAATCTGATCTCTTGTCTTTCTTGTTTCTTTATATTTCGCGGATTAAACAAACAGCTCTCTAAAACGCGAAACTTTGAACGATGACGGGGAGAATTATTGGATTCGTGCTTTTTATTGCAGTTTTACACGTTTGCACAGGTACGTATTTCTTTGAATAATGCTGCACGAGCACTTTTTCCGCGCAGTTTCCTAAAAACTCGCGTGAAATGAGGTGAACGCTTGACATTTGCAAGTCTTTATTGAACGATGACAAAGTTGCGTATATATTTCTTGTTTGTGTGATTCTGTTTTGTATCTATCCTGATAATCTTTTCGAAATGCTCTTTACTGACTTGGGAAAGTTATTTTTACAGTCTAAAGGCTACTGTATCCGCGCATTTATCACCATCTGCTAATGTAAGAGTGCACTCACTTAAGAGCGTTATATTGCCCTGCTTGTATCAGATTAAATAGGGTTACTTTACTTTAAGATCACAATGATTCCACAGACTGCATATGAGAGCATTAGTTTAGGTAGCCTATAACTTTGTCTTTGATTTGCCATAGCAATTAAGGAACTGCTAGCCCATTCTTAATACTGATTCATATGTATCGTTTTTGTACAGGAAAGGTGAACAATGAAAACAGTTTTGTCTTTTTTTCATGGCTCTACCCTGTCAGTGTTGGTCCAGTGATTCTTTGACAAGCTGAATCAAATTAAAGCATGTCATTTTTACTTCAGTCATTAGTTAGAAACAGTGCTCCCTAAGTTAGTTTTGACTGGACAAGTCATGGGAGTTCTTTGTTCAGAAAGTGTGGAACCCTGTTAAAAATTGCTTATTACATTTTTAAAGCCTTATCATTTCAAGCAGTAGTTTTAAGGTGTTAAGAAGGACATCATGGATGCATTGCTTCCTTAATGTGTTTTGTGGTTGTGCTAAACCTGTTTGTCTTGTTCTTTTGAAGAAAATAATTTGTTACTTTGACCAAGCATTTGGGCAAAGTTCACTGTGGTGCTTGACGTTTAGATTATTTACTTATTTATACTTCTTCCTTTTTTATTGTCATCATCATTATTATGACATTCACCATTCTCATAGTCACCCTTTGACTTTCATTAATAATTAATCATGCAAGTCATTCTTTTTTTCTGCACAGAGGTTTGTTTCCGATAGCTTTGCTTAAACCGTCCCATATCTGTGCCTAGACCGTCCCATTCTGAGATCACTGTCCCTCCTTCAGTTTCCAGCCCTATGGCAGGGCCGGATGGAGCAGAGATTTTGACAGAAACCTTAAGCCGAATGTAATAGACCTGCATAATCCCAGTTGACGTTGCCCCTGATCCTCTTTCTTTGTGAATAACCGACTAAAGCTCTGCTAAAACAAACTCTCTGCCTTTTCATCTGCAAACCTAGTAACAGTCACAGATTTACCAGGATTGCTTTCGCTTTGGGATTTCAGTGATGTCCGCATAGACCCAGTGTTGCTATATTCAGGAAACTGAATGTGAATTGGGTCTGTGTGCAACGCTCCTCTAACACATGATTCATACAGACAGTCTGGTTTGGGAGGCTGTTATGACTTAAACTGTTGATTGCTTTATTTTATTGCCTCAGTTTGCTTTGTGATTACAGTTGAGCCTGAAGTAATTGTTCAAGTTAAAACCTGGAAGAATATTATAGCCTTAAACTCAAGTGTCATTTCTCTTTACAAAAATACTTTAAGTACTTTCTCCTCCCTACAGCTTATATGCAGAGACAACTAAAAGTAAACCATTTATAAGCTGATTTCCTCAACAGATGAAGACATTTAGATACTATTAAACATTATTTTTAAGTCCTGAAAATTGAAGCCAAAACGTTTCGATCACCCCCATATAATCTAATGGGACAAACTAAAAAATCAAATTACACTTGGTTTCGGTTATTTTAGGTCGTTTTTATCACTCTTTTTTTCGGGATGTTCGGGAGGAGATTGGAAATTTAACTTTAATTGTGGGAAACAATTATTTTTATTCATTTGTGTTTGGTTTGTAAATGACACACTTCAGTTTTAAAACGGCTGTTGTGCAATTCTGCATGTCAGTAATACAGAGGTAGAAAAGAGAGAGAATGAGAGTAACTAGATGGATTTACTGCGACTGGATAAATAAAACATAAGGCAATAAATTACAGACTTTTTCACGTCTACTCGTGATTACAGATGAAGTGATTGCTTGATTAATGTAATCATGCATTTAAACAGCTCAAACCATGTCTCTCAGAAAGCTGAAACGGAGAGTAGGACTGTCGGATGAAGTCGTATTTCACAAAGGAAATTAAATCGGGTGAAAGCATGGATCCCTTTCCCATGTGCCTTGCTTGTATTGAATTCCTATGGAGTTGCTCTGAGAATTAGCTGCGCGATGCACCACTGCTGAGAGGCATCTACACAGTGAGGAAACAGTGTAGCGCTTTAACAAGCACCCGTAGGGAGAGAGGTCAAGGGTCGTGGTTCGAACTTCACGGTAGGGCTCATCTTCTCCCAGAGATGGAGAAGTACAACCTCTTCCTGGTTGTATTCAGGTACAGAGCTCTGTAATTATGCTAGGCATTGGAAAGGTATGTGCTATCATTAGATCTGAAGTCATCCGCGTCAAGGACGGCTTGTGTTTTGGCGTTAGTCAGCAGTGACATTACCAGCAACGCTGTTAGTGATTTGAGTCTAAACCACCATGCTTTACAGTCAGCTGGAGCATTTCAAGTGCTGTTGAAGGACATGGCGACAATCCCAACTGTGGATTCAGCAAGGAGCCGGAAGTTTGTGCCCAACAGCGTTGACATATGAGGAGCTGGTGTTGATTCCTGGCTACTGAGCAGTGTTTTCTGCTTGTGACAATGAATGATGGTGTTGTTCTAATCCCTGTCTGTTGTACAGTGAGGCCTGTGAGGACTTGCTGATTAGCTCATGGCTGTTGTGAGGCTTGGAAATGATAGTTAAGACAGAGCACATCCGTCATGTGGCCCTGATTCATGTCTCACCGCAGGAGCCCGTTTTATTACTGTACGTCAAACTGTCCCTATTAGAGGCTCGGATGTCATCTGTCAAGAATTCAACCAGCTCTTTCATGACCTTTGAAAATCATCAGAGCTTAACCCAAAGATGCAATCCGTAATTGATAAAACAGTGGTAATGCGGTGAATAGAGATTTTGTTTAAGGTTGTGAACAGATATGTGTTGAGAACAAATTGGAGAAATTTAAAGTGGTGTGCATGATGTATTGGTAGTTATCGCCAATATCAGAATTTTTTTCACAAAAAAATTGAATATATTTATATGAAATACCCAATATAGTCTATTTATTGTTATTAATAAAAATATTAATTGAGCAAGCTCATTTCCCAAATTGTATCATTTTACAGATTACCTTTTTTGTCGTCATCTAACGTTCTAACAAAATTAACTAAATTAATATACATTTTTAATTTATACATTGTGCATTTATAATATTTTGATTCCTAAATTCACTAACATTTAAATCAGTTGAGGTTTTTTTTTTTTTTTTACAAAAAAGATATAATACTCAAACTATTATTAGTATAATTTTTTTTTTGAATTTACTAATTATTATGCAATAATTTTATGATACTAATTCAGAGGTTTTATGTATAAATATTCCATGCAGCCTTTCAGTTTTTATGATTTAAAGTTTTAATGCCAATTACTTTTCAACTATTTTTCAACTACCAATATATGAATATGGACAGTTTTTAAATACATTCTGAGAGGCATGTTCGGTAAAGCATTTTTTGTAAAATCTTACATTCATCATATTTTCACTTGCATTTTACTGTCAATCAAATGGGTTGAGCCAGGTAGCATTGACTGTAAACTCAAGTTTGTATAATAGACTAAATGGGCGGCTCTCAAAGAAAGCACATACTGCAAAGTTACAGATGCCGGAGTGGGTGTGTCTATATACGTGTAAGTCTGCAAGAGAGAGAGCGCAAGAAACAAAAATAAAGCACTAAGGAATGTCTCGGGAACACTATCCATCATATTAACCCCTGCGGTGTGGCGCAGTGGAATTTGGGATGGATGGTCTCCTAAGTGCAAATAATAAATTATCAGTGTCTGACGGGGGCACAGCAGGCACCAGAGGCCAATTAATGGCCTCTGTTCTCGCAGGTGAGCGATGTGTCTGTCTTCCACGCTCAGGACCTGCGCGCTGGCCTTGACGACTCGCATGTGGCCTAACGAAATGATGTCAAGATGATGAAATCCGTGCACGGTTGCACTAGCAATAATAACGCTAATAAGAATATCATCAGCAGCTACAGCATCACTAATAGCGATATTGGCGAAAAAAGCCAATTTTGACAAAAAATGCCAGAGATTTCCCACCAGGAAGTAGTCTTTGAGAGCAGGCCAAGGGATTAGTAACCCTGATCCTCACACACCTGTGAAAAATGACAGCGCCCACTGAGCTGTGTACGCCGCGTTCACCTAAATCCCAATTAACGTCTGCCTAAGCCTAATTAGGCGGAATTAAACGACATGGTGCTTCAGATTAGGGCAAGACTGGTGGGTTTACAAATCTATACAGACTCTTATGGGGTGGGATGGCAAAATTGCGTACTGTATGGGTCCTTGCCTTGTCATAATTTGGTTCTTTGTGCTATTTGTAATAAAACTGAACAGACTGATTTGGTTCTCATTTATACAGTCTCACTAAATGTTTAATGAGCATGTGAGAGCTGTTTAATTGGATTAATTAGCAGATGAATTCGACATTGATACTTAGTGAAGCAGCACGCCCACAGATATGCGCTTCAGAGGGACGTGATGCCCCATACGGGCTTTATTCAAAGCCCTTGGGACGTCCTTTCTGCAACCGCTTCTCTTGTTTATATCTTCCTGCACTCTTTTGGTATTTTAAAGCCTTGAGGAATGCAAGCGTACCCCTCGAGCTGTCACAGGGCCAGTGTGGTGATGAGGGGTAAAGAGTGATGTGGCGATCGCTGGAGTTTAATGCAGATGCCTGCGTCGCACTGTCTGGGAATGAGCTGAGAGATTGTCAGAGACGCTGGAATGAAATTTAAAGGTTGGAAAAGGGTCGTCTTGATGCCTCTGGTTCTGGGAGGATTTTAGACCAAGACTATGGGGAAGCTAAGTGTTTGGGATGGTTCTCGGCTTAGATCGCTATCTATCCAAAATGAAAACGAGTGGAGTTGCAACATACGGTTATGATTAGACTGAAAACTGTCATCTTGATTCAACACTAGTTTATTTGTAATGAAAATGAAATTCAGAGCACTATTGCACAACATCTAATGCTGTTGCTGTTTTGAATGTTCTCCATACACCCCCCCCCCCCCCAGTCTTGCCTTTTTGTCGGTCAGTGCATTGCCTTTGACAGATAAAGCAAGCCGACACGCAGAAAAGCCCAGTGGGGGCTGACACGGGGTTCATGCATTGTGTCGTCTCAACGGGGTAATTGTTAGGCCCAGAGGAAGGGGAGGGGCGTCCCATGCAGGACTCGGGGTCCACAATAGCTTCCCCAGGGAGTAAAAAAGCAGACTGAGCTCTGTTCAAAAACATGAACAGCAAAGAGCTGCTTTTTTGCCACTGTTACATCTCACATCCTGCCTATATTCTTTAAAATAAAGGTTATTTTTTTGGAATATATGGTTCCATGAAGAACCTTTAAAATCCACAGAGCCTTTCCATTGCACAAAAGGTTCTTTTAAAGTTGAAAAAGGTTAATTTAGATTATTAAAATGGGATGGTTTCTTTTAAAAACTGTTCAATGAAAGGTTCTTTGAGGAACCCAAAGTGGTTCTTCCATGACATCACTGTGAAAACCCCTTTTTGAAACCTTTTTTTTTAAGACTGCATCATGAAAGCCCAGATTTTAGACAGGGTTTTTGTGACGAAAAGTAAATGCATGAGCATGCATTACTTAGAGAGATTGTGATGTATGGATTTAACTTGTACAAAGAGACACATCCGGAGTTTGGCATGTTTTGCAGTGCTCAGCAGTACTTGCGTTGGGCTCGAGTTATCCCAAGTCAGCCTTTGTTGGGTTGGATGAGCTGTAGTCTTCTATAGGGTCATTTTGTAGCCCAAAACCCAGTGTAAATCTAAAAGGTGGCAGTGAAAGCCATTCCTTCCCCAAACCCCCTCCCTTTTCACCTTATTCTCTTGCCTGACAGGATCAGCTTCCTAGTGACCATTCTATTTGGAAAAGCTCGGATACACTTTTGAAATGCTAACGCTACCTTTTGGAGCCGTCGGTCTGGTGAAGAGAGCGCAATCAAAAGACTTAAGAGAAGGGAATTAAATTAGCAAGGAAAAAGAGGGCCCGCTAATTAGTAGATTTAAAAACATTGACCCTCCCCCCATCCCAGTTTGTTCACCTTCACACATACACAGGCTACCTTTGATCCCCCTCAGCCCGGTTGCATTGTGGGTAAGTGATTTTCCTCAATTACGGGGTCTTAGCAGCCCTCCCCCTCCTATTTGTAACTGCCCAGTCTAATTGGGCTTCTACAGGAAACCGAGTCTGTGGAATACAAAATCATGCTCATTTGCAAGCGTTCCAGATCAGTTTGATACAGTTTGGCAGGCGTTGATATTAATCATATAGATTATTTTAAAGGGTGTCTTAGGCACAGACTTCTTTCTAAACTCAGAGACTTTATGTTCTTTGATTTCTCACCTCATGCTGGGATGCTTTACCTGCTGATGAAGAAGCTTTCTGGCCAATTTGAGTGAGAGGCTTGATCAGCATCTTAAAGCACTCCTTGCCCCAGGCCTAATCCCAGAGCAGACAGGGCGTAAAGCAGAATAGCGAGCTCCCCAGACAGACCAGTCCTCCAAGAGGCATAATTATCCAAGGCCTGACCTTGAAATTGTAGCTAAGGAGCCGCTATATGATGTGCTGTCATCTCTAGAGTATAACTATGGAGAAGAAGTGAAGGAATTTGATAATTTTTTAATTGGCTCAATAGTGTGTGTGGAACAATACTTGTGATCATAATCAATCTGATGTCTCAAAAGTTGTTTTCAGATCATTTTAGGCTTGGTGTTTGCACGTTAAACATAACATGATTTTTATGTGTTGAGCTTAAAATGTATTTATATTTGTGTAAAGATTTTACATATGCATGTTGACGACACATAAAGTTGGCTGTATTATGCTCATCAAAATTTAGACCATTTTGGAAAAAAAACATGTAATACTAGTCACATTTTGAATTGTTTTCAGATCATTTGCATCTTGACATTTGCTTGTGAAACAAGCATCACATGTAAAACATTGGGTTTACATGTAAAACATAATGAATCCACTCAAAATCACATGTGAACTTAATGTGGGTTTAATGTTTTGAACATTTTATACATGTGATGATGTTAATCACATTCAATCCTTTAAAATTAGTTTCAGATCGCTTGCACTTTGCATGTAAAACCATATCAACACCTCGGAAACATTGGTTTTACTTGTCAAATGTTCTAAAACCACACAGATTTTACTGTATGTATGTGTAACGTAAAAAAAAAAAACACATGAAATTCATGTGATATATGGTAATCACATTTGATCCCTCAAAATTTGCTTTTAGATCATCTGAGCGTTTCATGTAAAACCATGTCAACACAAGTGAAACATTGAGTTTACATGTAAGATGTACCAAAGCCACTCAAAAATCACGTTTTTTTTTGTAAATTGCTGTGAAATTCATGTAGTGAACGAATTTGCATTTAATGTGCTTAAAGATTTTGCGCATGAAGTGACCAACATAAAGGGCAACATGTAGACAAAAGGTTTCATAAAAAGAATTGCATAAAAGATGTCAAAAGTATGTTTATGAGTGGATTAAAATGATGAATCCAGGTTAATTAATAATTACCCCCACCTAATCTGAACCCTATTTTTGGCTTACTAACAGCATTTGCAGTGTTATCAGAAACCAAGCAGAACTAATTCTGTGTTCCTGAGGCTTTGTTCACACTGTTCTGAGATATTTGAGGTCTGCACAACAATAAAATCCTTAATAGTATAATGCTAGTGCTGTCTGGCCGCTAGCCAAACTGATCCTGTCATAATCAGTGAACTGCTCTTACACCTATTGTTGTCGGTAACTGAAACAAAGGGTTTTGGCTTGGCATTAGAGCCCTCGCTAGAGAAACCGTTCCACGCGCTCAGATTTCAGGTTGGCCTGTGCTTGGCTGATGTAAGAAAGCTTTCTGGCGAAGGTCCCTTGTGTGGGCACTTCTGCTGCTATGCTAAGGATTATTTCAGCTCTGCCTTCCTCTGGCTGTATCACTTTGAAAGCTTGCGGCATCACAGCTAATTTTCAGACTTGATTTTTATTTTCTTCTCCTACTTTTAGTCTTGATGATAATAATTATTGTCTCAATAATCACTTTCTCATGCTACTCGTCCTTGGTGGAAATACCCCGAATGTTAACTTTGCATGGTTGCCATGTTCCTCGACCACAAAAAAATGAGTCAACACAGACACTTTTTAAGCTTTCTGGCACCCTGCAATTTATTTTTAAAAATAAACCATCTATTAGGCTTGCGTCCCGCTACATTTAATGTTGTTTTAGCTGTGTCTCATTCCAGTGATCTTGACGTAAAACATGTTTGCTTGGCGTCCATGGTACAAACTGCTAATGTGAGGTTTTTAATACATGCTGGATAGAAAACTTGTCTCACTCTCAGCAATGATTGGCAGCGTTTAGTCTGCCGTGCACGCATCTTTATATGTGGCATAAAAGAGGGATTTTAATTGAGAGAAGAAATGTCAGCCGTGTTGAAGTGGCATCCTCAGGGGATGAATGACATTCACGGGAGCTCCAGAGCAATTACGGTCAGACAGGAAGTTGCGTGTTGTAAATGGGTTCCTGCTTCTTTTATGTGTTCTCGAGCAACTGGAGAGGGAACAGATGGTGTCTTGCCGTCTCAGGCGTGGCTGCACGGTTCTGATCTTACCGGGGTACAGTATCAGTCTTCAAAGCGCTGGACTTCTGGACTTCAAAAGGAATCCACTGATCTGTTTCGATCTCACTGAATAATCCACAAAGAATTACGGTTGTAAAGTTATAGCACATAACATGCAGTCATAAAGCTGTGAACAGTCAGTGATTAAATATCACTGAACCACAGAGTTATGCGCTCATCATATTAGGTGGAATTCCCCACTCCTATCAGCTGTTAAACATCAGGTTTGAGCAATCGTTTGAGCAAAGTCTCTTTTACAGGGTTGAAATATTAACCTATTCGCACGCCAACCTGTAATCACACTTGTGCGTCCCAGTAGCGAACCCTGAGGCACTCCTCCGGCATCCCATGCCCGTGTCCCGAAAACCATTAAAGGCTGTAAGCCATCAGATAAATGCTGATATGTTATCCAACTTCCATTACACTGCAATCTCATCTGCCATCTCCTGAATGATATTTAAGAGGTATTTGACTTTTTTTTTCTCCCAAGCCTCTTTGCCTGCTGTGCTTATGTTTCTGGCAACCTTACAGACGTTGTGTTTTTCTGTCTTGGCTTTGAGCCCCGAGTGCCATATTCATATATGGGTTGATGGTGCCAAGTGAGGGCTCGGGTCAAGTTGTCTTCCCTCTGAGAGGTGAAATTGGAACAGAGAAAACTCAGGGAGGAAGCTTGACCTTGAGAAAACTGATCTTCTGTTGATTTGAATGCACTCTATTTGTACTTGAATACATGGTGCAGTACAGTAGGCAAAAAAGGAAAGGCCTCTAGGTCAGTGATGCTGTTTGGTACACATACACAAATATTGTGAGTAGGAATAGCCCGAGTGAAAGCTAAAGCTATATTTTTAGTTTTTGGTATGCAGTATTTGGTATGCATTTGCTCTGAAATGAGTTGAAATGGTGATTTATTATTATTATTTTTTTCAATGAAACAAAGTAAATGTTAAAACAAATAATCTTTAAGTTTTAAATAAATTTATTCATGTGGATTGTTTGAACCGATTTAATAATTTAATTGAACATTGATGTGAATAGGTGTGTTCGACTTGAAGCAGCGCTGCACATCCTGCGAGAGCGATTCGAAAGCATATGGAGCCATCAGCTCTCTGATGTTCTCGCGTTACTTTGATATCATACACCGATCGGTCTGCCCAGCACCGCTTTAAGTCAAACACACCTAATGAGTCATTGAGTATTGAATCAATTCACTGAAGTGAACAGTTTGAATCATTGAACTGAATCATTGATGCAGACAAATCAATTTTTCAAATGATTCATTAAAGTGGACAGTTTGAACTGATTTGAATCATTAAATGGGTTCACTGAGGAATGAATAATTGAATTTTGAAATCAGTTCATTGGCTGTTTGAACTTATTCAAATGATTTAATGGAATAATCAATGTGTAGGAGTCATTGAATTCATTGAAGCAAATCATCAATTAAATGATTCAAATCAGTTCAAATGGTTTTCACTTATTCGAATCATTGAATTGAATCATTGAGGTAAACAAATCTTGGAGTTTTGGAAAGAATTATGGAAACAGACAGTTTGATGAACTTTTCAACTCTAAACCCATTTTTTCTTATGTTTAAATCAAATAGCCTATAATTAAAAAATAATTATATTAAAATAATTAAATTAATGAATGAATAAATATTAAAAAAAATATTAGGTTGAAAAGTTGCCAACTTCAAGTTAGTTGGTTTGAGAGGTAAAACTTTGAGATGCACTTGCTCTATCCTGCTCAGTTGAGAGGAATTTGGCCTGCGTCTCTGGCATGGGTTCGAGAAGTCTATTTAAACGACAAGAACATCCTCTGTTGGGAAATGAATGTTTCATGTTCTTAATTTATTCTTGTGTGTTGTTCTCCCGCTAGTGGGATTTGTCCTGATATACAGCGGAGATATTGGTCAAAGTCACTCGGAATTGCTTCGATGGGGGGAAAAAAACAAGAACAAGATGTAATTGGCAGTGCGTTTAAATCGCACATCTCCCAGTGTGACTGTAATCTCTTCACCACACACTCACATACACACTGGATTTTCAGCTTGTGTGTTTAATAGTGTAGATACCATAGTACAGGCATCACTGCCATCCCCTCAGAATGAAAGCCTTTTCACACACTGAGAGGTCTTGTAAATATACACATGTGGGGCTGATTTAATTGTCAGCAGCAGTGAGGAAGAGTGACAGCATCTCAATGTGACACAGAGCAACTCGGAATATCCCATCCACTGCTTATCGCCGTGAGGACGCAAGGACGACAGGTGAATTATTTATGTATGGAAAATAATTCAGAAGAAACCAGTTTGTCTGGGATTTTGAATTAGCCTTTTTGCATTGCGTCAGATGTGGTGTTTCAATACTATTTACCAGTGTAGTATGCTAGTATTTCATTAAGTACAGAGCCTTGGTCCTCAGGTCTCATTCAACAGCAGCAATCTTCACAATGACTTATGAGTGTAGCACATCACTAACACTCTGTCCAAATCCAGCGTCATCTTCTCTCAGGAAAGACTCAGCCATTCTCCATCTGTTTCTGGGTGTCTGTTGAGATTGACTGGAGCCAGAGGCAGAGAGACTGTTCTTATTGTTTCAGTCCTCCAGACTGGGGGGCCCCTGGGCAGGATGGACCTCAGTCTCTCCCAGAGGAGCTCTCCCTCTTTCCCTAGGACGCCCCTGACCCCCACAGCCAGGGGAGACCCCGCGGATCTGTTTCACAGTTGACAGGGGCCTTCCTCTCCAGGCTCGCCTTTGTTTCTGAAATCCTCTGCCAGCCCCAGATGGGACTCGCTGGGATGGACGTTTCAGGCTGAGGCCGTGATGCGAATTCTGAATTTGAAATACGAGGCATGGCGTCTGCGTTCTGAAGAGCTTCAATGGCGCTTTCTCGAATAACGTCAAACCACCAAGAGTGGCACTGTCCTTTTCCGAGCTCTCGCATGAGGCCAATGCTTTTTCTGCTCTTTATGAATGTAAACTGTCAGATTGTACGTTACGAAGCTGCGATTTAAATAAAGAAACATGTATTGCGCGTTTCAGTGTGCTCTTTTACACGCGATCAGCTCATGATCTGTTTTTTTCATTGTTTCGGTGCACAATAAATGCCTCAGACTAATTCATTTATTATATTTATTTTTTGTAATTTTACAGTTGTGCTGTGAAATAATAATAATAATACTTTCATAAATACTTGTTTTTTTTATTTTACAATTTACAATTACAATTTATTGAATACATTTATTTAGTAGAAGTAATAATAATGACAACAACAACAACCACAATAATAATACAAGTTACGATAAAAAACAACAACAAAAATAACTTATTCTTATTAGAATCAGTGTTGGGGTAACATTACAAGTAATGCGAGTTAGGTAATCAGATTACCTTTTTCATGAAACCGGTAAAGTAATACTTTTAAATGTACAACAAAATATCTGAGTTACTTTTTAAAACAAGATTTCAGTTGTTATAAAACAGACAAGCAAGCCCAGTCCATGAGAAAAAGTAATGCAAAAGTAATGAAAAACGTTACTTTCCATAAAAAGTAACTTATGCAATTAGTTATTTTTTAAGAATTAACACAATATTGTAATGCATTACTTAAAAAAGTAACTTCCCCAACACTGATTATTATTAATAAATGAAAAAAATGTTTTTTCATAATTTGAAGACATTAAACAACATTTGAAATTACTATTATTTTAAATTGAGAAATACATAATTCCAATGAATAAATATTATAATCATATTGATAAATAATCGCAAATTGTACAGCCCCACAAACAAGCACAGTAAACGTGTATTTTAAATCACATTTTCAACCGCAATCACACTTATTTGTCTGAAGAAAATGCAATTCGATTTTTTTCCGTTTTAATTAAGGATATGATTCATTCAAAAAAAAACTAGTTAGCCATTTGTGTCAAAATCAAGTACTGTGTGCATTTAGCTTTATTTACATGGGACATGACAGACAAGAAATGCCGGTCGAGGTCACCGATCTCTAACACTTCAGCAGATACGCCCTCTGGTTTTTACGACTCTTTGAGTCATCTTTACGACTAGTACAGGTGTTGCTAGGGTATCTCTGTGAAAAGGCAGAATGCACACCCTGTGCTTATCTTACCCAATAAATCCCACTAAATGACCTGTTAATCACAGATTAATGGCGTTACAAATAGGCCGCGGCCCTCCGTGGTGCGGCCGTCTTATCTTTGCTCAGATACTCATATCGGAGTTTGGCCAGCGGTGATTTCAAGAGGTTCTGAAGAAGCAGAGCAGTCCTGCACAGTGAGTCACACTTCTCCTTTGTTTCAGCTGTGTGCTATTGGGCATGTTTGCAGGAAAGGGGAATTTGGAGCTTTATTAAGGCCTTTGAAAAGTTGTGCATGTATATCTGCATTCATTTCAGAGTTGTTTGGTTTATCTCATGAGTCGTGATAAGGGAGTGCAAACACAGGCAGAGTACAGTATCCAGGTCATTTGTGCATACCATGTTCATGACACAACACATTAACATCACCAGGAAGTTGATGTGTGTGTATCTGTGTGTGTGTACATATACGCATATACTGTATATTCTTTCTTGTTTGATCTCTTTCATTCTTTACTGTATGACCTTGGCGTCCTCAGGCGATCTGATCTGGCCGTAACTCTCATTGGCAGTGAGTCCTCATCAATGAAGAGACGAGATGTCTCTTCATTGATGAGGACTCACTGAAAAAAGCTCATTTCGAACTGAAGTTAATGCAGCCACTGAAGCTGAACTTATTAAAACTGCCATGTGACACCTCTCTCTCTCTCTCTCTCTCTCTCTCTCTCTCTCTCTCTCTCTCTCTCTCTCTCTCTCTCTCTCTCTCTCTCTCTCTCTCTCTCTCTCTCTCTCTCTCTCTCTCTCTCTCTCTCTCTCTCTCTCTCTTCCCTTCCCTTCCCTTCCTCCCCTCTGTGTTGAAATAAATGAAGTGAACTACACTGTAGGTTGTAATGTAATTGCACTATGCATGAATATAGCTGAGAGCTGTGTCGGTTAACATGGCTGAGAGGTGTGTGGAGTTTTTTAATTGCAAAGGCAGACTAGAGTGAAAGCACCCTGCCGATACGCTCTCCATTCCTCTCAGGCAACTTAACAAACGTACACGCACACGCGCACACACGCACACACACACACACACACACACACACACACACACACACACACACATTATTTAAATAAGACCCCAGATATAACAATTATAGGTCAACCCAAAATTATTTTTCCACACCTTCAGGCAGAATTGTGAGCTACTGAATACGATAAGTATGTGTTTAAATATATAAAAAATTATATATATATATATATATATATATATATATATATATATATATATATATATATATATATATATAATTTTTTATTTTAAACAGCTAATCCAGTATCTAGCTAATACAGTCCCCACCTCCCCCAGCTCCACCTGCCTGGGTCTGCTATAGGATTTATGTATGTATGCAGCAGCACAATATCGTACGTGTTCACAACAGTGTGTCTGTGAATCTATTAGCAGTAACAAGTCCATACTTGCTCTAGAGAACTTTGCAAATGTCTTGGTGGAAGAGTGGAGTAACATCTCACATCAAGAACTGGTAAATCTAATGCGTCCCATGAGGATGAGATGCAGCTGCTGGCCACACCAGATACTGACTGCTACTTTTGATATAAATAAAAAAGTGTGTATAAATATATATAGTTAGTGTATATGATCTTTGACAATATTTTACCCTGGTTTAGAAAACACTCCATATAAATGTATATTTGCAGTGGTAGGATTGCCTGACAGCATTCATATGTTTGAAATCGAATCAACCAGAGTAAGGGATTTTCAGGCTACTGTTGAATCCACGGTCCGAGTTTTCCTCTCCTTAATTACCTCCAAAGCAAACCTCCAGTGGCTTCCCTCAGCCCGACGAGGAAAAGTGGAGTGATAGAAGGATAGCGAGACAGATACGGGCTCACATATTGTGCGTACTTCATGTGTATGTATAAAGTATGATGTGTTTGTGTGTGTTTGTGTGTGTGTGTGTGTCAGTCTGAGAGGAGGAAAATGATTCATGCCCCAGGCAGCGATCGATCAGATCTTAGATGCAGAATTCCCAGCGTCCCTCCGCTGAGCCCCATGGAGCTGATTAGCTCATCTCATATTCTCAGAAAACTGGAAAGAGCACAGGAGGAAAGAGGATGGGAAAAAATGAGAGGGGGACAAAGAAAGGCTACAGGAGACCAAAAGCAGTGGACAAGCAAAAGGAAGAAATCAGTCAGATGTGGAAATAAACATGAAAAGAGTCAGCAGAGTGCTGAGAAAGAAATACTAGAAACACATATTTTATCAATGAAGAGAGATGCACTTTCTTTTGTTCCTCTCTTTCTTTCTTTCTTTCTTTGGATTTTGTCTTGTTCACACCATGTACATTTTAAACACCTCACCGTGTAACGTGGCACCAACCTCAGCAGTACCTCTCATTATTGGACATATGCAGCGTTCCACCGTATATAAAATATATATATATATCACAAGTACGGCTGGTCTGCCGAGAGCGAGAGCTCTGCATTTCAAAGTGCAGAGGAATATTGCATGTAGTGAGCTCTCTCTGACTTTGTGAGTGGACCCGTGAGCACTTCTGAAAAGGTTTTTACTCTCTCTCGGTCTGGATACTTCTCCAATTCTAAGCACTTGCATCCAGTATAGATGAAGTCAGGCTGCTTTAACAGGATTGAAGCGCTAGATCTTAGCAGGTTTACTTAATATGCAGACGCTCCATCCGAGAGACGTTCGTCTTCCTCATTATTATTTCTGACTGCTCTATTAGAAATCTCCTCCTCTGTCACTATTCATTCATTATTCATTCCTTTTATTATGGACAACTAATATGGGGTTTTTAATAGCTATTATTGGTGTATCTAAAGAACATTGGGTGTAAGTACTTTAAAGTAAAGACTCGAGTTATTTAATTAGAATTGATGCAACTCTTGATGGAAATAAATGTTGTGATGTTATTTCCATCAAGAGGTGCATCCATTTTTGGTCAAGATCTTGTATTGACAATGCAGGAGTCCAGCACTCTGTAAAGTCTCCTCCAGCACATCCCAAAGATGTCCAGTGAGTTTAAAGTCTTGACTCAGAGGTGCCGATAAATGTGTGAAAATGATTCTTCATGCTCCCTTCCAACCATTCTTTCACAACTTGAGCCTGATTAATCTTGACATTGTCATCCTGGAATATGGCCATGATGCGTCTTCCTACATGGTTGTTTAAGAATGGAAAGCTACACACTCCATCAATTATGGTTAGATGCACTGTTGCCAAACATATAACATAGAAACATAATAATCACTAAAATAATGATTAAATCATAGACAAGCATTTTGTCACATTTGATTAAATATTGCATCCAATAAGCTTTTTTAAGCAATATATTGGGCATTTATTATACTTTAAATACTTTAAATACTCTATACTTTAAATGCTTTACCTCCAACACTGCTGATGATCATATTGTATTTAACAATATCAGGTTATTTCTATACACAAACACTATTGCTGCATAGCTATGTTACATGCAAACAAATCAGTCTTTTGCAGAACCGAGTACTGGTAGTGTATCATCCTGCGAACCCGCAGTTTGTTTGTATGCATCAGAAAGCACAGCTCATTATCTTCCCATTACGTATTTACACATACTGTAAACATGAGAGCCAGCACTTCTGCTCCGAAACATGCAAATCAATGAATGCATTACCTCGGGCAAACTCTCACTGATGTTAGAGATGATTTAATGGACGTAGACGCTGTCTTGCAGAGCTCTCCCTTCACAGAAGGACTGGAGGGAGGGATAGTTGGATGTAAGGAAAGGGGGATGGGATGAAGAGAGAGAAAAACAGGGGCTGGGGGTTTTGAGCAGGGTGGATGAATGTATTTTGACCCTGCACTGCCAATTAATCCTACCTCTTTTTAATTGGGGCTGAATGGACTCCAAAGGGCAGTGTTGAGATGCACACACACACACTATATTGTACCCTTTAGGCATTAAAGATGCAAGCCTCATTTGCATATAAACCAGGTCTTACGGGTGCAGTTCACTGGTCTCTGAACACAAGCAAACGACTTAAGCCCAAAAAGGCAGATTGGCTGTCTCCAATTTTAGCTACTTTTGTATTTCCCTACGCAGTGACTGTGATTCCTTTACACTTCCACCCTTCACACACACACACACACACACACACACACACACACACACACACACACATACACAAACCCAGACATCCACGAAGCTGTCTGATGTGTGTGTCTCTCTATAATGCCTCTTATCTCCCTTTTCCTCCAAACACCCCCTCATCCCTAACTTTACAGCCCTCTCATTTCACGTCTTTGATCAGGGAAGTGGCGCACCACCGAAATGACAGTGGCTTGGTTTTAAGCACAGGTCTGCCGCAGTCTAAAGAACAGAGAGATTTCTTTAATGAAGGGGTTTGTTCCCTCCAGAGCTTTTGTGTTAGTCAAAACCACACCAATATGTTTGTAGGAAGTTACCAACACCTTCTTCAGGAATTACATTCAGAAAAATTTCAAGGAATGATTGATTTAGTCATTTATTCAGCCTCATGTTGTTCCAAACCGTTGTTTTTCTTTCTTCTTTGAAAGAGATGTTCGTGCTGCTCTTCCAGACCATGAAAGTGAACAGTGACCAAATTCTCAAAATTAGATCATTTGTATGATTTCAATATGCTCATATGTTATTGTCCAAATGCAAAGCTATAGTGTGGTTTCAAAAAGAGACATAGTGTGTGTTATTTTTGTAATTTTTCAGGTTCAACAAGCTCTGGCTACATCCACTTCCATCGTATGAAAGAAATTCATCAACATTTTTTTCCACAGGTGGAGAAAAATGTTGGTTTCTCTTTTTGAAACCATACTATAGCTTTGTATTTGGACAATACCATATGAGCATATTCAAATCATACAAATGATCTAATGTGAGCATATGATGACTGAATGTTTCGGAATGGTTGAATGGTTCGTTTAGTCATTTATTCATTATTGCTCCAAACCGTTGTGTCTTTCTTTCTTCTTTGAAATACATTTTCCTTACAATGGAAGTGAATGGTGAACATCTTTTCAACATTGAAAGAGAAGCTTGTTTATACGTTTTAAATATATGCATACATAAATGTTATCATCTGAATACAAATCTATAGGATGGCTTCAAATGAATCTATAATGCTTTTTGTTATTTTTAGAGTTCAAAAAGCGTTAGTCATCATTGGCTTCCATTGTTTGGAAAAACTTTTTTCTCAACAGAAGAAAGCAAGTCATATTGGTAAGGGCAAGAGTATGATAAATTCCTTTTGGGGTTAGCTATCCCTTTAAATTAACAAGGAAAGACAAACCAGTATTGTGTGTAGTAATGCATCTCCATGACATTATGTGCTGAGTTCAGCCAATGTCTCCTGTAGCCAAAAGTCATCACGTTTAGGCATGAAAATATCAGGATACATCCATCTGGATCTAGTCAGCAGTGCACTTTATTTGTATTGAATTTGCATTAGGATACAAAACAGAATCTCATCTGACCTGAAGCCCATTGGAAAATTGATCATTTTTAAAATGACTCTAATATTGATTGTGCTCGTACATGAGAACAGCATCATTAAGCTTGCATTTGAAACTCGAGGAAGCTGACTGTCCACTGTGAATCATCCTCTGAAATATTAAAATGTATATAACAGTGTTGTTTTTTTGCATTCTAATTGATTGACTATATTATGATAATATATTTCATATTAAATATATTAGATTATACAATTAAATTAAATATTATATAATATATTGGAATGCAAAATGTTCTTTAATTAAAATTAAATAATATAAATGGCATATCATATCCAAACTAACATCCTAAACTTTTAATTTATTAATATTTAAATGTATTAATACATGCTTAATGTAATATACTGTAATATATTATACAAAATAAATAATGTTATATATTTGTATTATATTGTCATATGTCTTTTTTCCTAAATACATTATTTTATATAATATTTTAATGTTACTAAATTTTAACATTATTTTTTTTCCTAATATATTTTATTAAAATCTTATTTTTATGATAATTTTTTTAATCAAACATTTCTTTCTTTGCTGTCAGGATCCCGTCTGCGTCAGGAAGACTATGCACCCCGCATTGTGGAACACCCCTCCGATCTGATCGTATCCAAAGGTGAACCCGCCACCCTAAACTGCAAGGCTGAGGGACAGCCCAACCCGACCGTGGAGTGGTACAAGGATGGAGAGCGTGTGGAAACGGACCGGGACAACCCTCGATCTCACCGTATGCTCCTGCCGAGCGGTTCTCTCTTCTTTCTGCGTATCATACACGGGCGTCGCAGCAAACCTGACGAAGGCTCCTACGTTTGCGTGGCCCGTAACTACCTGGGAGAAGCGGTTAGCCACAACGCCTCACTGGAAGTAGCTAGTAAGTGCTTGGCTGTTTTCATATCGCACTGGGTTCTTGCGGTTTATGGATGTCTACATATTTATAGTACCCTATATGATATTCAGATGAGTTCTTAGCAGTTCTCTTTCATAGAAGTCGTATCGTCTTCCAGGAGTGGTTTGAAAGCAGGCCAGTCTTAATTTGGCTTTGTGTTTGTGACTTTCCTGGCCTTGAACTGAATCTAAGAGAGTCTGTAGCCCCTCCAGCTCAATATAAAGCGTTTCCAGTTTCCTCCTGGGTCTCTGGGTCTCAATGGACTCAGTGGGTCGGATAATCTCGCTGGAGATGGGCAGGATGTGACTGTGCCACTGGACCTGCATGGTGATCCCGATAGAGGAAACGGGCCAGACGGCATGGAGAGAACAGAATAGGTCGCAGTAGGTGGTCGTGAGCCATAAATTAACTAACAATTAACAATAGTTTATGATATTTACAGTAGAGATCACAAGATAGCAGTTACGCTTTATTGAGGTGTGTTGTGTCTCTCTTGTCTATTTGGCATCAACTGGGTCATTTTTTTATCCACAAAAATGTTTTTGTGTAGAGACGCAAAGCAGATCGTTTAAATGGGCTAATTACTTAAAACTTGTGGTTTTCAGCGATTCTCCTTGGACTTGGACGTGATATGCATCACATACCGTCTCTCTTTAAGCTTGAAAGGACTGATCTCAGATATCAACCACTTTTCAAGTATGCCTAGGAGCTGTCACCAAGCCGCTTGTTGTAATCTAATCGAGTCAGCGGTGGACCTGGAGGGGGGTGAGGTGGTCGTGTAGTGTGTGCCAATGGCATGTCTTACTCTTAAGATCTTACCCTTATGGAAATGTACTATATATATATATATATATATATATATATGTAATATATAATTTTTTCAGTCGTAGTCTTTTAAAAAATGGCATCTTAAATAATAAACTAAGTGCAAGGTAGTGTCAAAAATCTAGATTTTTCGATACTGAAATATCTGAAACGCTTCCAATACTAATTTTTAGCAGAATAGTTGATACACAAACCCGCCTCCCCTCACTCACTCCTTTCATTTGCTCCGAATGAATATTGTTGGTGTTACATGGCTTGAATTTCGGCTTTGGATTGTACATAATTTTAATTATTCCCGTAGATTTTGTGCTCAGTCCCAAAGTGTGTAAACATAAAGCAATACTAAAGTACACCTCAAAGTACTAAATTGAGTTCTTTTTCGCTGCTTATTGTGCTTAAACAGTCACATACACACAAAACAATGTCAAAATGTCAGTTTTGGCGAGTTTTTATGTAAACACAGTCAGGTATGTTTTAAATGAACCTTGACAATTGAGAAAGAAAACGCATGTGTAACAGTATAATGGATCAATGCGTCAGGTCTTAAAGTGACAGCAGATCCAAATTACGAGATAATATTAAAACTATCTATAGCAATACACGGAATAGCAATATGGTATCGATGTTAAAATTGTGCCTAGTAACTTTGGAAAACCACTAGCCAGAATGGTGTTCAGAGAATTTTTATTTGATCTGAATTATGTTTTAAGAAAAATTGGTTTAGACATCTACTTAATTTTGTAAACCATTATGCTTGCATGTTTGTAAAAAAAAAAAAAAGTTAAATGTTTAGACAATGGGGTAAGAGAAATAAACTGAATTCAAGTTATATTCTTAAAAAAAAAAAAAAAATCTTGAATTTTTTTTCTTCTCAGGTAAATTTATCTTGTGTTCCAGTAAATAAAATAAGGTAGTTCCAGCCCTAAAACTAGGTAAAACAGTGATTTAAGAAAACATGTTTTGCAGTCTAATAATGGTTTAACTGTGAAGACCACAATTAACTTCATAAATACATCACGATAAAATCATGAATTTAAATTATGAAAAATTATGAATTTAAATTATGATAAGTAATGTAATTTTTTTTTTAATAAAAATTGATAAAGTACATTTTCATAAGGATACCAGTGCAGTGCAAATTACAATGCTTTTATTAGCTTCTGTAGGCCAATGTCGGTCAAGCAGAAACATACATTTGTGTTGGTGGGAAAATTATGCGAGCTTGGAGACTAAAAAGTGAGAAAATATCATGCGGTATATCAAACAGAGGGTGATATACTGTACGCTATTTGTTCTGGAGGCCGCCTTTTTTTTTTTTGTAAGAACGAAAACAAGAAGCTTGGCGGGCGGGCGGACGACTTGGCCCGACATGAGGAAAAGCTCGGGCTGTTTTGGCCGCAGCCTTCGGGCTGCTTATTCTGAATAAGGTTCAAACAGGACCATAATGACACAGTGGCAAAGCTCAAAAGTGCCTGTCCGCTTTCTCCTCCCCCCTGTCCCGCCGCCATGCATGTAATTACCTCGTTCAGGCAGCCATGATGGAAACCTACGACAGGAAGGTAGTAGAATTCCTACCTAAACTCTCTTTTTCCATCCAAAACTAGACAGTCAGTGTCAGAGGCAAAAAGAAATCTATCACTTCTCAGATATCAACACTCACCTACTTATTCAGACTGACACCAGGAATGTCAGTGGAGCTATAGCCAAGAAAACCACCGAAAAGGAAGTTAACGTATTTGTTCTGCCTATCCCGCTCTTACAAGAATCCAGTTTGAACACTGTGTACACAATCTTTCCTTTTTCTAAAGTTATTTTAATAATCCCGCTTTTACGATCGCCCAATTCCCGGCGGACCGTAAATCTAATCCAACTTTCAGCAAGCCATGTTTGGCCAGGCAACGACGCTTAGCGCAGATCTGTTGTGGGTTTATTATTAACTTCACGTACAGTGGAGGCTCTGTGCAACATGCTTAGGTAAAATGTGTCAATCTGGGTATCCGCTCTGCTCTGCGTGCCCTGAAGTTGCATTTTGCCCCTTTTGTTTCCATGTTTTCTTTTCAATATGAAACTTGGAGGCTTATAATGCTTCATGTGTCACGCTTTGTTAGAGTATAATGACTCTCAGAGGAACAAAGAATGAAAGAGATGAATGTAAGATGGGTCTGGCTTTATGCATAAGAGCTCACTGTTCACCCCGATGGCTCCGGGCCACGCATTGCTTAATACGTAGTATCAGGCTGCGTTTTTAAGGATGACAGACGTGTCTGTTGCAGGTTTTCTCGCACTCTAAAAACAGCTGTAAAAATGGCGATCAAAGAAAAGGGAGTTTTAGGACCCGCATAAATGACAATGAGAGATTGTTAAAAGATTGATGGGCGCTAATGTGTCACTTTACTGTTATGACTACTACAGTATGAAACAGGTTAGATTACTTACAGCTCTATGTACTGCAGAAATCATATCCCTAATCATTTTTTTTTTTTTTTACTTTTTTTAAACTTCTTTCTTTTTTATTTAAAAACAGATAGGCTACATTTACTTAAGAAGCATCAGCAAAGGCATCGTTTTTTTTTTTTTTTCCACTGATCAATTTTGAGATTTTGGGCTATTTGTCTTCAATAACATGTATTCTTTCAGACTTGTGGTGGAAAAAGGCCAAAATACACATTTAGGTCTTAATGTACTACATCCTAAATTCAATAAAAGTTGGCGTTCTAAATCATCCAGCTGCTCCGTGATCGCTGTCTGCACCCTGTCATCACATACACTGTTGGAAAGCTCTCGCTCTCCTGTACAATGTTGTCGGACACAAATATGTTCTTTTTTATACCAGCAACCAATCGTGAAAGTACAATGGGGCATTTAACTCTATAGCAAAATCTCATTGGCTGAAGTCAACGTGACAACGTGATTCTCAAAATGTTTTTTTCTCATACTCTGAGCCAGAAATCTCCACTTCAGCAGCACTTACATACTCCAAACTTTCCAGTTGTATTCCTATCTATATTCTTAAGGTTTCTACTGAGAGATTTGTTCATATATCATTCAGATTCTGATTTACACAACATTTTATACCTAAAAACGGGCCGAAAAAATATTTTTTATGGCTGTTGACCGTTTTTTTCTGATTAATGGAGTGATAAAAGAGATATCCAAAATCCCCTCTGTAAAAACCTTTGACTCTAATATGTCAACAAAATGAAACAAGAATTTTTAATCTGGCTTAATCCAATGTTCAGATTTCTCTTCTGGAAAGATATGCAAATTACTGCATATTTAATGAGATACCTCATTTGCATATTTAAACATAAATATTCTTAAAACTTGTAATACAAAATATATTTTTCTTAATGTCAGTAATCAACTGGGGAAGTTTCATGCTGATGTAAATTAGTTAAATTTCTTTCCCTATTCAACTGGGGTTTCTCCCCTTAAAATAAGTAATTACTTTTCAATAATTTTGTTCTGTTGTCTTAGTACAAGTGGGATGTGATGGTTGGTCACTGTGGTATTTGTCCCACCCCTCCTCCACTGTGATTGGACTGCTGGGTAAAAAGTGACAATGATGGGCATTCTCAGCTCTCGGCGACCAGAAAAAGCAGCAAGCGCCCATGAAATAGACACTCAGCTCCTCGTCACGCTGCTGCCGTGTTTAAATACGCGGTGATCCTAATGAAAATAATTGAAAAAATACACTGGTCTTAGGGGAAACAAAAGACGCTTTTGGCTTTCATTATTTTATTCTGCTAGGATGCATTAAGTTGATTAAAAGTGAGAATAAAGACATTTATAATGTTACAAAAGATATCTATTGCAAATGCATATTTTTTGTTTGAACTTTATATTCATCAAATAATCCTGGTTTCCACAAAGATATTAAGCAGCAGAACTGTTTTAAACATTGGTTATACTAAAGAATGTTTCTTGAGAACCAAATTGGCTGCTAAGGGATCAATTACATTATAAAACATTAAAATAGAAAACAGTATCACAATATTATTGTTTATACTATATTTTCAATCAAATAATTTAGCCTTGGTGAGCATTGGAGACTTAACTAAAACTTTCTGATCCCAAACTTTTAACAAGTGGTGTATTTTATAAAAAAAAAAAAAAAAAAAAAAAAAAAGTAGTTTGCAGTGTATGTGTCAAAAGAGATAATATTTTCCCAAACCTCTCACTTTTTACCTGTAGTATTCTTTGAGAAGTCAGCTTTGTCCTTTATTAACTTGCTGAACAACTGCAGCATGTGGAAAGCCTCTAATTATAGTGTACTCTTCCAGTTCTTGGGCTGCGGTGGGAATGTGGATCAGTGTGCCAGACCCTGATAACCCCGTCAGGACGTGTGGAACAGTCTAAAGTGCTCTCTAGTCCTGGTCTTAGAGAGAATTGATCATTTATTAATCCGTGAAATCATAAATCGTGAAATCATTTTGTGCGGTATAAAAAAAAAAAGCTTTTCATCTAACGATAAAAATGAACATTTGATATTTGATATATATATATATATATATATATTTTATCAATCTCGTTGATAAACACAAAGCTGTGTTTTAAATTCTGATGACTATTGGTTAGCCACATATGCTCTAAAACGACGAGTTGCAGCGTTCATGTGAGCATTGCAAGTTCAAAACTAGCTTGCGGCCATTCCTTTATCCCATTCCTGCATATTCTTCGCATGATTTCCACTACGTTTTTATTATTATTTTCCGTGAACTTGGCAGAAAGTCCCAAAAAGTTTTAGGAGAGGTTCATATCTGGCGCAAAGGAGGAGACACAAAATGAAGTTGACGTTTCATCTGTGAAACTGAGGGGGACGGTTGGCGTTCGTCCTCTGAAAGGTTGGGTGACATCCCTCATTATTCCCTCACAGGATGTTCCCCTCCGCTACATCCGTGTGCTCCGCCTCCTTTGATATTCAAACCAACCCGTTTCCATTATAGATCATCATAGCTGTGCAGAATTCACTTCCTTGTCCTTCCCCCTCGCTAGTGCCAACGTGCTTCCCACTGTTTGCTCTGAGAATATTTGTGTTTCATTAAGTTTTAAAGAGCAAGTCACATTGTAGCTGTAGAGGACAAGGTTTGAGTCCCTGGAGATTTCTCTTTCGGGATTCTTTAGCGCATTTATAATGTCCCCTGATCCTTCCAGCCATCTTCATACCTCTGCTGACATTTCAGAAATTAATTTAATTGTGTGTTTTTTGGAGGGGAGAAGCTAGAGACACGTAGGCAGCAGATTTTGGCTCTCAGACTCGGCGGTAAGCTATGCAGTGGCCTATTTCCCTTAAAACAGTACAACGGCATAGTGTACCCTGCAGAAAATGAACCATGTTTGACGTGTATTCCCAATTCAAGAGTAGTAGGAAGACAGGATTCCTCACATCTGCTTTTGAGTTGTCAGTACGGGTAATCGTCGCAAACCGGCTCTCTTTAATTGGCTAGTGGGTGTGTTTCTCCTTAAGCGTCATGGGGACTATTTGCAGATGCCCAGAAATTACAAGGAAAACTAATCTGCAATGTTTAATTACAGCGCTGAGGGGAGTTACTGACAGCCTTTGGGGGATGGAAGGAAATAAAAAAAGAGACCAGAGAAGATAAGTGCAGGTTCTTCCTGGTTTTTCCCATGTTATCATGCTCTCATCTCTCTGGAGAACCACACTAGTTCTTGTTTTGTACTCGGCCTGATTAGCATTAATATGGATAATTGCCTCAACTTCAGGCCCTCAAACCATGCAACATCTGCCATCCATATTCAGTCATGTGATTCCCACATCTCAGTCTAGTGGCATAAAAAGTCAGAGATGTGTGGTACTGCAGTTTGGTTGGAATTGTGGTTAGGGACGCACAATATATATAGGCCTATTGGTATCATATCGATTATCGACTGATTTCCTTTTTTCCTGATTTTCCTTTTATTGGTATCGGTCCATATTGTGTATTTAGATAGGCATGCTCATTTCTTTTAAGTGTAATCTTTGCCAAATCTTATAATTTTTTTCTTGCTTTACAATTATATTGTAATGCTTTTAGATTTAATTTTGTATTAAATTCAATAATTATAAAGTATACTACTTTTAATATAGCATATTCAACTATTTATTTTAATTTTGTAAATTAAATGGTCAAGTAAATTAAATAAATGTAATTTAAATATAAATAAAATCTCAGAAACTTAATATTGTCCATTTATAGGTTATTGGCCATAAGCTTTTATTATTATTTATTTTAAAGTTTTTATTAATGTGATGTAAATAATATTTGGTAAAATAATAATAATAACAATTTTAATATTTGAAATTGATTTATTATTGGCCTTAACTTGGAAACTTAAAACTTGGTTTTATCGGCATTGTAATATTGTGCATCCCTGATTGCGGCAACTGTGCTCTGTAAAAAAAAAAAAAAAAAGTAGCATCCCTGTTTTGGATACAATATCAGAGGCCAGTAAGTTTAGAGACTCCTCACTAATGCCGGGTTCAGACTATACGATATCCGCCTGATTTTGGCACGACCCATTTGCCGTAGGGTGTCGTGGTGATTCGTAAACGTCAATGGCTGTCGTGTGTCATAGTGGACGACAAACCGATGCCGCATCTGTCACGCTTCAAAACGCCATTAGAGAAAGTCTAGCATATTACAATTTTTTTTCGTCCTCCACAACAAGTTCCATCACATCTGCAATAGAGGAAAGGTTCGTGGAGCTATAGCAACAATACTCCTGTCCCAATGATGTTTCCTCGAACACAACTGAGTGAAAACAAATAAATGCAGGCACTTCATCAACCCGTCAAGTACTGGAATTAGCATTATAGCATTAAGCTAACACGTCACTTCAGTAGCCTGTTTGTTTTCAGAAGTCAGTCGCTAATTCCTCCTTCTCGATGACATCACAAACTTCATTTAAGGTGCAAGCGAGGATTGGGCGGGAGGCATGACATGTTTCTTGTTCACGACATGACAAGAATTTAGGAGTCAAAATCGCATAATCTGACGCAGTGCCTATGGTAAGCCTGTACCCGACATGAGACTGCAGAGCCCAGCGGACGGTGGCTTGAGAAGATAAAGTAATGGTGTCAAGGAGTTTTAGGGCTTTGTTCTGCTTTTGTCAAAGACAAAGATCTCCCACTGCAAAGCTTATGGACAGGGGGAGATGGACAAATGGAGCAGGGTCGGAAAGTTCACCGCAGTAATGAGTGGTGGAGAGAGCTGGATGGATGGATGGATGACAACTTCAGGATGGATTGCCATGTGAGGGAAATAGTTTCGGACAGTCAAGGGTGAGAGACCAGACGCCTGCGTCGTTATTTGAGTGCGACCTGTCCGTCTTCCCGTATCTGTTTGAGATCATCCTGGATTATTCTTAATCCTTGTTTTACCTACAGTTGAGAGTTAAACTACATTTGTTTAATTTACAACTTTGACTGCATTGGAAGTACTTTGCATACTGGCTTTTCTGAGGTCAGGATTATTAAAACACTCCGTTTGCCTAAAGCTATTGTGAATCCTACCTCATTTGCATAGATATGACTGGAGCAACAATAAGAATTCCCTACAGTGAGGAAACAAAAGAAGCTAGAGCTCTAAAAGAGTTGTTTGAGGGGAAAAAATGTGTAGTTTGAATAGATGGTGGATGTTTATCTTCTTTGGGCATCTGGGCTTTGCTCAAAATGGAGGATAGGTAGGTAGATGTACTCTTCGGTGGTAATTAGAGGCCCTCACCATGACCAAGCATTTCAGACTCGCTTTGATCCCAGGAAATGCGCCACATCCTCAGACAGGTGGAGATAACTCGTGCGAGCTTGGCTGGATTTCTCCTGAGGTCATTTTATGGACAACGGTCCACAAATACAAGGTAAATCTCTCTGGAACCAGGTGGCTTAGTGCAAATCATTCCCTGAAGCGCACACCCTAATTTATGAAATTGTTATGGTTAAAATCTGGCATTTAGTTCCCGTCAAAGCCTATTTAGTAGTTCTGAGATGTCTTTATATGGGTTCATTTAGAGTTCTGTCCTTCAGGGGTTCAGTTTGTTCTCACACATCTAGTACGGCCTTGGAGGGACTCGTGTTGTCTCGCTGTCGGCTCCACCTGGGACCCGTGTGCTCGTCCTGATAAACATAGCGTAGCCAAAACTATTTGGTGCTCCTGTGGCAAGAGTCTGTAGATACGACCCATGTGATTTCCTCTTGGCTGAACTACATTTGCGATAAACACGGCTGATTGTACAGTCCCTCTCGGTCGGAGGCCCAGATAGGAAGTGTGTCTCAGAGGCTAATCTTCCCCCCTCGAACGAAGGGCTGAAGTATTAGTCCTGCTGGTGTCTCTAATCCCCCACTTTTGATTTGAGAGTCTCCTGTGGCCTTTGGGATTGAGAGGAAAGTGTTTCTCTCTCTCACTCACTCTCTTTTTTGTGTTTATTTAAAAAAAAAAACATCTTTATGATGCTGTCCTGCTCTGCTAAACTTAGGCGTTTATTAAAGCAAGGTTAATCCATCGCTTGAAGCCTTTCAATCAACTGGAGTCTAGAAAGGATTAGCAAGTTTGGAAAATGAGAAATATCAGAGATTTGAGGCAACAATTTCTTCGGTTTTTGAAAACCTGGGCTCATGTCTTATAAATGTCATGTATTTTTATCGGAAACTCTACTGCTCGTTACTTCCTGCTGGAAAGCTCAGGAATAAGTGATGCAACCCAAGCGTAACTCGATATATTCCGAGGACATACTATTTCATGCATCCCGTCTGCCCTTATTTGCTGTTTCTTTTTTATTTGTGTGAATTTTTATGATTGTGGTTCTTGGTTGCCTGTTGGTCTAGGTGGTTAGAATAGTTTAGAAAGAGCATTATTACATTAAAAAAATTAAATAAACACCACTTACCTCTAGATATGTCCAATTATATTTCTGCATACAACACAAAGACATTTTTTTAAATACAATATTTGACATTTTGAACAGTGCTAAATAAACTATATGGATATGTGATGAAATAATTATATATATATATATATATATATATATATATATATATATATATATATATATATATATATATATAAACAATATTTATCCATGTTTATTTATTTTTATATTATTTATTCATTTTCAAAATGCTAAATTAATGCACATTTTTTATTATGAATTAGAACGTGTGTATTTATAGTTTTTTTTATTTTTAATTTATTTCAAAATAATTAATGGATATTTAATGAAAATTGGACTTTAAATAATAATAATAATAAAAAAATATATATATATATTTATATATATGATATTGATGTGATTTTAATGCAAATGTGGAATTTAAACTTTTGTTATAATTGTAGATTGATAGGAAAACATGCAATAGAACAAGGTTTTTTTGGACTGATGAAAAAAATTATGAAGCTGGAATTTTCTGTAGAAAATGCATAAATTCTGAACAATTGTCTCTGTACACTGGACTGTATATCAGATACATGATCCCTTCATGATCCCTAGATTGCCACAGAACAAGAGAGAGATCAAACAAGAGTAAAGAAATGAATGGACAGGGACAGACACACTCCTCTGACACACGTAGCTGTAATAGTTAGAATGGCGAGGCCAGCTTAAACTCCTGCCCCAGATAAAGATCTGGCGGAGGAGAGATGCGTTTGGCTTAGCTTGCCACTCTTTGAGGCACGGCAGCTATGGTGCTAATCCTTCTGGAAAGGACATTACGACATGGCGTGACTCTGACCTTGGAACAGTTTCAGTCACAAATCAGATAAAAGTGACTGTAATCAAAACATATCCACCCCGCTAACTTCCTCTTACTAACTGATGAACCTCTGAATTGAAGTGGCAGCAACTAAAACTAATTCCCAATTAGCACTGTTACATGTCGTTCAACTAGTTTTAGGTTGCATATGTATTCACTAGTGCTTGACTAGATTAATGGTGTTTGCATAGGTTGATACATCTCAGAAATGTCGAATTACAGGTTCAACGATGCATTTCCGAGTCCATTTTGGCGTGTTGTGAAAAGGTTTCTCGCAGAGTTGTTGGAAAGAGGAAAGAGATGAAATTGTCATATCGCTGTCAAAACAGCTGTAGCTGCTAGACGATCCGTCTGAAAATGTCACAAACACTCACAGCGGCCTCCTTTGTCCGCCTGCCGTCGTTCCCTCGGATCTGGGTGTGGCTGTGAAACTGTAACATTCCTGCGTAACCCCACACCGCGCGACCATAAAGAAAAGACACAAAGAACGTGGATGAAATGATTGAATGGAAGGGGTGAGGGGGGGGATAAAGACGAGAGAGCTGTCTGAAAGAAACCTTTGAAAAGGGTTTTTGGGGAAGGTTTTTTTCTGGATCTGCCCGGGGTGACTCGACTGATTTAATTTGAACAGTGAATGTGGATCAGGTGACGGCAGTGATTTGAGGGTCAGTGTGTCAGGCTATGAGACAGAGACAAGCAAATTAAAGACCCCCTGTGGTGAAAATCAAGTTTTTAATGTTGTTTATTTGTCTATGTGGTGTTTTAAATATGCTTTAAGACAAACCATGTGCAAATTCATCAGTCGACACTATTACTGTTTATTTTCTCCTTAAAACTGCAATGAACCAAAGGCAGTCTCAAAAAACGTGTTTCGAAACTGCCCCTGTTTACTACCGTCACAAACATGTAACCAATCCCGTCAACGTGTGGGCGGGGCTTTTCCCGTCATTATTTTTAAGGATGCTGATTTTTAGAAGGCAGCTGTCTGACTCTGAAAAGGTAACATTAGCAACACATTATTAGCTGTTTGATAACATGGTCGTTATTTGACCTACGTTGTTAAGAGCGATACATAAAACACATCACCATTCTGATAGATCGACTTGTACATGAGCCTGTGTAATATACTTTTCCAGTTCCTCTTCTGAATCAGTTTCTGATTCAAACATATATGGCTGAATTAAACCAGTATTTCCACTTGCCATTGCGTAGTGTTTACTACTGTTGCCGTGTGAGTGATTGGAGGCGGGTATCATTTGAAACATTAAATAGCAAACCAAGGTAACATCAAAACACTATGGTAAATATCCCAGCTGAATTCAGCTTTGCTATCACAGGAATAAATAAAACTTTTAAATATATTAAAATAGAATATTATTTCCCATACTTCACCGAACTTCACAATATTACTGTTTTTACTGTATTTTTGATCAAATAAATGATGCCTTGGTAAGCATAAGAGACTTGTTTCAAAACAAAATCATGGTATTGCTATGGTACACGTCAAAATGCTAATGCTGTGGTGTTTCTTTGTGTGTTTTTTACATGGATAAATATTCTTTCCGTTTAGAGTTCAAATTTGACATTTCCTGGAAAAGAAAGCAAACAAATCTGAAAGTTGAATCATGGTGCATGCATGAAAAAAAAAACTATTTAATACTGTCAGTAAGACTTAAACAGTAGCGCCAGGCTCAGTATTTCTGCCAGATTTGAAAGTTGCAACCACATTTTTAGAGCATACATAGTTATTTGTGTTTTTTTTTTAAATGCCATGGTAACCAGAGTTTCCGCTAGAATACCATTAAAGTTATTGTTACTTCAGTTAAATCATAAATTGACATGTCTAACCAAGTTACCACAGTTTTAAAGCACCAACAATAACTGTATACTTGGTGGAAACTATGTTTTTAAGGGGCACCGAGTGCAGTGATCTTATGTAAATCATACAGACAGAAATATGAGCAAACACCGGTGGGAACTGCAATAATATTTGGAGTTCCTCCCCAGTTATCCGCAGTGCAGTGCCGGTGTCCTCAAGGACGGTCCTTGCTTTCCCAACACAGCTGCAGGTTTCGCTGCAGACCGTGTGTACTGGTGTCATTGAAATGCGCCTTTGCTGTGGTCCGCTCTCCCTCATTAGACCCTTTCCAACAGGATTACTAGAGTGCCGAGTCTGCAGGTACTGTTATAAGTTAATTTCACCTGCTGTTTAGGAGCCATAATAGCTTATTGATTGGCTGACAGAGATGCACTGGGGCAGCGTAGAAGGACGTCCGGTGGAGGAGGAGGGGATAAGTTAATCGCAGTTGGACGCGGGTGAAGAGAATTCAATCAGACAACCCCCCAAGGCTTATAAGTAGCGTGTAAATTTGTGTCCACCTCAGTGGATTGGACCTGACTGATATCCGAGCTGTTGCGCAAGTAGAAGTTCTAAACGGGAAAGTGAGAGAGAACGAGGGAGAAAACCTGTTAGAGCATGTTTAATATGCTAGCTTGGAGGTATTGCAATACGTAAACCCCATGTTGTTGATTGTTAAGCTTACTTGAATACTCTTGAGTTGAGAAGTAAAATGTGATAGTTACTGTAGGTAGTCCCTTGAAAGTTAGCATGAAACCAAAATTGCGACAGTCTTTTTTTTCCTATTCTGAGTGAAACGGCCTCTCAAACAGGACAAAATGGGGCGGGAATTGATTTTGTCAATTAGGAATTGATTGGATTGTTGTTGTTTACTATAGCTGAGATTTTGATGAGAACAATTTATCTGTGCACAAGTGTAATTCTCTCTGGTGACGTATGCAGGACTTTTCCAATCATTTACTCCGTAATTACTCCTTCATCTGTCTCTGCTTTTAAGTGCCACGCCTACATCTCAACATCCAATCAACCACTGATGCATAGAACCAAGTCCCGACCCTACATTTTTTACACTAGGATATAGGATATTTGCATAAGAAAGAAAAATGGCTATGGCTATTCACTCGAATGGCTATGTATATATATATATAGTTCTTTTCCAAAACGTTATAAATCCATTTCAGTAGTTTTCAGGAAAATTAATTTTTTTACCTAGACCAACACATTTTGTGAATATTCAATTTATCCTGTTAAAATGTTTTTTTTGGCTCAGTCTGAACATGTTGAACAATGATTATTAAATCAAACAACAATATTGTTTATGATAAATTCAAAGTTAATTTTATTTTTTTCCAAAACGCTATAAATCCATCAAGTTTTTTTCAAAAATATATGGTTTGTCTTTGAAAAACAAAAAAAAACAAAAAAAAAACATGCAACATATAATCAGGGACTCGTATAAATTAATATAAATTAAATTTAGTAACACATTTAGGCTAATAGTCATTCGGTGAAAAAAGTAATGTCATGCTAATGTGACATGAAAAGCACTGAATAGTTCTACGTACTAGCCTACAAATAGATAAACGAGATAAACGGGCCTTTATATTGACCATGATAAGGTGCTATGGTAGATTGTGTTTGTTTTCAGATCGTCCGGCGACAGCCTCTCGGCCTGACAGAAACCTTTTGCGGCAACTTTATGTTGACATCCCACTGTTGGTATTATCGCGCCACCCGAGTGACGAGCCTTCTTTTTTTGTTCTTTTTGGTGATTTTCTTTGTCCAGTCGGCGTTTTCTTCCCCCAGGAAAAGGTCTCACTGGCTCATCAAGGCCATCAAAAGTGTTATCACTCATTTTGATGAATGAATGAACATAATCAAACCTCTGTTCAGAGCGCCGCCGTGTTGGATTGCGTAGAACGCTCACTGAATTCTGATTGGTCGAGAGAGGATTTATCGCGTTTAGGGTAAAAATAGGTTTGGCGCTTATCCCGGTTTGGAAAATAACTGGATCTTGCAGTACATTTTAAACAAGGAAATACAGCGATTTGGCATGAAACGTTGATGGATCAGTGAATAGGTTCAGAACACAGCAAAATGACATGACAAACTCATTTTTTACAAAAATAGCGTTTATCGCGTTTTGGAAAAGAGCTCTTCATATACATATACATATATGTCATGTGTCTATATGTTTGGGGTGCTTTGTGGCGATTTATGCCTATTTTGACCAAATTTTAGGGTTTCATTTCCCTTAGTGGCCCACAGAAACCTGAAATCTGCTGAGTCTAATCGGAAACTAGCTTACGATAAGCTCCACATCCTGCTTTCTCATCGACAGCTGGCCTGACCATCAGTCTCTGTGCATTTAGATGTGTGTTCGTGTTTTCTCAGAGGAGCCACGGCCCATTAGCTTGACCTGTCACACACACTTTACGCCTCCGTTACCTGGAAACTGCACATCTCTTTTTTTTAATGTTCCCACCCGGCACCGGGTGCCATTCACGGTGCATTTAGCACAGCCGTCTAGCACACATCCCTATTCGCTCGCCCTTTGACCTGTGTCATCACGTGCATCGACATCATCCACTGTTTGGACACCGCTGACTCGGTTCGGGAGTGACTCTTCGGTAAACAGCGTGTGCTGCTAAAGACTTTGGGAGATCTTCCTTCCACCCGCGACAGTAAGTATTCCGGGACTGTTTGCGTCCTTTCTAGGCTGGCGCTTTCGTTCTGGTCTGGCAAATCTCACCCTGTCCGCACGTAAACGCTCCGTTAACACGGAGGCAAACAGTGGATGATGGCGGAAAGAAAAATGAGGAGAGATAGAGAGGTGAAAAACGCAGACCTTGACCCTCAGCCCCCGAATGGCCATCGCTTATCTTATTGTGATGTCAGAGCCAATGAGACACAACCCCTCCATCACCCTGCATGATCCCATAACCCCCCCGCCATTCCTTTTGTCTGTCCCGCCCCAAACGATTGCATACAAAAAAAATGTCTGAATCGGCCCAGTGTCAGAACATGTGGGATATTACCCAGAAACCTCTTGACACACGGTTCAAAGGCAATCACTGAAATAAAACAAATATAGGAGGAGTAAGATAAGAATAGTTGTGTGATGCAGATAGACATGTGGTCAAAGATTTGGGACAATGGTTTTCCCAAACATTCCAAAAACATTGCTATAACTTTGGAAACATAGTTTGTATAGATGTTGGAAACTAAATATTATCCGAAAATATTCACAATAAAATTTGAACAATAATTGTTCATGAATGTATAGATAAAGTATATAAAGGTATATTATTAATCTAATACATAGTTTATATTTTATATACAATATCATATTATTATTATTTTCATTATCATTATTATTAAAATGTCTGGTATAGTATGCTTACATTTCAGAATCCAATCAAATCCTGATTGATTTTATATATATATATATATGTATTTTATAAAAAAAAATATGTTTATGTTTTTGTATACATATACACATGTAAAGTGTATTTTATATTTTTAAAAAACATTGTATACATACACACATGTATATGAATATATCCTGATTGATTTTATTTATATACACACACACACACACACACACACACACAAATGTTAATAGATATCGTATGAAATACTAACTTTACCTTATGTTTTACTCACATTAGTACATTTAGAACTGCAAAAACAGTCAATTTGAACATTCCCACCACCAAAATGGAATGTTTTGGAAAACATTTTTAGAACATCAGTTTGTTCGAAGTTGTGAGAGAAGGAGGGTAGGGGGAGGGGGAGGGGAGCTGAAAAGCTTGCTGTGCTTGCATGAAGAAGATAAGAAGACAGGTGGTTTGTAGTCTGATGAAAGCACGTCAGACAGCTGGCAACTCTCAGAATGCATCGGTCTGTGTGTGTGTGTGTGTGTGTGTGTGTGTGTGTGTGTGTGTGTGTGTGTGTGAGTGTGTGTGTGTGTGTGTAGAAGAATGCACATGTTTGCGTGTCTGTCTGTATTTGGTAGTCTTTGTGGGTCTGCCAGCCGAGACACATCCCAGAAGACCAATCCTCCGGTTCTCCCTCTCTTTCCTGGCGCACACCCAGCTAATGCCAGCACCCTCCGACGGTTTAATGTCTGACACCAGATCCACACGAGGAGGGAACAAACCAAGAGATCTCATGCTATGTGCTGATGTGAACATACTGACACGTTAAAGGGATACTCCATACAAAAAACGACAATTCTGTCATCATTTACCCACCCTCGTCTCACAAACCTGTACGACTTTCTATTGAGAAGCATTTTTTAAATGCGTTTATGATCCATACAATGTAAGTCAATGGGGACCAAAGCATCATTTTCATTCAATGTGCAAAAACACAACTTTTGGTGTTCTTCAGAAGAAAGGAAGTTATACAGGTTTTGAATAGCCAACCTTATGTCATGGGAAAACGTGACTGTTACGAGGCTGTGATTTCGTATGAATTTGCACAATGTTAATCATACAAAAACATACTGTATGAAAATTAGAAAAAAAAGCAATCTCCAAAACATAAATTAGTTTTGAATTGCCATGAGATTCTGTTGGAACGGCATGAGAGTGAGTGGAGGATTTTTATTTTTGTGCAAACTGTCCCTTTAAGGGTCATTCACAGCGATTGGCATTGACCAGAAGTTGTTAATTTTTCAGTAATAATCAGAGACATTTGGCTAATGCGAATATAAGGGGTGATTTGAGTTTCAAAGTTACATTTTGTGTCATTATTCTCTCACTTGCTGTGTCTGTGCGCTCAGGGCTGTTTGATGGTCACTCCAGTGATCTCCAAACACTGTCATTGTGACGATAGGGTGCTTTGTTTGCCCAGAGGAGATGGCACAAATGACGCACACGCTGTTATTTGCTGTTGGCAAATAAGTACAGTCCTGGGCAAGCACAGCATTGTGTAAGTACTCCACACTACTGATCACAGCGTGCTTCACGTTCCCTGACTAAAAAAAGCTTGAAAGCGACAGGTCAATTTCAGGTTGCAGCCAAAATGTGGAAATAATAGATGTGCAGTTTTAACTGTTACATACACAACTTCTTTTTAATGGTCTTTTGGGCCATATGCTGAGAGACTTTGATGTCCAGATTTGCCCTCTAGCTCTGATGCTTCCTGAACTGGAGTGTGAAGACTTGTCCTGTGGGTTTTGATTTACTACATCAACATCAATGGTTTTGTCTTATTTCTCAGGGTGGTCTATTGGCTGTTGGACTTGGCTCTGTTCAGCCGTTCAAGGGAATATACAGGACTTGTCTTGAAGTTTTTTTTTTTTTCTTTTTTTGGGCTAGCTCACCTGTCCATGCACAGCTTATGATGTTTCCCAGGTGCATTAGCTTTATTCTATATCCACACTGCTGTCATCCATTATAAGTTTTTTTTAATGAAAATTTAAATATAACAAAATAATTTGCAAATAACCACCGTTTAAATAAAAGTGGAAGTTGTATTAAATGTGTTTTATTTTATTAGTATTTTTTTTACATTTAGTTAAAATATATTTGTATTATTTAAAAATAATTAAATTCACTAACATTTATTTATAAATATTTTGTTTAATTTTTATACATACTATGTATGTATGTATGTGTATATATATATATATATATATATATATATATATATATATATATATATATATATATATTAGGGCTGTCAGTTAAACGCATTATTAACGGCGTTAACGCAAACCCATTTTAACGGCGTCAATTTTTTTTATCGCGCGATTAACGGTCTTTTTGGCCTAGCAAACTTTGTAGTTTTTTCACATGCTTTTGCAACAGGACGCGGCATGCGCGGCGCTGCGCTATGAAACCCATTCATTTCAATGGCTTGCGCCGCGCGAGGACGTTTTGAAAGCGCAAGCGGATCCAGCTAGACCGGAAACAAAACAATAGGCACGCCGCACACACTTGTTTGGGTTTGCGAGCCGGCCAAATAGTAGGTTAGCGTTACGTTTTGAGTGGATGACGAGCGCGAGACGCCGAAATGGATGCCAATAAGATTCTGAATGGAAAGTTTACTTTTAAAAAGTTGCAAAATGGTTCCATTGACGAGACCAAAGTGTGTTTTGTCGTTGTGAACTGAGCTATCAACATCGCAGCACGTCCAGTCTGAAATACCACTTGATGATGGCCAAGCACACACACACACACACACACACACACACACACACACACACACACACACACACACACACACACACACACACACACACACACACACACACACACACACACAGCTGATGATGCGAATTCTCCGCCCCCTCGTCAATATCAGGACCTCGTCAGTATTTCTTTCACCCTTTTATTGATGGACAGTGTTACTGTACATTGTGTGAGATATTATTTGCTCCAAGTGAGAATGTTAGTGTGAAAATGAACACAGTAAGTTATATGCCAATGTTGTTTTCAATAAAAAACATTTGCACAAAGCAAGCCGATCCACTTTTCCATGTTGATAAGAGCATTAAAATGAGAAAAAATAATGGGACAAAAAGAAATCAAGAGACATTTAGAATAGATAAAAATGTGCGATTAATCGCGAGTTAACTATGACATTAATGCAATTAATCGCGATTAAATATTTTAATCGTTTGACAGCACTAATATATATATGTGTGTGTGTGTGTGTGTGTGTGTGTGTGTGTGTGTGTGTATATATATATATATATATATATGTATATATTATAATTTATATTTAGTTATTTTTAATATTTTTATTGTTTTATTATAAATACATTTTTATAAAATTTTAGTTAATACATTTATTTAATTTTATTAAATGTAATAAATTGCTTGGGTTTTAGAGTAGTCAGTCACATGACTTCTTTGATGCGCTAGGAATTTATTCTGTAAATGTGTTTCCATGGTAGTTTGTGTTTATATATTCCTTCCGAATGAGGCATTTATTCATGTACAAGTGAGTGCATACATTATTTTAATGCATATTTTAAATCTTGAGGTTTCCATTGAACATTTATGTATATATATATATATATATACACATATCGTCGCTGTTGGGCGGAAACCTTGTATCTCTATCTTTCGTCTTTTTTTCATAAATCCTTAGTATTGGTCACCCTTTAAATCTGTCTGTGTGTTTTGCAAATATTTAACCACTGCAAAGTACTTAGACAGTTTGAGGATCCAATGGAGTTACGAAGTTTAGTCACAAGCTCTTTTGTCAAACTTCGTACCTCCACCTCTCTTCTATCGTGAAAGAAGTGAAAACACGTATATGTGTTAAATTCTCCAAAACTTGGAGAGAAAACATTTGAGCTTGTTTTTGACAAAATAATAATAATATAAATAATAATATAATGAAATATGCAAATATCTGGCCATATATAAAGCCACAATATCACAGTTTTTTTCATTTCCTGAAAAGTAGCGCTTTTGGTGGATATGAGGCTTCCACCCGACAGCGACGAAATATTCATCCCTTGTACTCAAATCTGTGTATCCCTGTAAGCATCCATGAGTGTCCTTGTCCATAATAAATGCTTTGATGAAGGTAATTGCTTGGTCAGACAGTGATCACTGGATGGTGAAAATGAGTCCCGCAGAGTTCATCTCCAGGGAGTACATTACAATTCACCATCTTAAAGACCACCATTACACTCTTTCACAAGCCAGCGCACATTTTATGGCATCTTATCTCTCGCAGACAGATATTTGTGCAATGATCCTGCTTTATTAATTTATTTCATTAGATGATAAGTTTTGATAAGCCGCCAGAGTTAACCGCCCTCGCGTAAATCAATGAGTCCTCACCGCTCGAGAAAAGCAGGTTTCAGTTCACTCTAGCGTACTAATGAATTGCATATCAGTGTGAAAACAAGAGGATTTGACTGGCGATTAGAGAGGAAGATTGGTTTTCGCTGTTCCAGCGCTCTGCACTCACAGTCTGCGTATTGGTCTTTATCGGATAGCTGCTCTCTGCTAGGATATTTATTATTGCTAACTCCCCAAACACTTGCGCCACTGTCAGAGAATCTATGCATTTCATTTCATAAGGGGGTCAGATAAGCCCGTGGGTATAACCCTTTCTATATTGCCTTTTTTTTCCCCCAGACAAGATAAATGCAACACAACAGCTGATAAATGCAAACTGTTTATTGCAAAAGATTGCTGTAATTCAGCTAATCCTGTATTAGCATAAATCACACGCAGTATGATCATGCTGTCTGCTCCATGTCGCAGCACATTGTCCGTCAAGTGTTGCCGTTAAAGATTACATATTAGAAGCAGATCATACGTAACCTAGGGTTTAAAAAGTCACTTTTGGTTGTTTTTCCAAGTCTTAAAATGTGTTTTAGTGTGCGCTTACCCCTCTGAACTCCTGTGCGGTTCATTTGAGCAAAACACTGCCATTCGAACCTTGGCGCGCACCAGATAAGCAGACCGAGACCAGCCTTTTCAGTGGGTCTCGATCTGCTTCCAAATTAGCTCTGGTGCAGATCGACTGAAATATGAATGCAACATGGACCAAAAACATTTAAAAAAACAGGATGTGATTTCAAAAGATGCAAGCCTAAAAAGGACAGAAACCTCAAGACCACCTGGTTTTTCTCATTATAACCGCAATGTTGGCTATTACAGTTCGGCACAGGCGTCAGAACCGCCGTTTCCTTGCACCTTTGTTTGTATGTGTGTGACGGAGGGATTCCTGCAGCTGTTTTGACTCCTTTACCCTTTTTTCTAAGGTTTTTGGGAGTTCTCAGCTGGTCAAAATATCATGAGTTTTATTCACACATACAACAAGCACATTTAGCCCAGCACATGTTCGGTAAGTTTTGGCACAAACTATACATCATAAAAGCTGTTTTAGGTTTTGTGTCTTTAGGTTCAATGTTAAAAATGGCAGGGTGAACGTTAAGCGTACCAAGACTAAATGTATCATTTTCTTTTTTAAATTCAGAACCAAGAGAACCGAAATTCTAGTGTGAACACCTTTAGTATCATTGGTTGGTTTTATTCTATTTCTTTAAGTTACTCAAGCCTCACTTTTGTCTGTTTTGAATCTTCTGAGGCATGAAGACGCATAACAGAGGGCAAAATGTGTGCAGGATAGAGGAGTAGAGGAACTGAGCCCTTCTGTCCAGAGAAAGCATAACAGTACTTTGGTAGAATAGCTCAACATACACAAAAGAGCTACTGTTAGGGATTCATGTATGGCCCTTTTGCTCTGTTTTTATTCATCTGCAGTCGGAGATGACACTGTTATGAAATATATTAAGGGCTTTCATCCAGCAGTTTCGATTTCCCAGCCCTTGGGGAATTGAGTACTTAAAGCCAACTTTGTTCTGGGAAGAAGTATTTCAGCCCTCAGACTCGAGTTGTTTCAGCTGTCTGCTTGTTTTAGCAGATCATCTCTTGGTCATTTTGTCTTTATGCTGTGGAGAGCAGATGTCAGTGGGAGCTTCCTATTGGAGGATGCAAAGCAGATTGATACGTATTCGTATTGAGTTGTTTTGAGACATGTATTGGCATGTAGTTTACAGTAAGTCTCCTGTCTAAGTTAAACTAAGTGAAGTGTTCATAACTGTCATTGTCTTTACCAGTGTTAGGCACTTATCTTGCAAGTCATGATTAAGTATTCGCCTGGTCCCTGTTGTTTCATGTAATATTTGAGATAACTGTGATTATTGTTCACTTTAAATTCTGGTTTCACTTCATTTGGATGGTCCCTTTAACACATTCTGTTGACTATAAGTAACGTTGCACCTACATGTCTACTAACTCTCATTAGAGTGTTAGTAGAGTATTAGTAGACTGGTAGGGTTAGGGTTAGAATAAGTTGACATGTAGTTGCATAGTTACTTATAGTCAGTAGACTGTCTGTTGGAGGACCATCACAATAAAGAGTTATCAGATATTAAGCAGAAAGAACACTAATACTCTAATGAGAGTTAGTTGACATGTAGTTGCAAAGTTACTTATAGTCACCAGAATGTTCAAAAGGGACCAGCAAAATAAAGTGTTACCACTTCAGTGTAGCTCTTACAAAAATGTTATCTTTTAAAAGAAAAAGAGAGGAATACTTAAAGCTCTGTCTTTTAAATAAGTCAAAATACGTTAAACATAATTGCCTTTTAATGAGGCTATAACAAGCAAAGGCCATAATCATAAAGTGAAGCATAAGTTCAACCAGCTCAACACAAAAACAGTATCAACCTTGCACACAGTCGCAGTTCTATCTATTGTTTTATTTCCGTTGTCATCATAGGTAACATGAAATCCTAAATGTTCCCATACACCAGACTTATACGACGCTGGCGCATCCTCCAACTCCGGGCAGCCTTCCTTATATAATTCCAAGTAAAATATGAATGAATGACTTCTTGTGTTTTAGGCCAAAGGTCACATTAGCAAAATTTCTGCAGGCAAAAAGGTCCATTGTCTGTTGTGTATCGATGTGTAAAGCACAGCTCACACAAGTCGCTTTCAAACCAAGCAACTTTCTGTTTGTCAGCGTGTCGAAATCCAACTTGACAAAGAGAAAACCAACTTGAACCAGTTGTGAAATCTCACGTGAAAAACAGTATCGAAATGACTGAATTTTGTGTGTAAATTTACTGAATAAAGTAAATGTGACTGCAACTGTAACAGACAATCATGTATTGAAAAGAATTCTATGGCAATTAACTGTGTCCAATGCCAAAAATGTGACTTTGTAGAGAATTCTGATATTAAAAATTGTACTCCCAGCCCAACGTGTGAGGCATTTCCACCATAAAAACCACAGAATTCTGCTTCTCTTCCACGCCAAGTCTACAGCCGTAATCCTCAGCCTGTTAATACCTTGAAGCGGCGAGACTTGAGCCAGGAGGCAGCAAATGGGCATGTTAAAAAAAACACAAACAGGCTTTTGTTTAAGAGTCGCTCGTTTGTCTTACGTTTGTTCCAACAGCTCTGCTATCTGCGCTGACCATTCCCTCGGCGTGGATCTGTTGAAGCAGTGGTTTGTGTTAGCACCTGATTTATCAGTGGGAGGCGAGATAAGAGCGCTCCATCACTCTGCTGCTTAATCCCTTCCAGTGGCATTGGATGAGGAATTATCCCGCTGAGGTGTCGTCTAATCGCCGCTGTGGGAACAACTGCTGCCCGCTCGGGAAACAAGGAACCATTGTGGCTCCTGTCTATTCCACCAGTTGTGCCCATTGTGATGGACAGTCAGAGGGAGAACGACTTAACTGGAAGAGGATACGGCGATTGAACCGCAACAGATCAGGAACAGAGGGTCCGTTCTGTAACGAAGCACCTCGACACATGACCCAATGAGCGGTTATGTGCTTAGCCATAAAAAATGCAGCAAGATATGAAATACAATCACCGACTTTGTCTCCCTGTTGTATATTGCAGTTAAACTCAACTTTTATAGGTTTTTCTGGTGTAATGTACTTCATGTTTTTATTGCATGTAGGCCTGTCACGATTATTAAATATTCCTTTGATTACTATTATTTAATGTAATATTTGATATATCCAGGATTGTTGTGCACTTTTAATTGTAGTCACATTTTGCCATCCAAATAAGGAATTTCAATGAATATTACAATATAACAATATATTGTAGTATTTACAATATTATAATTCATCATTTTAATGTGCAATATTTCTGAAAATCACAATTATTATACACTTTAAAGTCACATTTTACCATCAAAATAATGCGTTTAAGTTAAATTTTACATTTGATATCATAAACTAACAATGAAAAATACTTTTACATCATGTTTGAGTCTTAATTACTTTTACGGCATTTATTAATCTATGATAATTTTTACATACTTCAAGTTGTGTAAATTAACGTTTGCAATATGAACAATATAAATTAACTATGACATTAAACAATGTCGCTCAAGCAAGAGTTCTGTTGTTCTGAATACATGAATGAATCAGTGTTTTTGAACAAATGGTTTGAGTGAATGATTCACTGACTCCCTTATAAAGACAGTCACTTCTTTCATTCATGAATAAATCAGTGTTTTTGAACAAATCGTCATTTGATTTGTTAATCCGTTAATTTTAGTGAATGATTCACCGACTTGTTCATAAAGAAAATCACTTGATTCATGGATAAATTAGTCACTGTTTTGAACGAAAACAACAATACATTGAAATATATGCATATGTATATATATGTATGTATTTAAAATATTATAATTTGTTATTTTATTACTAAATTTATTCATTTATTTATTTAAAACCATTCAACATTGTTTGCGAAAAGCCCATGGGGTGCTGCATCGTTCTTGGTCAGCAATAAACTAAACAGACTCTTCTGCTAGATATTCCTCTCTCATGCTCCGCAAACTGTCTGGAGACGTGTTTGCGGACCAAAGTGAGATGGATTAGACCCGTGGGGAAATCTTTCAGCTGAAATTGTGTGTGTGTTAATGTTAACGCGAGTGTAGCTCCCTAAACCGTGGCCGGTTTCCCGAGCCTCACTCGAACCCCTCTGGGAGGGAAGGATCCATCATGCAATGCTACAATCTCTCCACACTGCTGACGGCACCTCTCTGTGATTGGCCCACAAACATTGTTATGTTTCCTCTGTGTATAGGCCAAAGTCAAAAATCAACTGCAAGCTAGCTTATTCATTGTTAGCGCTGACACGTGCTGATGGAAACTTCTTTACAGTGCCAGATACTTAGTTAAAATTCAACAATGGATATTTTCAGTGGATAAGGATCACTGGGTTTTGTCACATTACATTCAATATGAATAATATTTGTCCATATTAGTTAATGCATTTGGTATCATTTTGCCAACAAAAAGATCTGTTTGTCCAAGTTTAAAGAAAAAAAAAAAAATTGCATGATCCTCTTTTAAATAAATTCCTCATATAGTCAAGTCAAGAATCCCACTCCAGTCCTAATCAATAAATTTAATAACATTCACCATTTGTAACTGCACCTCAAACACCATTTGAAGATCCAAACAGTGCTATGGATTAAATACAGGTAAAAACCTTCTTACGAAAATAAATAAATAAATAAATAAATGATACTATTTGAGAAACCTTGAGGCACATTAGGGCATAATTACGCACCCACGATAAAGGCATTTGCCTGCTGTCTGGAACATTAGATGATGTGCTGCAATTTTGATTAATTTAAGAGCTCACGGTGCTTTCAGACCTCTGTGATTACTGACACATCTGAGATAAATGTAACTCTGACAGAGTAACCTTCACCTCTAATTTCATTGTGTTCATCTCTGGTCGTATCTTAAGAGCGCTTCGAGTCCATGTTCAGGTTCCATTAGCGAACCGAGGCATGTTCTGAAAGAGGATCACGTAGCAACTGTCAGGATGACCATAAACACAGCTCAATGGCACTATGCAACACATACAATTTGATTTTTGGTATGAAACTAATTGTCCTTTATTACATTGATTGTATTATTTTATTTTTCAAATGAAGGCATGAAATACAATGTGAATTGTTTGTGCAAATTCAAAACTGATGCACTAGGTACAGTATTGTGAGTTAACAATGAACACCTATTTTTTTTAAATATATTAATCTAGGTTAAAGGTAATTCTATTTTATATTCATTCAAATATATTTGTTCTTATTAGATTTATAAAATATACACAAGTTAGTTCCGACCCTTCACATTTGATTGGCTGAGTGACTCTTTATGAACGAATCATTGAATCATTTAGTAATTGATCCATTCAAAAGTTACGTAGTGTACCTGTAATATATTCAGCAAAAGTCACCAAGATTTAAACATGATGTAAAATTATTGTTCATTGTTAGTTTATGATACCAAATGCATAAAAAAGGAAAAGAGATTTAGCCTCATTAATGAAGATTAAAAAAAATCAGAGAGAATTATTGTGGGAAAAGATGTGAGAAATTAGACAATTTGCTCCGCTAATATTTTTTCACAGACATGTTTGACACAGGCTCAATTAATATCACAAAGTTTGTCTCTAAAACAATAATTTAACCTGGCTATTCTTCTCTGAATGGGGCTTATCTTGAGGTCTTACACAATAAGTAGATTGTGTGTTTAAATACTATTTAATGAGGCATTAAAAGGAATTGAGATTTTAACTCTCTTGGTTTTTGTGTGGTCCCGCAGCTTTCAGTGAGCCACTTCCCAACCCAAGTGTTATCCATCAGCTGGAGAGTTTGCGTCTCTCAATCTTCTCGTTTCTTACTCCCTGACCCCTCACCTCAACACCTTTGACCCCTCCCATCTCTGTTTATAAACTCTATACAATCTGACAAGCCTAAAAGGGGTGTGCTCCTCACTTTTATACTGTTTGCAGCACTTTGACAGGGGAGTGTGAGAGACACTGAAGGATTTAGGGTAATTGTCCCCCCCATTCACATGGGACTCCCTAATTTAGTCTTGGGCGACCTTTGACACGGCAGCTAAGTCTGTTTTCTGTCCTTTGGCTTGACTGAAATGGGGCTATGGAGGGTATGGAGTTCATATTTATTTATGTAGCGTGTCCGCAGGTTTGTGTGTGTCCCAGACATGGATTATCGATCGGGAGGATCAGTTCTGGTGGAATTCTTTTCATGGGAGGGTGTAGAAGAATGTGTCACAGGGTGATGTTATTTAGGGGTGTTAAGTTGTACTTGTGTGGGAGATGTCCAGCCCGATTAGCATTCACTTATCCTGCTGGTCTTTGTCGAAGGAATGTGTGTCCTGTCTGTGTACAAATTCTCAGGCAATGTTGCGTTTGTTGCATAGTGTGCAGTGGTCTTAATTACCATGCGATGTAATTAACTTGTTGAGCCAATGGCCCCAATTAAGAGTCTGGACGACTATCTCATGGAATTGTGGATAGTTCCAGCATTGCAGCAGTTTTGATTTCTCTTCGGTTTCCCAGGCAGCATTTTGGGCTCAATACAGGTCAGAGGCCAGATGGATTAATCTGAAAGCCATGGCATTGTTAACCAAATTCTAATTAATCTGCCTTTTCTATTGCTAAGCGGAAAAAAAAACGCCCTGACCATAAAGCAGCATGGGATATATCTACCTTTCAGTGTCGACTTTGATATTCTAGTTCTAGGTGGATGACGTGGCTCTTCTGTTTTGTATGTTTGTATGTATTTGTTTATTTATTTTTATATATCTGGTGATTCAAATAATCCTCCTTAAAATTCATAAAAAAATATTTTAAGTAATTGAAAATATTAAAATATATTTCATAAATGTATTAAATTATATTTTACCTTATATTTTGCCTACTGTTTTGACTGCCTGTGGTAGCATTCCTTAACTTTAAACTACTTTTAATAAAATTAATAATACACATACATTAAGAATAAATAAATGATTACCTGAACAATGATTTTGTTTTCTTAAAGGGGACCTTTTATGCAAAATTCACTTTTATATTCTTTTTGAACATAATTATGTGTCCGCAGAGTGTACACGAACCACCCAATTATGGTAAAAATCCATTTACTCCGTTTGTTATTTTAAATCGGAATCATTGTCTCAAAAAGGGGAATATAGATCCCCTTTAATTAAATGGATTTTTTTTCTTCAAAAATAATACCCAACTTATGTGATAGCATAAAAACATATATTTATATTTTTTTGAAGGGCATAGTCTGATCTGATCTATGCATATTCATTTTGAATATTTAAATGCTGAAATTCTGATATGCAAAAAAATAGACAGACAGATAGATAGGTAAATAGCAACCATTTTAAGTCATTTATTGAGCATAATATGGTGCATGTAATGTATGTATGTCAGTCTATGTTTTGATGTTCAGACTGGAGAGTAAAATATATATATATATGTATGTATATGTATAATGTAAACCAGGGTTTCTTTTGTATTTTTATGAGTTGAATTTTAAAACCCATGTCTCTGATTGTGCCAGACATGTTTCAATCTCAGCTGTCTTTGTGGTCCCCAGCGATAGCTTGTCATATTCTTTGTCTAATAATGAACGTGGACGTGTGTTTGATTCTCGACAATGCTTGACAATTTAGGTGAGGCAGAACCCTCCAGAAAACAAACACACACGCACACGCACACACACACATGCTGACAGGGAGGGCATTCGGAAGTAATTTCCAGCAGAACTAGGATGAGAAGCCCTGCTGATGAGTCCTGTTGGTATTGTTCTCCAGCAGCCATTCATTTCTAATCATCCACATGCAGTTGTGTCTCATCTCGCTTTGTTTCCACGTCCTGTTCCTTTAAGCACCTTGTTTCACGCTGTTTTGATTCAGACTCTTTTATTGTGACGTTTGCCTGTACAATGGCCTTGGGAAAGCAAGACAAAATGAAGAAAAGATGTAAGTGTATGTGTGCATTAGGATGAAAAAAAAATGCTTTGAGAACAAACCGTTCGAAACAAGAGGAAGGCCGTACAGGCTGTGTTTAATTGATTTGCATTGCTTTAGTCTGAGTTGAAACTAGGATGTTTGCTTAAAGTTATTTTTGCCCCATTTGTCCCTTCTGTCATTGCGCGGCTGAAACTAATACCGCCAGCCCACACACAGTTCTCAAAACAGCTCTGTGGCATCCTTCATTAACGTAAACAGCGAGTAGACAGTTGATATTTCCAGCAAATGGCCGCCCATCCTGCCATCGTGCTCAATCTCACACTCTTTCTTTGCTGCCAGACCCTTTCTATCTCTTCCTGTCTGTTTCCCCTGCCAGGTTTTACACATCTGTCCCTGAGATGAGGGGCTGTTGACTCGCTCAAGTAACAGATTTATGTCGTGTTTAAGTTTGGCAGAGTTGACACTGCTCGTTTTGACAGAAGCCAGCAGTGAGCTGTGAAAGCAGTTTACACATGCACTCAGCTTACTGACTGCCTTTTCTGCCCAACATCATGTGAAATTCCTTTGGAGTATTTTTTTATTTTATTTTATTAATTTTTATATTTTAATTTTTCAAAAAGGGAAAACAGGCCAGGCCGAATATCATCTGAAGCATCGCAGCTGAAGGAAACAATTTAATATATCGGCCAAATTTTCTTATTGGGCCAATAACGATAACATTAAAAATGAACATATATCGGTGGGCCTATATCTTGCATATCTAACATATATATATATATATATATATATATATATATATATATATATATATATATATATATATATATATATATATATATATACACATGTACCCTGTATATGTTGAAACAAGCAAAACATGCCAAAATATCTCTTTAGCTCCTTCCATTCCCATGAAGCACTGTGAATAACATAATCGAGTTGGTCTCCCTACACTCTTAAGATATATAAATATTTGAATATATATGCATATTTTGGAATAAACTAAAAATATATACTGTTTTTATATAGCCTATAATCAACATTTTTAAATGAGTAGTTTTATATTTCTCTCTCGTTCATTATTCAAGTATGCTGTTTGCAATGCTTCATGGGATTGTAGCTCTATTACACAGTGTTGAAACTGCTTTTATGTCCGCTTTTCTAAAAACATTTTTTGCTTCAAATCAAAGTTTGTGGTGTCGTAGCTGATTGGCTTGGTTCATGGCTTTTAACAAAGTCACACAGACTTTTTTTAAAATCCCTATAGGAGAAATTAATCAAACAAAAAATACTTCCAGAACCAGTGGCGCTGAAAAAGTGGGCTGGCACTGTTGCACTATATTTACTGTCAGATACAGGTCCTATTGGCAGGATTGTTATGCTAAAAGTCGCCCATCCCCATTCAGTTTCTCCTCCAAATCCCATATCTCGCTCGTGCTGGCGTTAGCATCCACACCTGCCAAATGCTTCTCGTGGTCCAGGTGCACCTCCTTCATCATGCCAAGATTGAGAAGACTTCACATGGCATTGGACTAGACCTCTAATGGTTTAACGACTGGGCTATTAATAAAAGCCTGTTTACAAATGGCTGAACTCTACAGGGACGGTTATGTGGGACACTGGAGAATTCCTATAGAAATCCGTGCTGAAAGGTAGGCGCGGTGATGGATTGCATTGATAGATATTTGGTGCGTCTGCATGTCCCGGGACCTCTTGGCCCGTATTTACCTATATAGAAAATAACCTCCTTTTAAGAGTGACCGTCACCATATGTGCCCACAAGGCCTCCTTTCAAAGCCGTTTAACAGTGACTGATGTCACCAGCCAAATCCATGCAGTGCACATGTACAGTTTTCTGATATGCTAAGCATTTGATTTAGCAGTTTGTCATCCCTAGTGAAATTCATGCTTGTAAAGCATGCTGATTTATTCTCTGCCGTTACAGATTTCAGCATACTTATTTCCTAACGCAACATGGAAAGTCAAACAAACTACCTGAGCCAATCCGGAGGAAGACGCGGGGAATAATTCAAAGGATGAAATGAGAATTCCGGTGACTGTGATTTACTGCTACTGCTATTTTCATCTCATTTATGATTAATTCCAGAGTTTCTATAAACAAATCCGCCATATCTACACGTATCAATTATTTTATTTTGTTGTCGTCGTGCATGTGAACTAGTTGGACCAGTTACGCGTGATCATTTCAGCCCGTTTGTTGCCTGGGGATCCAGTAGCCTCCTGTGGGGTTCAGCAGACATGGAGTCATGGCCCAGATCTTGGTCTTTAAGGCCAGCGAGGGAAATATGGCATCTGTCATTAGTGTTTCTAGCTAAGGACACAAAACAGCCGCTGAGGAGCTCTGACAGACACAGAACAGCTGTGAATGTCATCACAACAGTGCTTGTGTCTGTCCGTGTGTGTGTGTGTGTGTGTGTGTTTGAAGCTGTTCTCAGTATTGGCTATGCTGGTACACTGGGGCCCCCTTGTCTTGTTAGAGTGCTGTTGAAGGGTGTTATGTCAAATAAAAGGCAGAACACACAAATGGCCACAGTGCTGGCTAGCTGGACTACACCTGGAAGATACAACCTGGTTGTGTTGAACTGTAAAAGTGTCATTTAAAGGTCTGATTGTTTGAAAGCATGTTAAATTGTATTGAACTGTATAACTGTGGTAACTTGGTATTAGTCACTACTGAATCAACAAAAGCAATAAAAAGTGACAGAGTGTGTGTAACACTGTCTGAAGGAGATCTGTGAGAGGAAACTGTGGTTATCATGGTAAACTTTTTATGGGTAAGAATTCTGTGTGCATGTTTTTGTTGGAGATTAGACCAGGATACTGATTTATTGCAGCTGTGATATTGTAGTTATTTATACACTGTTGTAAAAAAAAATAATTGTAAGAAGTCTCTTATGCTCACCAAGGCTGCATTTATTTGATTAAAAATACAGTAAAAACAATATTGTGAAATATTATTATAATTTAAAATAATAAATGTTTTCTAATATAATATTTTGCAAATTTTAATTTGATATATTGCAAAATGTTTATCCCTGTGAATCAAAGCTGAATTTTCATCATCATTACTCCAGTCTTCAGTGTCACATGATCCTTCAGAAATCATTCTAATGTGATGATTTGATGCTCAAGAAACATTTCTGATTATTATCAATGTTGAAAACACTGAACAGAAAGTTCAAACAGCATTTATTTGAAATACGAATAGTACTTTTTCTACCTGCTACATATCTTAGACTCCAAAAAAGAAAATATTTATTTTTTCTAAACTTTAAACTTGTCTTTTTTTACATTTAATTTCCAGTTTAAATACATAAAATCCTTAAAACAAATGTAATTTATTTGCATAATGTATTAATACTTATTTTCATAGATTATATCTTGAATACAGGAGCATGTTGTCTTATTGCACTGCACATATTTATTTACACTTGGAACAAGCTGGGGGGAAAACATCATCCATTGCATTGCACTCATTTTAAAGATGCATTATTGTGTTTCAATATCTTATGTATTGTTGTTTGAGTATATTTATCAAAAAATATTTTGTAGTGTAGGATATGCAGCATTTTACTTATAAGGATCCTAGGCTAGAGATCTTCCAGAAGTCAAGTCAGAAAACACGGAATGTTGTCATGTTGCCCTTCCTCTTGGGAAATGTTTCAGGATAGAGTGCCAAGATTCTATTTTTCTGCCTTTCTGTTTTTTTGACATGGAGCCACAGGCATTTAGCAGTCCAAATCAGGCTGAATCCCCATGCGACGTTTGGCATCTCTTCTGTTAAAGAACTCTAACGAAGAACAAGCAGAAATTTACAGAGCAGCGACAACTGTGAAATCACGGGAGATGCGGCTGAACTGGTGGATCGGCAGTCGTCTGCGCTCAGAAATCCCTCGAACGTTTGTTTCCCATCCGTTCTTTGAGCTTGCATAGGACCTGAGTCCTGTCATCCTCCCTTCCCTGTCTCTAAATCACACCTCCCACAATTCTGGTCTCTCCTCGAGCCTTTTATTGAATGCTGTTCCTATTATTTTTTTCCCTCCCCATCCTCCCCTTAAAATTCCTAAGCCCTTGACTTCCAGCAGGCCCCTTTGGCTCCAGCTGTGTTTTGCTGATTTCTAATTGATGACTATGGGCCTCTTGTTTTGTGCTGTCATCGGCCGGGACTCTTTCAGAAGAAGTCCTCTCAGCGCTGAAGTGTTTTTACTCCGGGTCTCCCCGCCTCCAGTTCCCGGACCACAATGCCCCTGCCATTACCCCTTCGCCACGCATGTCATCCCTCTGCTAGCTTTATTTAAGATCCGCTGCCCTCCTCTAAGTCCCCGAACCAGCAGAAGACAAGTGTATAAAGAGCAGAGAGGGTATTCATCCCACCTCTCAAGAAGATTGAACGAAAAAAGAGGGGAGAAGAAAAGTGGGGTTTCGTAAGATAATCACTCTCTGGCTGGCTGACATTTCTGACTTTTTTTTTAGCCCGAGCGAGATGTTTAAACCGCTGCTAGTTCATCAGGGCTTTGTGTTTGCACTCGTACAGTCGCTGGAACGGTGCCAGTCAGAACACAACAAGGTTCCCTCTGTTCGTCGGTGTCCTCCACCGCTGGACGTCTGGCCCGGACACATTTACAAACAGCTAGATACAGCTGGATGACGCCCTTCTAATGTCCCCAACGATAAAAAGTGCCCTGGTTTCAGCTCGATTTTTGCCAGGTCTTGGCTCCACTTGGCCCTAGAGTTGCCATTACTTCACAGGTGCTGTTTAGGACTGAATGATTAGCTCTGGAAATTGAAGGCCACTTCAGTGTTTTTGGCCCATGGAGATGTGAACACACTACACTGTTCCTCTGTGATAAGTCCAAGACTGAGTTCAGGAGCTCTGTTGTTTGCCGTGAGGTCACTAGAGCTGTTGGACAAGTTCATCACATTTTCCAATTATTTGTTAATATACGAGACTTACAGAGAAGGTTCACTGATTTTTCACAAATTGTTTTATTTTTATTGGCATTAACCAAAGTAAGCACTACTATTATTTATTGCTCTACAAACCCTGAGTATTAAACTTTGGCATGCATCTCTAAGCCTTTTGTACTACGGATATGAATAATACCTCAAAACGTGGCTTTCTGGGGAGAAGTACTGTATGCTGTTTCTATTTTGAGTGATCTGACTTATGACTTATGTTTGCCAGACAATGTTACATGCAAAACAATCCCACAGACTTGTATTGATAGATGAATCTGAGCCACATCTAGAGACCAGAACATTGTAAAATAAATATTATTGTAATTTTTTGTAGCTTTTTATGTATTTATTTGTTTAAACATAGTGGGTTTCATTTAATACGCAGGTTTCAAACTACGTATGATTTTCAAGTGATTTTATTTTGGATTAAGTGAGGGAGTGTGTGCCTCAATTGAATTGAGAATTGATTTTAAATTCCTACTCAGTTGCTCAGTTTGAATTGAATTTAAAATTCAAACAATAAAAATTGCGTTTTGACGCTCTTAAAGGTGCAGTGTGTGTTTTTTAGCGACATCTAGCGGTTCGCTTACGAGTTGCACTAATGGCTCTGCCCACTGCTCACCCGCGTCCGCATGAGCCCAAGTGTGCGCGCGGCAAAAAGTACATGATTGTAACAGCGCGCGCGCGCCTCCGCATCCCTTAGACACCATTTACTACACACAATAGGCTTTTTTCTCTGATTTTGAAAACTCTTCGCGAAAGACTTAAAATGCTTCCAAGATCGACTTGTCGCAATCGACGGGTTGGTGATTCCTGTAACATACTGTTTTACGGTCAATGAAAAGAGTACTCGGCTGTCTCACGAACGCAACCAGCACATTTATCCCCACATAGCAAAGCCATAACACAGTGATGGAGAAGAACTAAGTTACATGAAACAATCCAACTACATATTTTACACCACTGACAAGGGAAAGTCACTACTCAAGGTGTCTATCTGGCTTCTACCTTTCTGCGGCTTCTCTTTCCAGGTAGTGACGAAACGCGCTCTGTAGCGCTGTGTGTTCGCTGTCGGCTACGGTACAAACATGACGTCACAATATGGCAACCTTCATAGAAGGGGATTCCCACGCCTATGTAGATATAAATGACTCATTCTAAGGTAATACAAACTTAATGGTTCATTAAGTAAGGTCTTTATACACCACTAAACACATAGTTATGGATCTTATATTGCGTTTCTGTCAATAGATCCACAGAAATATTACACACTGGACCTTTAAATGTGACATGAGAGATCGCTGTAGCGCCTCAGTTCAAGCAGCAGTGCGGAGCGCGAGTCTTTTCTTCCACTTTAATATAAGTTATAGTATGAAAAAACATGCATCAGAAGGTATGTTGAAAGATACAGTACAACTTACCGAAATGTTTAAACCGGGGAAAGACGTCAATAAAACAGCTTGTGAATATTGTCACTTAACATTGCATTTACCTCTGGAAAGTTATCCAGTGTTCACATTTCATTAGTTAGCAATAAAAACACTAGAAAGGTTATTAAAGCTTATTTACTGCCAATTTATTAATTTTCCATGAAGACAAGCGTTTATGAAAACTACCTTATGTGCAACTGAGTTGTATGCAAACATTTCAGTTTAAATATGAGTGTAATTATTATATCTGAAAAGAAATTGTTGTTGAATATAATAGTTTGGGCTCTGTTGTTAATTTTAACTTTAAATATTTTAGTAATGTACCAAATGAGAGAGTTCCCTGTATAGTTTACAGTTTATAGTTTATAGTTGAGAGATATTTTTTTCCCCTTAAGAAAATTAAACTCTGTATTGGTATCATTCTGAATTATTGGCTCTCTGAGAATTTTAGTGTTGGTGTATATACACAGTTGGTTATACATTTTTCTTTTTTCTTTTTTTTTTTTGGTTAATTTATTCATTTATGTGTGCAAGAAAAGTTAGTGAATCAGACCCTATACGCCCAATAAATCACTCATCTGGTAGGTCTTGGAAACTACAACCACAGCTGAAAAAAAACGTGTGTCTTCGGAACTCTCTAATGACTATAATCATTCCCTCATTGGAGGATATTCATAGTTCTATTAACATTGCATTCGTTTGACCGTCGAGCTTACATGCCACAAGCCAGCGACTTTCTCTTTATTAGAGCGGCTGACGCTTTCATTTATCTTCCTCAGGAGTGTGGCCCCTCTGTTTACATGCCCTGTGTTCTTTTAATCTATTCTGTCCTTTGTTTGTGTCAGACCGGAGGAGGCAGCGAGTGAGATACGGAGTGAGCGGCTGGTTCTCTCGCGGTGCCCGCTGTTCCACTGTCCTGCGTCTGGAGCTTACAACTGGCAGAGCTCATTATGGACTGATTCAAGGTCTGCCAACTCAAACCCAGGGGGCCTAAAACAGCACCGTGTGCAGCACATACCCGGCAATCTCCGTTACGCACACACATGGAGGGATCTAACACCTGCAGGACCTCTGTTGTGTACATGCACACAAAAAGCCAAGGCCAGAAAAATGGCCGTAGTTAAGCGTGGCTCATCAGAGGCCCTCGCTGTGCGCCCAGTTTGCCGGCTCTACCTTCCCGCTGTAATGTTTTCCATATAAAAGCGAGCAGGAGGAGGAGGCGATATGTGCCGGTGCTTAGGGTCCCACAGCAATGCATGAGGTCTAATCCCCTCATTAAGGACGGTCGGTGCACAGGCCCAGATGGTGGGCTGGCAGAGTGACAGCAAACACAGACGTATGCGCATGGACATATACATGCGCCATCCGTCACGGATGCGGTTTACAGATATCTCCTGCATGTTGTCATGCTGGACGTTTCTGGATAATAACATCCGTGGTGACGACGGGTGATGTACGGCTATCCCATTTTGGGATGCTATCCCTCAAGCAGGTGCTGTCAAATAAAGAAATGTCGTTTTGAAAAATAGACATGCCACCCCACAATCCCTGAAATTCACTGACAAGGCTTTCGATGCGTTTAATTCCACCTTTGCCATCCATCTTTTGTTTCTCGTTGCCTATCATTCCTTAACACACCGATACCTTTTACAAGACACTGATGGACAGTATTAGTAGCTCGCTCCTCTTGCTTATAGGATTATAAAGACAGGAAAGTGCTCTTGTAAAAGTGATTCATTGACATGGAAAGAAAGATAATCATGTAGCGGAGTGTCAGAGCTTTGAACACCAGAGTTATCGCTTCCTTTTTCTTCTAGAGGAAAGCAAAGGTCTCATCTGCATTTCCGTTGCATTTGATGTTGTTTAATGGAGTATCACGTGCCTGTTTGGCATTTGTAGCATTGTGTACAGATGGTTTTAGCTTCAAGTTTTTGGCCTCCACATTTGACCAGATATTTTAAGAAATATCGGTTATCAGAAAAGTTAAAGGCACAATATGTGAGATTTTTGGATCAAAATATCCAAAAAGCACTAGAACAATGTTATATATTTAGTTGATTTCTGTACTTACATTATGCTAAAAAAGTATTTCTTATAGTAGCAGCCGAGCGAACGCACAGAGTAGCATTATAACAAATTTCAACACACTCAAATGTATCTAATATGATAAAACAGCGCATCGTTTCGAAACATTAATAAAGCTTTAATACATTACCAGTCATCAGTGAATATGATTTCTGCCTGAGTCACGTTGTATTCTCCACCGGCTCTAGAGGTGAAGACTCCCATGATTGTGTGAAATAAAGGCGTCATCAAGCTATGCCTTTGTTTTAAATAAACGACCTCTAGTGGCGAAAAATTACATAGTGTGCCTTTAAATATAAATATTATGTATCCGTACCAGTTGTAGAAAAAACTCAATATCATTTATCAACACTTTTCCTCTGCAGCACAGCAACTGTTAGTCACAAATTAATGGGCATAACGTAACGTCTCATCTGCATTTCTGTTTGATGTTGTTTAGCTCCGTATCGTTTGCCTGTTTGGCAGTTGTAGCTTTGTGTATGTTGCAACCGGCAGATGGTTTTGGCTATGAGTTTTGCAGCCCTGTTTATGGCCTCCACATCTGACCAGACTGAGCAACTCGGGTCACTTTGTAGGAGTTTTTTTTTTTTTTTTTTTGCGGACAGCTGCGTTCTGGATTTGGATTTAATGGCAGGCAGATGCTAAGTGATTCTTTGCTGGGTTATTGGCTGGTGGGTGAGGCGAGTATGTCTGTTTAGAAGCATCCTGAGAATAATTAAGGCTCAAACATGTGCAATGCGGAGGTATTTCAAGGGAAAGGAACATGGCGTTATTCGGGGCGTATGTGTAGGTGGTTGGTTTGCGGACGCGGACTTGCCTTTGTAGATTGATTGCGCCCTCTTTACATGCAAAACACGTTACGCTTTATTCTTGAAAGTTCGCTGACGTGTGGTGATTTCACCCCTCCCCATTTGCCTTTTAAAGCCCTTCTTCGCTTAGTGTATCTCGTCACATGGCATTTTGATCTAAACACACGAGCAAATCAAGGCGAGAGAAACCAGGCGTCAAATTGAGTGAACGAATTTCGACTGCGGTCTGCCAAGCTGATCCAGTGTTATTAGTTGTCTGTCTCAGAGACGGGTAATGGGGGCTGACACTCTTTGAATGCAGAAGGCACGCCGGGGACCCCCGGGAACCGAAAGGGGAGCCCGGTGGATCTCATCAGGGCTAGAAAATGGTGTGGGGCTTTGTTAAAGATAGACTGGGAGTCTGTTTCTACTCCCTCTATTAAATTGAAGGTTTCAGCATGCCGGGCGAAAGAGAGAGAGGAGTCGATAACCTCTCGCTTCTGCCGTTTGATGGACAGTGCGAGAGCGAACGAGTGGGGGGTGAGAAAGAGGCATGCTCTGAATCCCAATTTCATTACACGGAGATAAAAAGAATATTAGATGAGAGATAGAAAAGATAAGATAGGGAGCAAAAGAGATGAAACCTTTTTCGGATCGAATGAGAGCGAGACACGTTGGTACACAGGGCTGTAGTTCTCTATTTAAGAGGTTGGAGTACCCAGTGCGTCTTGTCTCTCGAGGGCCTTGCTGAGTGAGTTATTGGGTCCATTCTGTGTGTTTTGGCAAATGGAGACGGGGGCCTGAATCCAAACAGAACACACAACCTTGACCAGAGCTAAACCGAGAACCTTCAGAGGCGTGAGCCAAAATGTGGCAACACAGGCTAAGCCCGCTAAATGGTAAAAATATCCAGCCTGCAAAGAAGTATTGTGATTGATATTAAGAAGTGTCCGCAGTATGGAATAAGAGAGCACAGCACAAATTTGTAGGGAAGCTCGGAATGTGGCAAACATTCTTCTAGTTCCGAATAAAATCAATATGTGGGATATAAATATGTCTTAAGCCCTATTCGCACAGGATAAGTATTATCTGGTGACCTCTAGTCATTCGTAATAATTGCGGAGGTTGTCTGTGTTCTTAATCCCGTGCGAATCGGGATTACAAATGTCTGTAATTTGTAAAGTAAAAATTCCCCCGCAAATGACCTACCATATTTCACCGAACACCGACGTCCTGTGGTAATATAAGTCCTGTGCGAATCTGCATCTCTGTGATTTGGCGGGATCGTATATAATTTTTTCACGGTTTTTGTTTCATGCGTGCCTTTTTATCCATCCTTCGTGAAGAATGGAGGCTGCGTTGGAGTATTTTGGGTGCTGGGTCATGTCGCTAGCACCAACTACAAAATTTGCAGAAAGAGAAAGCTGAAAATCATCAGAAGAGCAAAAACAAAAAGAATGATTAGATGGAGATGAATGACATGTATAGCAGTATCCGGTAAGGAACATTATTCTGTTTTTGATATATACAGCTAGACCTATAATAACGGCAAGACTTTTCCAAGCAATAGCCTATTGACGTCATATCCGGGAGATAAGTCAATAAATTTGAGTAAAATCACAGGTTTCGATTATCCCGTGCGACTGCGCCACACGAAATTCAGATGTGGGGGGTACTTTCTAAATCACACGTGGTCGCCAGATAATACTAATCCCGTGCGAATAGGGCTTTAGTCATACATTACAGGCTCGCTATATGGATTTAAAGTAACCTTGAAATCAAAAACAGCTCTATTTACTTTCTTAATTAGACAAATAATTTTTATTTGAAAGATATTCACAGTTTTGTACTTAATTATTAATCTTTTTTTTGTTAATATGGCAAAATACAAAATAGGCATTTTTTTGGTCGTATTTTTTTAAACAATTATTCGATTAATCTAAAAAATAATCGATAGATTAATTGATTGAAAAAAAAAACATTAGTTCCAGCCCTACTTCTGTTTTTAAATTTAAGTTTTAATTAATATGTGGATTTTTTTTTCATTTTATTTTACTTAACTTTTACTTAAAATATAGCTAAATCTTTATTCAAAATGCGCATGATTTGCAGGCGTTCTAAATAGATTTAAATTCAACATGAATTTAATTTATTATGAATCGTTTTAGTTTGACAGTGTTCACATTTTCGTACTTAGTCATTTATGGGATAATAATAATCATCATCATCTTTATTCTATTTTGTAGCAGTTTGATCCGCCTGTTTTTCTTCATCACTCCTCTTCTCCAACCTTCATTCTAGTATGATACGCCCACTTTTCATGATCCAATTTAATTCCAGATGGATAAAATCCAGTCCTGTCATAGCTGTTTTCTCACCAAATATCCTGTTTCGCTCAATTACGTCACGTAAAATGGCATCTGCAACTGCCAGTGTCGACTTAAATTACGCCACCCAGTTGTGTGACAGATTTACTTTAATTTCAAGGTGTTTGGGGATTTTCAGTGTGTGAAACACATTTATTATGCCAGTGTTTTTTGGCAGCCAGGCATAAAACATTCCTACTCTATACTCACACAAATGAGAATTCTTTCTCCATGCATATTTTCATTTTGAAAATGAAGACACAACACATTTCTTGTGGATTTGGACAGCACAATTGCCATTCTCACACCTCGCCTCAAATCCGGAAACGGGGAGGTTTTGTTCGTTTGCGAGCAAATGCCAGTTTCTACAGTATATCACATGACTGAAACTACACACCAGATTATTTGTTTTCTTTCTGCCGAGATCCCCGCTATTAATTCAGCTCCGGGACCTTTATTTGTTTAGAATCTGCAAACATTTAGATTCGAGGCGAGATAGAAGCTGAAAGCATCCGGTTTCTCATATCTTTGGTAAATGATAATAATTCACAATTAATTGCCTGTTTATGTTGTGACATTTGCAGATATGGGACCACAGAATACTTGTTATTTATCTAGTATGAAGTGGATTTATTAAGCAATATCATCTTTTTTTATGATGAATTGCTTTGGGAAAATCAACGAATGCTGTCTTCAGAGTTTCCTTGTTGCTGACGTCTAATATTTATGATTTCAATAATCATAGTTTGTCATGAAATAAACAAGCTCATTTATAATTTAGCATATCCACCTTTGTTCTTTTCCTTGCTGTCATCAGCTCGTTTGCAGTCTTTTATAAGAAAGTTGAATAAAGCTGAATGTTGACAAGTTGGGAAAGACTTCTGATGTGTAAAGATGAACTCATTCTGTTTGTCATATGGCCTCAGGCCTTCAGTCTGACCTAATGGTGTTTAGTCCAAAACAATGAGCCTTTACACATGCACACATACATTTTGAATAAGCGTTCAACATGTTTAGCACCACCAGAGTTTTGTATTCTGGTTCATGCACAAATGACTCTTATGAACAGGTTCTTTCAAATGAATCGTTCTGATATCCCTCCATCTCTTTCTTTTCCATCATTCCCTTCATTAAAGGGGTGAAAGCGAGGTCACAGCGTGGAGCAAACGAAACGCTCATTGTTTGTGAACCATTCCGTTCAATCAGGTCTCAGACGAGTTCTGTTTACCTTGATTATTGTGACTTTAATCATTCAGTCTGACGAAATCCTGCTCTCAGGTCAGCGGTTTAGGCCAGAACATTTGTTTTGAGTCTTTGGCTTAAAGAGGAATCGATAAGGTTCTTCGGACTAAAGGTTAAGCGTGCTAACAGCGGGCTGATGAATGGTGCTCTCTGCTAATAGCTGAGGAAATACCCTTTCAGCGCGTGTCAGGGCATGAGTGATTAGCCTACATCTAAGCTAGCGCAAAGATAAACCCGTTCGAACGGTCTCGCCCTCAACTTGACACTCTGACTGAATAAGAGGCTTTGGGATCGCGATATTGCGCCCCGTCCCCCAGTCTCCTCTTCTGTTCGCTCTCGTTTTAGCCGTATCTCGTTTCTTTAGCGTCTGGGTGCCTCTGTCAGAAGATGCTATCAGTGCGCTCGACTCTCTGGGGAGTCCGTCTCTGCTAGAATGTTCTGATAATGAGCGGCTTTAGATTTCACATAGGGTTTCAGAGCTGGTCGGAGATTTATGCAAAGTCCACTGCATTGCAAGTCCTTTATATATATATATATATATATATATATATATATATATATATATATATATATATATATATATATATATGTATATATATATATATATATATACTTTTATATTAGTATTATTATTTGTAATTCATACTTATTAAGGTTTTTTAACAATTATTTTAATTGTTTAATTTAATAAAAAATATATGTTTTATATCAGTCTAATTCATTTATTTTATGAATGATTATACATTTTAATAATAATATTAATACTAATTTAGAATTGTTATATTATACATTTATAATGTAGCAATCCATTTCATTTTTTAAAAACCTTTTATTCATTCAAATCATCAAAATTGATGAAAAATTTGTATACTTTTTTTTAAGCCATTTTTCTTGAATTTCTATTCTAGGTAATATTTTGTGATTTTTGTTATACTGCAACAAATCTTCTATTATTTATATAAAACTGAAAACCTTTGCACCAGTGCACTTGATGGAGGACTGTAGTCAGTTTCTTAAGTTGAAGGCCTGAGCTCAAACAGTCACACTGGTGTGAATCAATGTGTGTTCGGGATGCTGAAGGGAGCGTGTGGAGGTGAAGAGGCTCTAGCTCAAGTCAGCGCGCTCTGATTTTCTGCTGGTTTATTGATTTTTCAGGCCTCTCTTGTTCTCTATCTCATTCGCTCGCTCCTGCCCTCCCAGTCAGATTCAGATGAGTCTCATCCCAGCGGAGCATTGGCCCGGCTTATTTTCCTCCCTCATCTCCTCATTCCTCAGCTATGCTCTGTTGTATTCAAAACGCTGAGATTTCTCCTGGGGGCTTCAAACAAGGAATATACTGTTACAGGCGAGGAGAAGGAAGAAAAAGAGCGAGCCGGTGTTACTAGATACCAGTGAAATCAAATCTATTTGACTTGCCCCTGAGCAACATTCATTTTCCAAGTAGACTGCTGGTTTCCAAAAAACTTCTGGATTGACTATGTGGAATGTATCGGGTCTGAAATGTAGCATTCTCTCTTCCTGCACTAGACACAACAGCAGGTCTGAGATAAGAGCTTCTGTTTGAAGAGTTAATCAGTCATCTCGCTCTTCTCCGTATGAGTGAAACTCAGTGACATCATCCCAGAGGAGCCTTTTATTTCATAGCTTTCATAGGCATCTCATTTGTTGAATAGTTCACCTAGTTTGTGCACTTTTTGAAATTCCTTATTGGAATCTTAGGTTCCATGAAGAACCTTTAACATCCATGGAACCTTTCCATTACGTAAAAGGTTCTTTATAGTGGAAAAAAGTTTCTTTGGATTTTTACATTTCCTTCACACTAAGAAAAAAAAAAACATGGTTATTTTGGAAACTGTTGAAAGGTCCGTTGGGGAACCAAAATGATTCTTCCCGTGCACCACGAAAACCCCCTATCTTGATGAGAAATTATATTTTAAAAATCCTCTTGAAATGACTTTTGGTTCATGAAATGACTCACCTATCTGACAACAGTTTGAGATGTTTGCTGAGAAACTCAACATGATTGCTCGTGTCTTAAAGGGACAGTTCACCCAAAAATTCAAATGCTGTCACCCTCATGTTGTTCCAGACCTGTGAATTTCTTTCTTATGAAGATATTGTGAAAATAAAGTCATACAGGTTTGAAACGACACGAGGGTGAGTAAATGATGACAGATTTTTCTTTTTTTTTGGTGAACTATTCCTTTAAGACTTAAGAAAAAGTATCAATTTGCTCTTCATTTATAACCTCATTGCTACGGAAGCTTCACATTGCTGCCTAGAACAAACAGTTCAGATATTAATGTGGTTTCCTTTGGGATTTGTGTGTCCTATATGGCAAACTTTGTCTTTATGATGTAATCTAGTTTTGTTTCAGTCAGGAGCAAATGTGACTAAAAAAAACTAACAGTACTCCCTCATAAACCTCCTGATCATAGATGCCGTAAGTTAACATCCCCCTCAGCACTTCAAAGAGTCCTTAGCGTGTGTGTGTGAACAAGCAGACAATAAGGGACAGTAAAACAAGGGCAATCTAAGATAAATAATAGAGAGAGAGAGAGAGAGAGAGAGAGAGAGAGAGAGAGAGAGAGAGAGAGAGAGAGAGAGAGAGAGAGAGAGAGAGAGAGAGAGAGAGAGAGAGAGAGAGAGAGAGAGAGAGAGAGAGAGAGAGAGAGAGAGAGAGAGAGAGAGAGAGAGAGAGAGAGAGAGAGAGAGAGAGAGAGGATCATAAATGTGCTTTTGTTTACTCTAGTATTGTGGCAGATGAAAAGCTTTTCAACAGTGTTGGTTTGTGAATGTGTTTGTCTGTGTGTTTGTGCAGGTTGGGCTTTGCCAACATTGTGGTGGCCAAATGTTCCCACAGGAGTAGTGCAACCTGAAATCACCAACTTTACAGAACAGACCAACAGTTCCCATGTGGAAAATGGCTGAATAAGCATATACTAAATAATATCTTAATGAAATCTAACAACGCAGAACGTTGTTTGTGTGAAGTTTGGTGTAGGGGAAGGAAATATCCTTAACTCAGTATAAAAACTGTGGAAGCCAATGCAAAGTCCTCATCACACTTGTGTATGTGTGTGCAGTTAACATAGCAGTTTAGTAACACAATTGTTTGAGAAACCTTGCAAAACTACCTTTTGGTGACACATTAAAAAAAACATTATTCATAAATGGGGTAAATAATCTTTATTTGGTCACACCTTGCAATATATCATTAGCTAATGTATTAAACAATCATTTCACATCATTCATTAATGATGTGATAATATATGTAATATATGTAATAATACATTTTATTTAAAAAAGTTGTATGCATGAACAAACAATGAGCAGCAGTTAATTTGTTTGTGATACCAACGTGTTATGCTATAACAAAGTTTTGTTTGAACTTTGAGTTCGACTTTTGATTAGACTGTCTAATTTAATTAGCAGAGAGAGAGAGAGAGAGAGAGAGAGAGAGAGAGAGAGAGAGAGAGAGAGAGAGAGAGAGAGAGAGAGAGAGAGAGAGAGAGAGAGAGAGAGAGAGAGAGAGAGAGAGAGAGAGAGAGAGAGAGAGAGAGAGAGAGAGAGAGAGAGAGAGAGAGAGAGAGAGAGAGAGAGAGAGAGAGAGAGAGAGTCTGCATTTATTTTAGCTAGGCAAAACTATGTATGTGAAAATAAAGGAGTTACATTCCTGTAAGGGATCATACTGTCATGTGCTGCTCACCTGCCACACACACACACACACACACACACACACACACACACACACACACACGGCAGGACAGAGGTCTTTGTTAATTAGAGTGTGCCAGAGCAATTAAAGTCTCTGTGCTTGACTAGTCCGGTCTGACACATTCTCTCATTTCACCACACAAAGCCAGTCCACAGAGAGAACAAGCTAACATCCCACAATTCTCTGTTTCTCCAGAAATAATGAACCCACTCTATCTTCTATCACTTTAACTATCAGTCGTGCTAAAGTCCTTTTATGAGTGTGTGTGTTCAGACGATAGACTCTCTCAGTCCTGTAATCTTTCTCTCTCTCTGTAATCAGCAGTTTTCTGGGCGCTGCCTCCTTCTCTTACTTCTTGGGCTCTAATGTCACATCTGTTCCTTCTTTTAACCACTATTACGCAGATTTTGATGATGGAGTGAAAAAATGAGAAGGATGAGCCAAACTTGTATACCTCGTTCTTAGTGCCTTTATGAGCAGAACAGGCGGCACTACAATAAATAAATAAATATATATATATATTTAAATATACATACATATTTTATAATAAAAAAGTTTGTTTATATAGTGTGTGTGTGTTTATTTAATATAATATATATAAATTATATATTTAATATATATATATATATATATACATATATATATATATATATATATATATATATATATATATATGTATATATATATATGTAACTTTTTAGTTAGATGCGATTAGTCGCTATTAATCAATTTGATTTTTTTATATATATATATATATATAATTTACATGTACATATAAATGTAAATTATATTTATTTCATAAGAATACTATTTTTATTGCAGATACTTGTTTGCCTAATAAAAATCCCATAATAAAAAATTCCACAATGGAACTTTTTTTTCTATGGAAATTTATATTAATTCACTGGAAAGTTATTGTAGAGATTTTCTGAAAATAGAGATTTCTGAGATTGTAGAAATTTCGTGGACTTAATAGTGGCATCTATCCTCCTGACTATGGCGAAACAGTTTTTCACTAATTGTTATATCATTAATAGACACAGTTCATTTAAAAT